>JAQMRL010000009.1:5103417-5510917 GCA_035578175.1 Catonia carolina
ACAAATAAACAAACAAACAAACAGACGTTTCTTCTTTATTATATTGGTATAGATAAATTAAACTATATTAGCTATTAAAATCCTTTGTAGACTCAATTTTATTGTTTCCTAACGACTGGAGTAATAAAAGTAATATTGCACCCTTGTTATTAGATTAATGTTGACAGTACGTTGTCCAATTTATAATTTATAATTTTAAATTATTTCTGAAAAATTTGATTATATACATTTTTGTCGTAAAATGCATACTAAGGCAGAAATATTAAAAAAATCGATTTTTCACAAGTTTTCGTGAAAAAAAACCAGAAAATTGCTAATTACTGCTAAACTAAGCGTTATACAAAAAAATGTATGAAATAAAAATTGTAGGATTTTAAATTGTTTACATTTTTTATTATATAAATTTTGCGCTACAATGCATATTAAAGCCGCAATCTTAAAAAAACATTTTTTTACGTGAAAACAGCCTCACCAATAACTTCAGCAAACATGGCGCCTACCCTATCTTGTAGGACATAAAAAATTTAGTAAACCAGGCGATTTAAAAAAAAGTCGTAGGACCATATTTTGAGAACATCGCAAAAAAGTGAAAAATTACATAAATAAACTACTACTTGCGGTTGACCGATTTTGATGAAAATGTTCGTGTCGGGACCGGTAGTGGTATATAACTAGTTTCAAGTTCGTACGATGTTCCGTTCTTGGGATATTTGGTATACACACACAGACCAATCGCTAAAAACATGTTTTTTGGGTTCAGGGGGTCTGAAAACGAAGAGATCCGGTGAAAACTCGATTTCTAAAAATCGACATGAAAACAATACTTTCCTTCCTATATATTCATATAGGCAAAAGAGAGTAAAAATTGATGTTAGAAGGAATAAAACAGCATTATTTTTTATTTAATGTTTTTTACACATTAAATTTTGAGTGCAACAGAAAATCAACAAAAGTGGACAGAGAGAGAAACTGGATTTTATGACAGAGTATGTGAAGCGAACGATGCCGAAGCTGATCATCAAATATGTAAAAGGAGACGAAATGGAAATTGAAAAATTTAAATCAGTTTGAAAAACACAAGAGAACGTCCGTCATTTCAAATAAAGATATTAAAAATTTATTAATATGTTAGTTGTTGATCGATAGAAACAAAGACAAAATACGGTTGATTAGTTTTTACAGTTTTAATAAGTTTTGTTGAAAACATGATCAAGAATAAATCAATGAAAAAATATATCAGTCGTTAAAACGGATACCAAATAAATATTTAACGTTTTAGAGTTAACATCGAAAGTTTTACGAATTACTACAAAAATTCTCCATGGTATTATGTGATAAATTATGCGTTGCATAGGGACTTACGTGTCAACACCGTGAAAGAAGAAATTACGCAGCTAAGATCAAAACATCAAGTAAAATCTGGTGTGAAATACTCAACACAACTTTCTCTTGCCAATGCAAATAATGACCAATATAACCTAAAATTGGTAATAAAACATTAGATATAAACAAAAACACTAACCTCAAACAACATTAACTAATTTTAATCATGAGTGAAAGACGTACAATGAAAATCGATCTCAGGTTGGCTTAAAAATACGGAAAATCATTCTTTCACGCTAAACTAGGCTCTGTAGAGAAAAATGCTATAAATAAAACTTGTAGATCATTTAATTTCCTATAAATTTGATTACGAGTAAATAAACTTTTGTCGTAAAATGCATACTAAGGTTGAAATCTTAAAAAAATCGATTTTTCGCTGTTTTCGGGAGAAAAAACAGAAAATCGTTATTTATCGCTAAACTAAGCGTTATACACAAATATGTTTGAAATAATAGTTGTAGAATTTTAAATTCTCTACATTTTGTATTATATAAATTTCTGCGCTAAAATGCGTATTAAAGCCGAAATCGCAATAAAACAATTTTTTACGTGAAAACAGCCTCACCAAGAATTTCAGCAAACATGGCGCCTACCCTATCTTTTAGAGCATAAAAAAATAAGTAAACCAGGCGATTTGAAAAAAATCGTAGGACCAGTTTTTGAGAAAATCGAAAAAAAGTTAAAAATTACACGAATAAATTACTACTTCCGGTTGACCGATTTTGATGAAAATGTTCGTGTCGGGTCCGGTAGTGGCATGTAACTTAAGTTTCAAGTTTCAAGTTCGTACGATGTTCCGTTCTTGAGATATTCTGTTCACACACACACACAGACCAATCGCTAAAACATGTTTGTGTGGGTTCAGGGGGTCTGAAAACGTGTAGATCCAGTGAAAACTCGATTTCTTAAAATCGACATTAAAACAATATATTCGTTCCTATATATTCATATAGGGAAGAGAAAGTATACTCTATATTATTTAATATAAACCAATTGGTTGGTCAAGAGGTCACGTTGTCGCCGTGAGTCAGCTGTTCAACAGCTGATTTTTGGAGACGAAGAATTTTTTTCTGTTTAACGTCCGACTGTTCTGCAATTACTGCTAATGCAGACGGTGAAGGATGAAATGATTTTTGTAACGTATGAAAATATGCCGTGCCTGAATGGGATTCGAACCGAAGACCACATGATAGGAGGCAAGCACGTTACCAACTACGCCAATGCGACCGGCAAAGATAAAAAAAGGAGACGAAGGAACCGTGGTTCAAATCCTCGTACAATATTGTTACAAATAGTGAAAATAGTATTTTTCCCCGAGGGATATTTTATTTTTTTTTAAAACAATTTATGTTTGAAATTAAAAATTTCCCTCTACAATTTTTAATTTTTCTTGCCTATATAATTATAATATAGGAAGATAAGTATTGTTTTCATTACGAATTTTCGAAATCGAGTTTTCACCAGATTTAGCTACACGTTTGCAGCCCCCCTGAACCAAAAACACATGTTTTAGCGGTTGGTCTGTGCGCGCGCGTATGTGTGTGTGCGTGCGTGCGCACGCACACACACAAAGTCATTTTGAATTATAAAATTATAAATCGATCTGCTAGTTCCAGGGCTATAAAAAAATAGTTGGTTTCTTATCACATGGTCAAACAATTATATGATTCAAGCATTTTAGGTAATTTTTTAAAAATTTATTGTTATTAAAATTATTATTATTATATTTTTTTATATAAATTTAATGGTATTTATCATTTATTTTTAATGCTTTTAACATAAATTGTTTAATGTATTTCTTGTACCCTTTTTAGATTTTATAATAGTATTTTTTATAGTAGTTATTAGTATATACGTATAAATTTGTTTAAATAATTTTTTGTTTACTCCTATGCGCGGACAGAACTCTTCATGAAGAAGAGTTTTTGCGTATAAGTTAAAAATATTTAACTAAAAATATTGTAAATAGCTTAGTATAACAATAATTGTATTATGTTTAACTAAATAAAACAATGGCCTCCGGGCCAGCCCAGTCAGTCAGCTGGTAGAAAGTCGCTATTATTTGTTATGTAACACCGGTTGGGCAAGCGACTTTGGATGGTGACCAGTTGACAGCCATCCATGAACAAACTCTACTGGGGGTCCCTGTCCAAACTCATGTCTAATCTACATCAAAAAGCAGCGATCAAAGTGGGTAGTTGTCAACAATGTACAGTTCCCGATAACAAAAATAAAAGCTAAAAAAAATAAATAAAACAAATAAATAATAAATTTAACAACAGAAGATGTACAGGTGCACAAGACACATTAGGTTATGTTTTTCATTATTTACGTTGGCAAGAGAAAGTCGTGTAAATGTTTCACAAGTATTTTTTAATTGAGAATAGACGAGTGAACTGTAAGGGTGAGCTTATGCCCACGAATTTCAGAACAGGGATTTCTTGCACGGACAATTAGCGAACATAGAAGAGATAATTTTGGTTTAGTTTTTTAAATAATATATTTATCTATTAATTTAAATGAATTACTTTTTCATTTTCCAAGTATTTTTTTTGTTTTTTTATTTTATTATCAACCATTCGTCTCCCCAACGTTACCCCCAAAACATTTTTGGTTTATTTTTGTTATGTCAACACAATAAATTAATGAATACAGAAGATGATTGATTAATGATGATGACGACATAATATTGGCAATACTTTTTCATTGTCATCATTATTAATATTTTTGCACAATCTATTATATTTATTAGTTTTATATTTCATGTACAGGGTGATTCACGAAGATATGCAGAAACTTTGAGAGCTCATTGTTTATGTAAAAATAATGAAAAAAGTTTATATAAACATGGGTCCGGAAATGCTTTCTTACAGAGTTACGGCTAGCGAAAGTTTCGCCCGGGTTTCAGCTCACCAGGTGAAATGAGGTCTTTCTGAAATTCTTGTAAGGTAGATTAAGAGGCGAATTTAATCATTTCTTATGGTTTTTGATCTGATAAATTGAATAAAACAGGTCCCAGAACTGTAAGTTAAATAATTTTTAAGAAAACCAGTGTCAAATGCAAAAAATGAGTGGAAAACACATTTTTTCATCTTTAGGCAAGAATAACTTTGTTATTTCACCAAGAAACAGTAACATTTTTTGAAAAAAACATGTTGAAAATTTTATTCTGAACAAACCGTTGTAAATACAGTACACAGAAAGCGAATACAAAGTAATATTAACCGGAAAAACAAAGACGAAAAATTGTGTTTTTTTCACACCATTTTTTGCATTTGACACTGGTTTTCTCAAAAACTATTTAACTTACAGTTCTGGGACCTGTTTTATTCAATTTATCAGGTCAAAAACCATAAGAAATTATTGAATTCGCCCCTTAATCTACCTTACCAGAATTTCAGAAAGACCTCATTTCACCTGGTGAGGTGAAATCCGGGCGAAATCTTTCGCTAGCCGTAACTCGGAAACAAAGCATTTCCGGACCCATGTTTATATAAACTTTTTCATTATTTTTAAATGTACAATGGGCTCCCAAAGTTTCTGCATATCTTCGTGAATCACCCTGTATCATAAAAATTTGACAAGATATTGAAGAATGTTGGTAAACTATTATTATTATTATTACTGATGGATTTTTCAATAATGTAGGTTTTATTACTCAATAGTGTAATGACAGAAGGTAGTTTAAATATTGAATGTGTGCGTTACGGGGAGGTTTCAAATTTATTGTCATAATTCAGATAAAATCTAATAATCAAAAATCCCTTTCATTAGATGACGCGTCTCATAACTGGTGACATTTTTGTTTTTTACTTTCTCTTTCCTATATGAATACGTATACAGGAAGGAAAGTACAGTAGAGTACCGATTTTCCGTGGATCGTTTAACCGGGGTTTGGATTAACCGTGCGATCATTAGAAATTTTTTGGTTTTACGTCCGACTGTTTTGCTAATTGCTGCTAATGCAGACGGTGAAGGATGAAATGAATTTTTTGTAACGTATGAAAAAATGCCATGCCCGAGTGGGATTCGAACCCAAGACGTTACCAGCTCCTAAAATAAGTTGCAAAGAAGCTTTAACCGGTGCCGAAACATTACTAACTTTCATGGAAAATCAGGATGACACAGATTACGTGGACATTTTACATATTCGTGGTTATATAAGAAAAATAAAAGAAAAAATATTGCGGCATAAAATGAAACAAAGTAAAATAATAAATTTTTGTGATTTTTTTTGTTACGTAGTTTAAGGTAAGATTTATATAAATTTATGTAGTAAATATTTTTATTTCAATACAATTATTTATTTATTTATTTCCGATATCCGATAGTATTAACATGTATTAATCAGTAGAATAAAACATACGCGTAACTGATGGTTTTGTTTATGTCGTAAGTGGTCTCGACCAAATTGGGTTGTATTATCCGTGTTTTCCGGTTATCCGGTATAGTTATCCCCCCAATTACCACGGATAATCGGTATTATACTGTATTGTTTTCATATGGGTTTTAAGAAATCGACTTTTCTACGGATCTACACGTTTTCAGACCCCCTGAACCCACACAAACATGTTTTTAGCGATTGGTGTGTGTGTGTGTGTGTGTGTGTGTGTGTGTGTGTGTGTGTGTGTGTGTGTGTGTGTGTGGTGTGTGTGAACAGAATATCTCAAGAACGGAACATCGTACGAACTTGAAACTTGAAACTTAAGTTACATACTACGACTGGACCCGACACGAACATTTTCATCAAAATCGGTCAACTGGAAGTAGTAGTTTATTCATGTAATTTTTAACTTTTTTGCGATTTTCTCAAAAACTGGTCCTACGATTTTTTTAAAAATTGCCTGGTTTACTAAATTTTGTATGCTCTACAAGATAGAGCAGATGTCATGTTTGCTGAAATTTTTGGTGAGGCTGTTTCAACGTACAACAATTGTTTTTTTAAGATTACGACTTTAATATACATTTTAGCGCAAAAACGTGTATAATTAAAGTTGTAGAGAATTTAAAATCCTACAACTTTTATTTCAAACATATTTTTGTATAACGCTTAGTTTAGCGGTAATTGGCGATTTTCTGTTTTTTTCTCACGTAAACGTTCAAATTAACCATACTCTCTCAGGAATGGTCCACCTAAGTCTATACAAGACTACACAGTCTCATTTACACGTCATACACGTCATCCTCATCTCATTGGGTCATGGGGTTGCTTATTGTTCTAAATTGAACGGATTGCAACGTACACAAATTAGGAATTATAAAAAAAAAATTAATGTTTTTGTAGTTGATCTTGGTCTGAACTATTGAAAAACATAAAAACCGAAATTCTAAATTTTCAATTAGAACTATCATACAGTCTTGCCTTAAAGAACTGATAAATAATAATACATAAACTGTTTATAGTCTCAAACATTATTTGTTTTAAGACTTGATAAGTTTTCCAAGTAAATCGATAAAATCAGTTTTTCTCCAGTAGATATAATAGTTCTTATAATGCTCCTTCTGTAGTTTCTTACAACCGTTCTATTTAAACGTTAAACTTCCTTTCCATAGCCGTCTTCTGTAATTTCAATGAAATTACTTTTGTTTTATTTCCGTTAGATGAAATTCAACGTTAAATTTCGAAAAGTGATCAAATAAATTCTTTATGAATAGCAAATACGAAGCTTTAGAAAATTTTATGGTTAGCCATTTTCAAATAAAATTTTATTATTTAAATCTACTTTAGATAAAATTAATGTAATTTTCTCCAAGATCGAATTAATTGTTTAATAACCGTATAATATTCTAATTTCTTTTACCCTATATGTAATATACAGAAGGAAAATATTGTTTTTTTATTGAAATAGTTTTTTCAATGGAAATATAAGTTTTCAGATCCTCTAAACAAAAAAAAAACACGTTTTCAGCGATTGGACTCTGTGTGTGTGTGTGTGTGTGTGTGTGTGTGTGTGTGTGTGTGTGCGCGCGCTAGATTTTTTTTTGGTCTAACGTCCAACTGTTCTGCAATTACTGCTTATGCAGAGTGTGAAGGATGAAATGATTTTTTGTAACATATGAAAATATGCCGTGCCTGAATGGGAATCGAACCCAAGACCGCATGATGAGAGGCGAGCTCGTTACCAACTACGCCAATGCGGCCGGTAAATTTGAGTATGAGAGGGGAAGATGAAGAGGGGAAGAGGGGAACGGGGAGCGAGCAAAATATCTCAAGAACAGAAAAGCATACAAACTTAAAACTTAGAACTTAAGTTAGGTAACAGTAGGGGATCCGGGAAGAACATTTTCATAAAAAAAGGTCAACCGGAAGAAGTAGTTAATTCGTGCAATATTTGACTTTCTTATGATTTTCTCTAAAACTATTGTTTTACAAATCACCCCATTTTCTACATTTTATTATTATTAATTCGTTGATCGACCAACTAAGGATCACGTTAAGCACTACGCATTTTGGTTTCTTCTTCTCAGGATGTCATTCCTCTTATCTGCCCAAAAAGCCTTCATTCGTTCGGAATGCTCCTTTCTTCTCTCATCCGTCCACCTCCCACCAGTACCCTCTCTTCTTGCAGATTGCACAGTCAGACTTATCCTTTTGTCATTTGTCTTCTGCCTAAATTTGTCTCTATCGTAAATGTCCTCTTCTTCAACTCGAAGTTTTTTTAGATCCTCTTTAGTACTGATAAACCACTTCAAAATAGTCTTAGTATTATCAAAGTTATTCAAAATTTTTATTGTCAGTCTGTCATTGCTCATCCTCTTTATGTGCCCGTAAAATCGTGTTCTCCTTCTTCTGAAAGTCTCTGACATCCTCTCTACATTTTCATACAATTTGGTGTTTGAAACGTTTTTATAGGTATTGTGTTCTTCATCATATCGTGGCCCATAGATCTTTCTCAGAATCCTTCTTTCTCTCTTCTCGACATCTTCTATAAGTCCTTTATTTTCTGAGGTCAATGTCTCTGATGCATATAAAGGCACAGGCTTTACTACTGTTTCGTAATGTCTTAACTTTGCAGTTCTTGAGAAACATTTTTTGTTGTAAATATTTTTAGTAGCTAAATATGCCAGATCCAATTACTTAATCCTTACTACATTTTTCTTACTACATTTTTATGGTGTTCAATTTATAAAGTATGCGCCAAGTCTGGTGAAATTTTTGAGCGGCTATGATACTGTTGTGAAAAATGTTTTTTTACAAATGTGGCCATAATACACAATTTAAAGCAAAAAAATATTTCATTAAAGTATTTAAACCACCGGGTTGGTCTAGAGGTAAAGTCGTCCCCAAAATCAGCTGTTTAACAGCTGATTTTCGGAGACGAAGGTTCCTAGTTCAAATCCTAGTAAAGGTAGTTACTTTTATAGGGATTTGGATGCTAGACAGTGGTTACCGGTGTACTTTGATGGTTGGGGTTCAATTAACCATACTCTCTCAGGAATGGTCGGCCTGGGTCTGTACAAGACTACACCTCATTTACACGTCATACACATTATCCTCGTCTCATTGGGTCATGGGGTTGCTTATTGTTCTAAATTGAACAGATTGCAACGTACACAAATCAGGAATAAAAAAAAAATAAAGTATTTGATTTGGCCGGCCCGTGGTGTAGTGGTCAGCGTAACTGGCTACTATGCCGGGTTCTCGTGTTCGATTCCCGGTCAGGTCTGGCATTTTTTTCATCTGTAAATCACCACATATCATGACCTACGCACAAGCCCAAGGCTTATGTAAGCATCATCACTCAATAAAGAAAAAGGTTGTAGACAATTTAAAAATCTACAACGTAGGTTTTTAAATTTGCAACATTCTTTGTAAAACGCTTAGTTTTACGCTTAGTTAGTGATTTTCGGTTTATTTTAAATAAAAATCTGTAAAAACTGGATTTTTTAAGATTTCGGCGCTAGTGTATTTAACGACGAAAGTATATAATCAAATTTAGAGGAAATAATAAAACCTAGAACTTTTATTTAGCATTTTATTAGAACTTTTCTCTACAGAGCCTAGTTTAGCGTGAAAGAGTGATTTTTCGTATTTTTAAGCCAAACTGACGTTGGATTTTGCATCATTCACTCATGATCAAATTAGGTTATGTTTTTTGAGTTAGTTTTTCGTTTATTTCTAAAGTATTATTACTAAAATTAGGTTATATTGTTCATTATTTGCATTGGCAAGAAAAAGTTGTTTGAATATTTCACACAAAGTTTTTTTGTCTTCTGTTTCCTATCTTTTGTGCATGACCTAACCATTTCAGAGACGGGTTTTTTCTAACTTTGGGGGTAAATAGATAAAATCGATACAGGAATTTTATTTAGTAAATATATTTATATTAGTTCTCTAAATTAATTTTCTCTAAAGTTTAATATTACTTTTCCGGACATAATGTATAAATGTACTTAAAAAACTTGTGTTTAGGTCAACAGCCAAAAGGCTGGTTTTAACCTACAGAGGTTTTACAAAGTAAAACGAAACGTGAGGTGGTTTACCATTGCCTTCCTCACTGAGTGAAAAAGTACGCTTATCAGCATGCCGGGCCCTCTGAAAAGCACATATTTTCCACTCTGCAAATGACACCTTCACTTCATTCACCACAGGGTCTGGCTGTATAATGAAATTCATTACTTTCAGAGAAGATAACTCTGATTAGTGTATTTTACACCTCTACCTCTTCTGTCCTTAAATGATTCAGTCATTTAATTGGCTGACCATGTGATAAGAAACAGAACTATTTATTTTAGCCCTGCAACAAACAGATTGAGTGTAAATAATTTGACACTCCACCTGTCTGCTCTGGGCAGTTAAAAAACTTATTGACAGTAAAAAGAATACAATGAGAAAATGTTAATTAAAAATGTTTTTCATTAATGTAAAATATTAAAATTGATTCCTTTGAAATGTCAATGAAGAGGAAAATATCATTTAATTTTTCCAAATCGTGGAAAATCTCTATAATTTTTTTAATAACTGGATAGAAGATAAGGGTAAATAATAAACTATAAAATGGTTCAGATTTGCTGGAAGGTGTAATAATTGGAAGTAACTTTGTAGTAGGCTACATCGCAGCGTATAATCATTAAGATCGAAAACGCAATAAAAGCAATTTTCTGAAAGGAAATAAAAACTGTTGGATTTAATTCCCTTTGATGGTTTACTATTCGATTATAATCTACAAGTACCGAGGAAAATTCTTTCCGTTATTTTCTGTTAATTACATTTAGTTTTATTCCCTTGTTCCTTTACGCGTTATACTAAAGAATGACAAAGTACATAGTCGTGAAAAAATTTTCTACAAAATTACAACTGATGGTGTCATGAAAGGTAAATTTTACTTTCTCTAGCCCTATATAACTTTTTTTTGCGCCCTGGAGACTCCAGGAGGAGTATAGGACATGTCAGATATAACACCTGAAATACATAAAAGAATCGCACAATGTGTCACTACTATCAAGGAAGAAATTCTTGTACGCTGTAAAAAGTTTCACCGATCAAGTAATTTTTCAGATTTTTTTTAAAGGAATTCAAATCCTCACAAAATTTTAAAAATTGGGGTAATTTATTCATGAATTTTTTCCCTGCATAAGTAGGTTTTTGTTCAAACAATTTTGTGGAGTAATTAGCCACATAATCATTCCTGTTCCTCGTTTTATGATTGTGAACATTGAAATTCTGCATAAAATTATTTTGCCTAACATACATAATCACCTCAAAAATATAGAGAGAGGGAACTGTAAGTAATTTAAGCTTCTTAAATAGTGGTGTGGATGAGGTTAGCTGGTTAGCTCCCACCATTTAAATAAATCGTATATAAAATATACGAGGTGTGTCTATTAAATAAAAGAGACTGACGTTGTAAAAAATTGTATTTTAATTTTATACATAATCATTTATTGTCACCTTCAATATACACTCCTTCTCTATTCCTACAACGCTCCATGCGAATTTTCCATTATTGGAAACAGTGCAGGAAGTCATCTTCTGTCAGCTAATTCAGGACTTGTGCCGCTTTCTCTTTTAACAGCTTCCACAGACTCAAATCTTGTCCCTTTTAATGCAGATTTCAACTTAGGGAACAGGTAGAAGTCACATGGTGCAAGATCTGGTGAATAAGGTGGATGTTCTAACACTGAGATGCTGTACTTGGCTAGGAACCTCTTGACAGATAACGTGGAATGAGCTGGCGCATTGTCATGGTGGAGAACCTATTATTTGTCCTTCCACATTTCGGGACGTTTTTCCTTACTCTTTGACGTAGTTTTGAAAGGTAGTAAAATTGATTAATTGCTTGACCTGCAGGAACCCAGTGAAGGTACACAATCCCATGGATATAAAAAAAACAATGATCATAGCTTTGAATTTTGATTTGCTCATTTGAGCTTTTTTGGCTCTCGGTGAAGTTCGGCTCTTCCAGTGCATGGATTGGCGCTTCGTTTCCGGACCATAAGTAAGAAAACCACGTTTAATCATATGTTATTATCTTCTACCTGTCCCCTAAGGTAAAATCTGCATTTAAAGGGACAAGATTTGAATCTGTGGACGCTGTAAAAGAGAAAGCGGCACGTGTCCTGAAGGAGATGACAGATGATGACTTCCAGCACTGTTTCCGACAATGGAAAATTCGCATGGAGTGTTGTAGGGATAGAGAAGGAATGTATAATAAAGGTGACAATAAGTGATTATGTATAAAATTAAAATTAAATTTTTTACAAAGTCAGTCTCGTTATTTAATAGCCACTCTACGTATAATAAAATGTATATAAATAAAAATGAATTTGTTTTTTTGCGATAATATAGTACAACAGATTTTGAAGTAATTATACCTCAGGTGAGATCATACCTCTCGGTAACTTCTACATAATGAAATTGCAAGAAACTTATTCCAGGATCGCGGCGTTTCAGGATATAATCCTAATTACCAAGTTGGGAATGAAAGTTTTAGAAAGTTAAGGATATCGATTTTCTTTTCTCTTTAAATTACAAATGTCTTAATTTATAAATTTGTTAATATTAAATTGTTTTCTTGAGAATTTATTTTTAGCGAATAATTTCTCTCTAATATTTAGGCCAACCGCTTAATTTAATTTGGAGGATCTGTTACTGAAATTTCAGCCTAACTGGAACGTGACCAATTTAATATTATCAATTAGTAACATAGGGTGCTTGATGTACAGATGGTATAATTGTTACAACTTTAATTAAAAAAATCTGGTGTGAAACACTCACATAAGTTTCTCTTGCCAATGAAAATAATTAACAATACACCTAACATTAGTAATAAAACATTAGAAATAAATAAAAAACTAACCTCAATAAACATAAACCAATTTTAATCATATATAAAAGACGCAAAATGAAAATTAACCTCAGTTTGGCTTAAAAATACGAAAAATCACTCTTTCACGCTAAACTAGGTACTGTACAAAAAAATGCTATATAAAACTTGTAGATCTCCTAATTTCCTATAAATTTTATTATATAGCTACACTTTTGTCGTAAAATGCATAATAAGGCCGAAATCTAAAAAAAAATAGATATTTCACACGTTTTCGTGAGAAAAAAAACGGAAATCGCTGATTGCTGCTAAACTAAGCGTTATACAAAAAACATGTTTGAAACAAAAGTTGTAGGATTTTAAATTCTCTACAACTTTTATTACATAGGTACAATTTTGCGCAAAAATGCATATTAGAGCCACAATCTTAAAAAAATAATTTATTTTATGTGAAAAAAGCCTCACCAAGAATTTCAGCAAGCATGGCGCCTACCCTATCTTGTAGAGCATAAAAAATTAAGTAAATGAGGCGATTTTAAAAAAAATCGTAGGACCAGTTTTTGAGAAAATCGAAAAAAAGAAAATCAAAATGTTCGTGTCGGGTCCGGTAGTGGTATGTAACTTAAGTTTCAAATTTCAAGTTCGTACGATGTTCCGTTCTTGAGATATTCTGTTCACACACAAGCACACACGCACGCACACACCCACCCACCCAAGAGAAAGTTGTGTGAGTGTTTCACACCAGATTTAAAAAAAATTGATTAGGTCTTACACATGTTTCGCGCGCGAAGCCGCGGGCCATGCTAGTGTATTCATATAAGGGAAGAGAAAGTAAAATTTGAATGGTGTGATCCGATAAAAAATATTACCACTAGAGATGAATTATTTAAAAAAAAAACACCTCATTTCTCTGAACTTATTACAAAACAAAACGGCAGTCTAGTACTTTCGGAATACAAACTTTAACAAGATTTAACAATTTACAGAAATGCCTACAAGGGTAATACAACCCCTACGTTTTCAATATACCACGTACAATGAAAAACGTAATAAAATAGGCATATGTCCGTCTCATCATAAAATAAAAATACTGGTCAAAAAAAAAATGAGAACAGTACTTCGAAACTGGAAATATAGGTTAAAAATTATACGATGAAACTTTTTTTGTCATCAGTTTTTCGTCTTTGCAAAAAAAGTGAAAAAAGCTTTTATATGAAAATGGAAAGCATAGTGCACTGCAATACTCTCTTGGCGTACTCCACTCTTCTGTTCCATTAGCATACAAGAGAGAGAGAGAGAGAGAGAGAGAGAAGGGGAGAGAGAGACACAGAGAGAAAAAGGTTAATTAATAGTATCGCTTTGATTAGCCATCCGCATTGGAACTGTACATCTGCCAAATTTCAAACAGAAAGGAACTGTAACAGATGTCCGTGTCTGTATTTTTGGTTATTAAAATATCAAGCAATAAAAAATGCAATTCCAGTGCTATTCCTTTAAAGTTTAAACAAAAATTTTTTATATTTATCTCTTTATCGTAAATCTAACTACATTAATTATTAAGTGGGAAAGTAGGCTACTACATTTTTCAAAATATCGTTACCCGGATTTCAAATTATCACATTTCATGAAATTGTTTTTAGGAACGTCCATGTTGCTTGTATGTCTTAAAGAAATAAAGCCTACTATTTTTACCGATCAGACTGAAACTTAGAAAATTAAGATTTTTTTTTGAAAATTTTATTAAGTTTTATACTTGTATAACATATAAAATACATACATTAAAAAAAAAAATTGCTGTGAAACACTCACACGACTTTCTCTTGCCAATGCAAATAATAAAAAATATAACCTAACATTAGTTATAAAACATTCGAAATAAACAAAAACTAATATAAAAAAACATATTCTTATTTTAATCAAGAGTGAAAGACGCAAAATGAAAATCAACATCAGTTTGGTTAAAAATACGGAAAAAACGCTCTTTCACGGTAAACTAGGCTCTGTACAGAAAAATCTTTAAATAAAAGTTGTAGATCTTTTAATTTCAGTTAAATACAATACACTTAAATAGGACTTCGTGGCAAAATGCATATAATCAAATTTATAGGAAATTAAAATATCTACAACTTTTATTCAGAGCAATTTTCTCTACAGAGCCTAATTTAGCGTGAAAAAGTAATTTCTGTATTTTTAAGTCAAACTGAGGTTGGTTTTCATTTTGCGTCTTTCACTCATGATTAAAATGAAGTAATGTTTTGTGAGGTTAGTTTTTGTTTATTTCTAATGTTAGGTTGTATTGTTCATTATTTGCATTGGCAAGATAGAGTCGTGTGAGTGTTTTACATCAGATTTTTTTTGCAAATGCATCAGTCGTATTAGTTGACCAATGTGATAAACAGCACTACTTTTTTGCAGCCCTTGAACTAGTACTCCTGTTGATCGAGTGCAAATAATTTAATACTCCACCTGCCTAATAAGGGCAGAATTGTTGAATTGACTTAAATAATCATTAAAAAATCTGGTGTGAAACACACACACAACTTTCTCTTTCCCATTCAAAAAAATTAACAAAATAACATAACATTAGTAATAAAACATTAGAAATGAAAAAAGTCTAACCTCAATAAATATAACCAAATTTTAAAAATGAGTGAAAGACGCAAAATGAAAATCAAACTCAGTTAGGCTTAAAAATACAAAAAATCACTTCACGCTAAACTAGGTTCTGTAGAGAAAAATTCTCTAAAATAAGTTGTAGATCTTTTAATTTCCTATTAATTTGATGTATACACTTTTGTCGTACAATTCATGCTAAGGCTGAAATCTTAAAAAAAATTATTTTTCACACGTTTTTGTGAGAAAAAACAAAAAAAATCGCTAATTACCGCTATACTAAGCGTTACACAAAAAAAACGTTCCAATTAGAAGTTGTAGGATTTTAAATTCCCTACAACTTCTATTATATACATTTTTGCGTTTAAATGCATATGAAAGCCACAATCTTAATAGAATAATTTTTTAAGGAGAAAACAGCCTCCCTAAGAATTTCAGCAAACAAGGCACCTACCCTATCTTGTACAACATAAAAAATGTAAGTAAATGAGACGATTTAAAAAAAAATTTAGTAGCCGTTTTTGAGAAAATCGCAAAAAAATGAAAAATGACACGAATAAAATACTACTTCCGGTTGACCGATTTTGATGAAAATGTTCGTGTCGTGTCGTCCTTTAGTGGTATCTAACTTTAATTTTAAGTTTCAAGTTCGTACGATGTTCCGTTCTTGAGATATTCTGTTCACACACACACACACGCGCGCGCGTGTACACACACACACACACATACCAATCGGTAAAAACCTGTTGTTTGGATTCAGAAGGTCTGAAAACTAGTAGATCCGGTGAAAACTCGATTTCAAAAAATCGACATGAAAACAATACTTTCCTTCTTATACTGAATATTCATATAGGCAAGAAGAAGTAAAAAAGTTACAGAAACCTAATTTAACTTAGAAAGTATTTTTTTTATTCTGGTTACCGGAGTAGATTACAATGTATTTAATAGACATCAATAAATATATCCGGTGAAAACTCGAATCGAAAAATCGACATGAAAACAATACTTTCCTTCCTATATATTCATATAAAAGAAACAAGTTACAGAAAACTAATTTAACTTATAGAGTATTTTTTTTATATTCTGATTAACGGAATAGATTACAATGTATTTAATAGACATTCATAATTTTTGCACCACACACACACACACACATACACACACACATGCACACACACGCACAGACCAATCGTTAAAAATCTGTTGTTTGGGTTCAGAAGGTCTGAAACCTATACATCCGGTGAAAACTCGATTTCGAAAAATCCACATCAAAACAACACTTTCCTTCCTATATATTTATATAAGCAAGAGAAAGTAAAAAAGTTACAGAAAACTAATTTAACCTATAAAGTATTTTTTTTATTCTGGTTAACGGAATAGATTACAATGTATTTAATAGGCATTAATAATTTTTGCACCACACACACACACACACACACACCAATCGCTAAAACCTGTTGTTTGGGTTCAGAAGGTCTGAAAACGTGTAGATCCGGTGAAAACTCGATTTCAAAAAATCGACATGAAAACAATACTTTCCTTACTATATATTCATATAAACAAGAAGAAGTAAAAAAGTTACAGAAACCTAATTTAATTTATAAAGTATTTTTTTTATTCTGGTTAACGGAATAGATTACAATGTATTTAGTAGACATTAATAATTTTTCACTATCACACACACACAAAGATTTTCAACAGCGAACTAACTGTTCGTCTATTACTAACTGGTCCAAACCATACATCACCCTCTTTTGGCCTCCTAGAAACACGTAACCATTTTCATACAATTTCAGTTTCCCACCCTCCTAATTAATTTACTTAATTAATAGTCACGAAGGGGCCACGTTCAGGGTAATGATGGATGTCGCATGGGTTTTGCAAACTAATGAAAATTTTAGTCCGATATCTTCTATCTCATTTTAACATAACGACAACATATTGCCTATCTTCTGTATTCTGTCTTCTTCTAATGAACGACAGACACATCGCAACGTATTCTCTCTAAGGATACTTTAACAACAGACCACCTTCTGCTCCTTTCACAAACTCACGTACTTTAAGCCTACTTGCCTACTACAACACGTTCCTTTTGCCGACTCGCTAGACTTAACCTTACTTATTTCTTCCAACCCTCCTCTCCTCCACCAACCCCGGATATAATCGTCCACCGCCTAATTTCATTAATAAATAAAAAGAACCCTCCTCTTGGTTTTTACTTTATTAGTATTCACGTTCAAAGCAATCAACTTAATTTGTTGAACCAAAAATTTAACACCAATTAAGTAACTTTTTGCTTAAAATGAGTAAAACAATAAATTTATTTTTACTTTCTATTGCTCTATATGAAAATTGGTTTGCCTATAAAGACTGATTCCCACGACGGTAGTTTATAAGTAGTTAGTACTGGCGTTGTGGGAACGAACAACTAGCAGCTAGTGCTGGTGTCGTGGGAACGAACAACTACCAGCTAGTACTGGCACCGCTGGAATGAACAACTACCAGCTGGTACTGGTGTCGTGGAAACGAACAACTAGCAGCTGGTACTGGCACCGTGAGAATGAACAACTACCAGCTAGTACTGGCGTCGTTGGAACGAAGCACTGGCAGCTAGTACTGGTGTAGTGGAACGAACAACTACCAGCTAGTACTGGCGTCGTTGGAACGAAGCACTGGCAGCTAGTGCTGGTGTAGTGGAACTAACAACTACCAGCTAGTACTGGTGTCATGGGAACGAAGCACTGGCAGCTAGTGCTGGTGTAGTGGAACGAACAACTACCAGCTAGTACTGGCGTCGTTGGAACGAAGCACTGGCAGCTAGTGCTGGTGTAGTGGAACGAACAACTAGCAGCTAGTACTGGTGACATGGGAACTAACATCTACCAGCTAGTACAGGTGTCGTGGGAACTAACAACTACCAGCTAGTACTGCCGTCGTGGGAACGAACAACTACCAGCTAGTACTGGTATCGTGGGAACTAACAACTACCAGCTAGTATTGACACCGCTGGAATGAACAACTACCAGCTGGTACTGGTGTCGTAAGAACGGACAACTAGCAGCTGGTACTGGCACCGCGAGAACGAACAACTAGCAGCTGGTACTGGCACCGTGAGAACGAACAACTACCAGCTAGTACTGGCGTCGTTGGAACGAAGCACTGGCAGCTAGTGCTGGTGTAGTGGAACGAACAACTAGCAGCTAGTACTGGTGTCATGGGAACGAACCACTGGCAGCTAGTGCTGGTGTAGTGAAACGAACAACTACCAGCTAGTACTGGCGTCGTTGGAACGAAGCACTGGCAACTAGTGCTGGTGTAGTGGAACGAACAACTAGCAGCTAGTACTGGTGTCATGGGAACTAACATCTACCAGCTAGTACAGGTGTCGTGGGAACTAACAACTACCAGCTAGTACTGCCGTCGTGGAAACGAACAACTACCAGCTAGTACTTACTGGTGTCGTGGGAACTAACAACTACCAGCTAGTACTGCCGTCGTGGGAACGAGCAACTACCAGCTAGTACTTACTGGTGTCGTGGGAACGAACAACTACCAGCTAGTACTGCCGTCGTGGGAACGAGCAAGTACCAGCTAGTACTTACTGGTGTCGTGGGAACGAACAACTACCAGCTAGTACTGGCGCCGTGGGAACGAACAACTACCAGCTATTACTGGTGTTGTCGGAACGAACAACTACCAGCTAGTACTGGCGCCGTTGGAACGAATAACTACCAGTTGGTACTGGTGTCGTGGGAACGAACAACTACCAGCTAGTACTGGCGTCATAGGAACGAACAGCTACCACCTAGTTTAGTTAAAAAGCTAGTATTCACTACCACGCTATCTCGGTGTGACCGTTTGGGAACGTTGGTAGTTAAAACGACCCTTTCGCATGTTGACGTAAACAACTACACTAACGTTTTGTGTACATTGCGAATCAGGAAACCGTTTTTTGCTACCTCTTTTAGTTTTAGACATCTGGGTGAGATGAACGAACGGATTAAACAAAATGATAGATGACAATTTCAAAATTTGACACCAATCAAAACTTTTCTTCCCAATATTTCACATAGGACATTAACAAGTATAGACACATGCGGAAATTGGATTATTACTGGAAAAATAAGTAATTTACAGAGAAATAAACAATAAAGTTTTATTAGAAAAGATAAACTAGATGGTGTAATTTTAGAATGAATATCTAAAGAATTGTTTCATTCCAATACAGATGTAGATGTACTTGGGAGATGCCAAAGGCAGATAACTTGTATTTCACGTTAGTTAGAAATTACAGCAATAATAACTTTCATAATGTCATTCTGACAAATACTATTTTAATAGTTTCTTGTTTAATAGTTGCTACTAAAACAGAACAATAATAACTAGAAATATTATAATTCTATGAATATATAACAAGGCAATTGATTTCTGAGGTTGCCCAAAGAGGATAACCACTGAAACCAATGGATTCCAAAGAGAGTAACCTCTTTGCCGACCACTACAAAACTTAACTATGAATACCACACACATATAGGGTGATTCAAAAAAAGAGCGCCGGTTTTGATATATCAAATTAAGAGATTTATTTTATTGAAAAACTGAAAATAAATACATCAACAAGTTCATCTTACCTTCCAATTTTATGTATGAAAAATGATGTCATGCATGTGTCCTCCTCTACTGCGCTGGCACGCATCAACTCTGTCCATGAAATTGGATATTACTGCACGACAAGTTTCGACTTCCATTTGCCCGATAACCCGTCGAATTTCCTCCTTCAAGTCATTGATGTTTCGGGGTTTATTGGCATACACCAATGACTTCAGATGACCCCAAAGATGAAAGTCACAAGGCGTCAAGTTACACGACCTTGGTGACCATTGATGGTCGGAATTACGAGAAATGATGCGATCCTGGAACCGTTCACGGAGCAACAATATTGTTTCTCGTGCAGCGTGACAGGTGGCACCATCCTGCTGAAACCACAACTCGTCAATGTCTATTCCATCCAAATGACGCCACAAAAAATCTCTAATCATCGTACGGTATCGGTCTCCATTTACTGTCACGGCTTGTCCTTCTTGATTTTCAAAAAAAAGGGCCGATGACACCGCCCGACCAAAAGCCGCACCAAACTGTCACTCGCTGTGCATACATTTCCCTTTCATTAACCACGCGAGGGTTTCCTAAACCCCACATACGGCAGTTCTGTTTATTAACAAAATCGTTTAAGTGGAAATGCGCCTCATCACTGAAAATGATTTTGTTTGCGAAGGTGTCATCATCCTGCCGTTTTCTCAATACCCAGTCAACAAACTGTCGTCTCTTCTGGTGGTCTGCCACTTTCAAATGTTGCGTCAACTGAATTTTATACGGGTGATATTGGAGATCGTAACGAAGAATTCTCCGTACAGAAGAACATCTTACACCCAATTGTTGAGAACGGTGACGTATTGATTTTGCTGGGCTAACAGCCACACTGTCACGAACCAACACACCGTTCTGCTCAGTTCGGCCAGAACTTTTAAGGTCGACTGTTGAACCCGTCTCAAAAAACTTTTTCATGAGCCTGCGAACTGTTGATTCATTCGGTGCTTCATTACGTCCTAGAGTACCGCGAAGTCGCCTGACAGTAGCCGCATAACTCTCTCCACTCTGGTAAAATGTTTTGACGATTAACACTTGTTGCGCAATAGTAAACTTCTCCATAGTTAGACACAGACTGCGAGAGTACTACACTGTGAACAAGAGAAACTACAACTGAATCGTCAATCGGAATGTTCTCCGAAATAGAAATGAGGTCAAACAATGTTGCCAACCGATAAAAAAAAATTTACCAGCCGTTTAAAAACCGGCGCTCTTTTTGAATCACCCTATATAACAACTACCATTATTGGAGGTTACCAACTACAATTATAAAGTTATAAACCATTTTAAAGATATCAATGTTAAGTTAAGCCCTCACTATGAATTCAATTTTAGAATGATTTTCCAATTCGTTTTAATATTCAAAATCAATTATGTAATGCATTCAAATCCAAAGACGAAGACTTATCCAAACGATTCACCTTTAGTACAGATTTTAGAAAAAAAAAAATCTGGTGTGAAACACTCACACGACTTTCTCTTGCCAATGCAAGTAATTAACAATAAACCTAACATCAGAAACAAAGAAAAAACTAACCTCAAAAAACATTAAAACTAATTTTAATCGTGAGTAAAAGGCGCAAAATGAAAATCAACTTAAGTTTAGCTTAAAAATACGGAAAATCACTCTTTCACGCTAAACTAGGCTCTGTAGAGAAAAATGCTTTTAATAAAAGTTGTAGATATTTTAATTTTCTATAAATTTGGTTATATATACACTTATGCCGTAAAATGCATACTAAGACCGCAATCTTAGTAAAATCGATTTTTTACACGTTTTTGTGAGAAATAACAGAAAATCGCTATTTATCGCTAAACTAAGCATTATACAAAAAAGTTTTGCAATAAAAGTTGTACGATTTTAAATTCTCTACAACTTCCATTATATAAGTTTTTGCGCTAAAATGCATATTAAAGCCGTAATCTTAAAAATAAACAATTTTTTTACGTGAAAACAGCCGCTCCAAGAATTTCAGCAGACATGGTGCCTTTCTTGTAGAGCATAAAAAATTTAGTATATTAGGCGATTTTTAAAAAAAGTGGTAGGAACCGTTTTTGAGAAAATCGCAAAAAACTGAAAAATGACACGAATAAACTACTACTTCCGGCTGACCGATTTTGATAAAAATATTCGTGTCGGGTTCTCTAGTGGTATCTAACTTAAGTTTCTAGGTTCAAATTCGTACAATGTACCGTTCTTGAGATACTCTGCTCACACACACACAAACACACATACACGCGCGCGCATGTACGCACGCGCACACACAAACACACACACACACACACACACACACACACACACACACCAATCGCTAAAAACATGTTTTTTTTGGGTTCAGGGGGACTGTAAACGTGTAGATCCGGTGAAAACTTAATTTCTTAAAATGGACATGAAAACAATACTTTTCTTTCTATATTCATATAGGCAAGACAAAGTAAAAATCAAAAATGAGCCTAGAATTTAAAACAATGACACGAATAATTTCCTACCTTCAGTTGACCGATTTTGATGAACATTTTTGTCCCGTAATTGTACCTAAATAAGTCCGGAATCTCAACTGCGTATCATATTCAGTTTTTGAGATCTTTTGTATACCACCAAAAGCTAAAAGGTTATTTTTTTTTATTCAGGTGGCCTGAAACGTGTATATTCAGTGAAAATTCGATTACAAAAAATCGAAATGAGTACAATACTTTCGTCACCTCTATATTCATGTAGGACAGAGTAAATAAAAAAAATCGATCGTCCAGATTTGATTTCATACCAGAAATTAGAGACTCATACGGATTTCTAAAAAATTTAACGACAATAATATCATAGATATAATGTTAGTTAATTTTTACTTTCTCTTGCCTATATGAATATATAGGAAGGAAAGTATTGTTTTCATGTCGATTTTTTGAAATCAAGTTTTCACCGGATCTACACGTTTTCAGTCCCCTTGAACCCAAAAACATGTTTTTAGCGATTGGCCTCTGTGTGTGTGTGTGTGTGTGTGTGTGTGTGTGTGTGTGTGTGTGTGTGTGTGTGTGTGTGTGTGTGTGTGTGTGTGTGAACAGAATATCTCAAGAATGGAACATCGTACGAACTTGAAACTTAAGTTACATACCACTACCGGACCCGACACGAACATTTTCATCAAATCGGTCAACCGGAAGTAGTAGTTTATTCGTGTAATTTTTTACTTTTTTGAAATTTTCTCAAAAACTGGTCTTACGATTTTTTTTAAAATCGCCTGATTTAGTAAATTTTTTATTCTCTACAAGATAGGGTAGGCGTCATGTTTGCTGAAATTCTGGGTGAGGCTGTTTTCACGTAAAAACCTAGTTTTTTTAAGATTACGGCTTTAATATGCAATTTAGCGCAAAAATTTATATATTAAAAGTTGTAGAGAATTTAGAAACCTACAACTCTTATTTCAAACATTTTTTTGTATAACGCTTAGTTTAGCAGTAGGCCTAATTAGCGATTTTCTGATTTTTTTCTCACGAAAACGTGTGAAAAATCGATTTTTATAAGATTTCGGTCTTAGAATGCATTTTACGACAAAAGTGTATATAATTAATTTTATAGAAAATAAAACGATCTACAACTTTTATTTAAAGCATTTTTTTACTACAGATCCTAGTTTAGCGTGAAAGAGTGATTTTCTGTACTTTTAAGCCAAACTGAGTTCGATTTTCATTTTGCGTCTTTCACTCATGATTAAAATAAGGTTATGTTTTTGAGGTTAGTTTTTTGTTTATTTCTAATGTTTTATTACAAATATTAGGTTTATTGTTAATTATTTATATTGGCAAGAGAAAGTTGTGTGAGTGTTTCACACCAGTTAATTTTTTAATATAAATTTCAATCGAATTTTTTACCAAAACAACTTTTATAAAGGTATCGTATAAAAAACTAATATATAAGTATTTTTATCTAAATCAAGAAGAAAAAGTAAGAGAGTAAAAAAATGTTAGAACTGAATTTAAGATGAAAAAAAAAATAGTGGAAGGACCAATGAGAAAAAAGAAAAGTATAGACGAACAGGATTGACGAACGACGAGGTGTTATCTGTGCCCACATCTTCAATGTGGGCACAGATAACAGAGCGAGCGGACAGAAATTTAGAAAGGAGAAATTGATGGTATAGCGCGTACCTGCCTTTACTATACTTGTGAAAAGAGAAGATCGATTTCTGAAAGCTTATTTCATTTGTACTAAAGAACGTTTTATGATACTCGATACTCTTCGGTAAATATCTCCTGCTTCACAATAGCTTTCACAAGTCTACAAAGCAAAAACAAGTGTTTTCACAAAAAAATATTTCAAGTTATCACGTCGATGATAAATGAGATAAAAGTATATTTTCAGTTCTATGTGCAGTGTTTTTTACTTTCTCTTGCTCTATATGGGTATACGAGGTATGGGTATTAAATAACGAGACTGACGTTGTAAAAATTTAATTTTAATTTTATATCGGCCTTCGGGCCAGCCCAGTCAGTCAGCTGGTAGAAAGTCCCTATTATTTATTAAGTAACACCGGTTGGGCAAGCGACTTTGTATGGTGACCAGTTGACAGTCATCCATGAACAAACTCTACTGGGGGTCCCGGTTCAAAATCATGTCTAATCTACGTCAAAAAAATACAGCAAAAAGCAGCGATCAAATTGGGTAGTTGTCGACAATGTACAGTTCCCAATAACAAATAAAAGCTAAAAAAAAAAAAAAAAAAAAAAATTATACATAATCACTTATAATCACCTTCAATATACACTCCTTCGCTATCTCTACAACGCTTCATGCGAATTTTGTTGGAAACAGTGCTGAAAGTCATCTTCTGTCAGCTCCTTCAGGACACGAGCCGCTTTCTCTTTTATAGCTTCTACAGACTCAAATCTTGTCCCTTTTAATGCATATTTCACCTTACGGAACAGGTAGAAGTCACATGGTGCAAGATCTGGTGAATAAGATGCATGTTCTAGCACTGAGATGCTGTACTTGGTTACGAACCTCTTGACAGATAACGTGGAATGAGCTGTCGCATTGTCTTGGATGTGAACCCATGATTTGTCCTTCCACATTTCGGGGTGTTTTCACAAAAAAATATTTCAAGTTATCACGTCGGTGATAAATGAGATAAAATTAAACTTTCAGTTCTATGTGCAGTGCTTTTTATTCTCTTGCTCTATATGAGTATACGATGTGTGTGTATTAAATAACGAGACTGACGTTGAAAAAAATTTAATTTTAATTTTATACAATCACTAAAGTGGCCTTTCGGCCGTTGACCTAAACAGCATAGAAGAGGTTGTTGTTGTTTAGGTCATCAGCCAAAAGGCTGGTTTGAACCTGTAGAGGTTTTACTAAGTAAATCGAGGAGTGAAGTGGTTTACCATTGCCACAACTCACTGAGTGGAAAAGTACACTTATCAGCGTGCCAGGCCCTCTGAAAAGCATATATTTTCACTCTGCAAATGACACTTTTACTTCATTCACCACAGGGTCTGACTGTATAATGAAATCCATTACTTTCAGAGGAGATAACTGTGATTAGTGTCACAGTACACCTCTACCTCTTCTGTTCTTAAATGATTCAGTCATTTAATTGGCTGACCATGTGATAAGAAACACAACTTTATTTTAGCCTTGCAACTAATAGATTGAGTGTAAATAATTTGACACTCCACCTGTCTGTTATGGGCAATAGAAGAGGTAGAGGTGTAAGAGACACCAATCAGAGTATCTCCTCTGAGGTTAACAAATTTCATTACACAGCCAGAACCTTTGGTGAATGAAATGAAGGTGAAATTTGTAGGGTGAAAAGTAGTTGCTTTTCAGAGGGCCTTGAAAGCTGATAAGCATACTTTTCCATTCAGTGATGAAGGCAAGTATAATCACTTCACTACTAATTTTACTTAGCAAAATCTCTAGAGGTTCAAGCCAGCCATTCAGCGTTTCGGCTGATGACCTAAACGACAAAAAATTCAAAAAATGATAGACCTACAGTATATTTGATTCTAAGATGGTTCTGATAATATTCTATGCGGAAGTAATAAGTGACATAATTTTTTTCTGGATATCAGTTCTTAAATTTAAATTTCCGCCTTAAAATAACCTGTTGCAGTTTGGAAGTTCCACGTTTCAACTTCAAACGATATTCCATTTATGATATATTTTGTTCACAAATACACAGACACACACAAACCAAACTGTAATAAAAGTCCAGCCTTTCTTAGTTTGCTCCTACTGTAAACAAATAATGACGTCACTGAGCATGCGCATAACATATAAAAATGTGTACACGTTGATTAAAAAGTGACAACAAAATTTTTAAAAGTATTTAAATACAAAATACTTTTAAAAGTATTTTTATAAATGAAATTTTTAGGCCTACATCATAAATCATGACTGATGTTTTAAGTACTTTAAGTACTTATAATTTAACACATAGTTAACTTAATAGGAATACAACATCCAAAAAGTGGTGGACCCTAGCGTGCATCTGTAGTAGGTGGCTTTGGTTTGTTGACAGTAGGAGCAAACTAAGAACGGCTGAACTGTACATGTTTTCTTTTTTGTCTCAGAGAGATCTGAACCCGTGCATTTTCAGTGAAAAACCGATTTTGACAAATCTATATAAAAACAATACGCCTGTTTTCGTTCTCTATGTTACAGTTACTTACAGGAAAAATTAAAAAAATGACCGAAATACAAACTACTAAACGTTTAGAGGAAATATTTTAAGGTCAAAGTGAAAATTAGGAAAATGAATAGTTATCTTATAAAAAGAAAACAAAAAAAAACTAGGGTTTATTGAAAGGCAACAGGTATGTACCCGGTTATTTGAAATATATTTAAGCATAGTCGACCAACCGACATCGGTGTTAAAAGCGACAGCGCGCATTGAGAAGTAAATCCTTGTTAGAGTGCAATGCATTATTCAGACAAGGCTAATGGCGCGCCAAACCTTTATCCACCAACCAACCGAAAGAACCCAACCATCAACACACCCCCACACCTCCAACAATATTATTCTTCCTTTTTCCTTCACTGACAAATACAACCACTACTCATATCAAAATCTCGATTTAACCACAATAGAATTCTATCCATAGATAAATTCAACTAAATTTTACATCCTTTATCAATAAAATTACACCAATTCAAACAAAAAATTATCCAATTACATGGACAGTTCAGTCAAATGACAAAATTATTCACTTTATTCCACTGTATTTATACAAAGATTTTCTGGTTGTCAAAAAAAGTTTATACAAAAATATTGATGGCAATTTGTATCAGCATCTATCATTTTCCAAAGAACACTGTCCGTCTGTCACACCCAGATGTAAGAAACAACATTAGATAACAACAAATGGTTTTCGGATTATTTACCTACACAAAAAGTTTGTGGGTCTGAATTAGGTTTTAAGTTCCGGTTGAAACCGGACGTAAAAGTAAATTTTACAGATCAGGTGAGAGACGTAAAGTGTCTCATGGGAGTCAACCTGTTAAAAAGTAACTACAGAAATCACTAATGGATTTTCCCATAAATCAAAGGTAGGCCTTTTTAAAAATTGCCACCAGCCATGAGACGCGTCGTCTCATGAAAGGAATTTTACCAAAGATTTTATGGTTGTCAAAATAAGTTAATCTCTCCTTTTTAGATTCTTCTGTTCCTCTTCTGTTGTTTTAACCTCCTTCGCTTCTTACACATCTTTTACTTCCTCTAGACCAACTCTTTTTTCTCTTCATTTTCTTTTTCGCTTCTCCCATTCCTCATGGTTTATTTTATCCCCCATTACTTCTTATTCTTGTATCTCCTCTTCCTCTCCATTTTCTTCTTCACTTCTCCTGTTTTGTTATCCTCCTTTGCTTTTTGTTGTTCTTTTACCACACCCTCTTCATTTTATATCTCCTTCTTTTCTCGGTTTTCCTGTTCCTTATGTTTTTTATCATCTTTGCCCTCTTAGTGTTCTTCTACCTCCTCTTCTTCCACTTCTTTATCTTTCTCCTCATTCTCCTTTTTTATTTTTTATCACCTTTTCAAAAGGAGAATGAGGAGAAAGATAAAGAAGTGGAAGAAGAGGAGGTAGAAGAACACTAAGAGGGCAAAGATGATAAAAAAACATAAGGAACAGGAGAACCGAGAAAAGAAGTAGATATAAAATGAAGAGAAGGTGGTAAAAGAACAACCAAAAGCAAAGGAGGATTTTTTTTTAAATATTTTTTTATAAAAAAAAAATCACCTTTTCTTAATTACTTTTCTGTTCCTCTTGTTTTTTTTATTCTCCTTCGCTTATTATTCCACTTCTACATTCTCATCTTAATTTTCTACATCCTTCTCTTTTTGCTTCTCCTCTTCCTGCTGTTTTTATCCTACTTTGTCCCTTAATCTACTTCTACCTCCACCTGTTCTTTTTCGATTACCTCTATTCCTCGTCCTTTATCTCCTCTTCTATTCGGTTTTTCTCTTCATCTCCGCAACTTTTTCTACTTCTTTCTTTGTCTCCTTCTAGTACAGCTATTTATTCTCCCTATGAAAAATATCCTACTTCTCTTACTTTTTCTTATAATTCAACTATTACCTTCAATTTTTAAAATCTTTTTCTTATTCTTTTTACGAATAACCTACTCCTCAAAGATGGTGTACCAGTAAAGGAATTTCAGATAACTTATGCAAGTACAAAATTCAACAAAACACAAAATAACAAAAACATTGTATACTATTTCTCAAAAGAAAATTAACAGTTTTTAATATTCGTACTAACCTAAAAACGTTGACTTAAATTTCAGCAACGTAAGCAAAGTTTAGGATGCACTCGTATGTATGAAATTTGTTAATGTATTAGTGTACATAAGAAAAAAAATCACCTTTCTTAATTACTTTTCTGTTCCTCTTGTTTTTTTATTCTCCTTCGCTTATTATTCCACTTCTACATTCTCATATTAATTTTCTTCATTCTTCTCTTTTTGCTTCTCCTCTTCCTGCTGTTTTTATCTTCCTTTGTCTCTTAATCTACTTCTACCTCCACCTCCTGTTTTTTGCAATTGTTTTTTTCGGTTAGTATGTATGCTATATCGACTGGCGGTATACCCGTTATGGTCTTAAGTACTGACATGAAATTTTTCACATGATTTTTCACGTTGAGAAAAAACTGAAAATCGCTAATTACTGCTAAACTAAGCATTATACAACAAAATATTTGAAATAAAAGTTGTAGAATTTTAAATTTTCTACAACTTTTATTATATAAATTTTTGCGCTAAATTGCAAAATAAAGCCGTAATCTTAAAACAAAACTATGTTTTTACGTAAAAACAGCCTCACCAAGAATTTCAGCAAACATGACGCCTACTCTATCTTGTAGAGAATAAAAAATTTAATAAACCTGGTGATTTTTAAAAAAAATGGTAGGATCAGTTTTTGAGAAAATCGCAAAAAACGTGAAAAATGATACGAATAAACTACTACTTCCGGTTGACCGATTTTAATGAAAATGTTTGTGTCGGGTCCAGTAGTGGTGTGTAACTTAAGTTTCAAGTTTCAAGTTCGTACGATGTTCCGTTCTTGAGATATTTTGTATACAAACACACACACACACACACACACACACAGACCAATCGCTAAAACATGTTTTTTGGGTTCAGGGGGTCTGAAAACGTATAGATCCGGTGAAAACTCGATTTCGAAAAATCGACATGAAAACAATACTTTCCTTTCTGTCTATTCATATAGGGAAGAGAAAGTTTTTTTTTATAACTCAACTATTACCTTCACCTTTTTTAAATTTTTTCTTATTCTTTTTACGAATAACCTACTCCTCAAAGATGTGCACCAGACAAGGAATTTCAGATAACTTATACAAGTACAAAATTCAACAAAACACAAAATAACAAAAACCTTGTAAGTATATATATTTCTCAAAATAAAATTTTTTTATTTTTTTTTAACTTATTTATTTACATTTAGCCTTACAATGTGGCTTTAAGCAAATCATTTTACAAGAACTAAACTTACGTGAGTGAAGTAGACAGCTTTTGCTCTCACTTCAACTAAATAAAATTAGAAAATAAAGTTAATAAAAACTAAGAAATGTTGTAAAGTTACAAAATTAACAAAAACGATGTAAAAGAAGTAAACAAAAAAAAATGAAGTAAACAATGCAAAAGAAGTTAACAATAAAAAAGTAAAATAAATAAAATTTTGAAATTTCACTTTAGATTAAAAAGTGTGATGAGGATGAGTGGTGAATTTAACTTGGTGTATGTATTAAAATCGTTGGTCTAAGTCGAGGATGTGATGTCTTTTGAGGCGCTTCGTTTCCTCACTGTTGTCCAGTAAATTTAATGCCAGGTGGTTCTGGTGATTGTTTAATCTTAGCTGGTACCGGAGGCTCAGCTCTCTTATCTCTTCTGTTACGGTACGGATACGAAGATGGTCATGTATTTCCGAGTTTCTTATAAACCACCCAGCGTTACTCGTCGATCTTAATACTTTATTTTGGAAGCGTTGTATCATTTCTAAATTGGATCTGCTGGATGTATCCCAAAGCTGAGCGCCATACTTCCAAACAGGCTTGAAAATTGTATTGTAGATCAAGACCTTATTTTCAACAGATAATTGTGATCTTCTTCCTAACAACCAGTTAAACCTCATGTATTTTAAATTAAGCTCGTTCCGTTTACATACTATGTGATGTCGCCATCAAAATAAAATTAACAGTTTTTAATATTCTTACTAACCTAACCACATTGACTTAAATTTCAGCAACGTAAGCAAAGTTTAGGATGCACTCGTATATGTATGAAGTTTGTTAATGTATTAGTGTACATAGGAAGGAGTATGTATGCTATATCGACTGGCGGTATCCCGGTACGGTCTTAAGTACTGACATGAAATTTATACCTAAGTTTCTCATACCATAAACATTGTAATTAGGTCAAACTGGTAGATGTACAGAATGGTGTAACATTTCAATGAGGATATGAACGGAAGAAATTCACTAGTTTCCTTACTCACTAATCTCTAGTCTTAAAACATTCTCCTTCAATAATTTCATCTTATCAAATTGAAAATCATATAATTATTATTATATCAAAAAACTTCTCGATCGATACACTTAATTCACGTTTATTGATAACCGTAATCCAATTAGAGACGTAAAAAATCTGGTGTGAAACACTCACACAACTTTCTCTTGCCAATGCAAATAATTAACAATAAACCTAACATTAGTAATAAAACATTAGAAATAAACAAAAAACTAACCTCAATAAACATGAACTAATTTTAATCATATATGAAAGACGCAAAATGAAAATCAAACTCAATTTGGCTTAAAAATACGGAAAATCGCTCATCCACGCTAAACTAGGCACTGTAGAGAAAAAAGCTCTAAATAAAAGTTGTAGATCATTTAATTTCCTATAAATTTTGTTATATACACTTTTGTCGTAAATGGATACTAAGGCCAAAATCTTAAAAAAATAGATTTTTCATACGTTTTTGTGAGAAAAAAAAACAGAAAATTGCTAATTACCGCTAAACTAAGCGTTATAAAAAAAATGTTAGAAATAAAAGTTGTAGGATTTAAAATTCTCTACAACTTTAATTATATACACATTTTTGCGGTGAAATGCTTATAATAAAGCCGCAATCTTAAAAAAAAATCATTTTTTTTACATGAAAACAGCCTCACCAAGAATTTCAGCAAACATGGTGCCTACCCCATCTTGTAGAGCATAACAAATTCAGTAAATGAAGCCATTTTTAAAAAAGTCGTAGGACCAGTTTTTGAGAAAATCAAAAAAGTGAAAAATTACACGAATGAACTACTACTTCTGGTTGACAGATTTTGATGAAAATGTTTGTGTCCGGTTCCGTAGTGATATTTAACTTAAGTTTCAAGTTTCATGTTCGTACGACGTTCCGTTTTTGAGATATTCTGTATACAGACACAGAGACCAATCGCTTAAAAACATGTTTTTTTTTGGATTCAGAAGGTCTGAAAATGTGTAGATCCAGTGAAAACTAGATTTCTAAAAATCGGTATGAAAACAATACTTTCCTATATATTCGTATAGGCAAGAGAAAGTAAAAATTAAATTGAGTAAAAGATAAATAGACGAAAAAGGACGATGCAGGTGGTGGGATTCTAATCGCAAGGATTGTATGAAAATACCAAAAGGTCTTCTACACGCCCACAAAACCAAGAGTTGCGAATATAGAAAACGTACAGATCATCTACGTATTTAGTAATATCCATTTTGATTCTCTATACATTATGCCAGAAAAGAGGTGAAGAGAGAGAAAGAGAGAGAGACTCTTATCCATTACATAAATGAGAGAAGAGAAGGGTAAAAGGTTTCCTAAATATTTTTTATTTAAAAAGAAAAACGAGAAAAAAGAAAGATAGAATCAAGAGAAAATGAGGAAAGCCATGAAAGGAAAAACCGTCAGAGATAAGAAAAGAAAGAATATGTGAGAGAAGAAAAGCAACTCGTAATCTTCTTTCCAAAACAGTTTCTACATATTTCATTTTATCTTCGCTCGTGGAAACCAAATCATAATTTCAATAGCAAAATTAAATAAAATTAAAAACAACTAAAATAAATATATAATTATGTACGTCAAAAAAAGAAAATAATTTTATTTTTACAAATCTCTACAACTCAAATATACAAGGTGTGGCTATTAAATAACGAGACTGACGTTGTAAAAAATTTTATTTTTACTTTATACATAATCACAGACTGATTTCGATGAAAATGTTCGTGTCGGGTCCGGTAGTGGTATGTAACATAAGTTTCAAGTTCGTACGATGTTCCGTTCTTCAGAAATTTTGTGTTTACACACACACACACTAATCGCTAAAACATGTTGTTTTGGGTTCACAAAGGTCTGAAAACGTGTAGATCCGGTAAAAACTCGATTTCGAAAAATCGACATGAAAACAATACTTTCCGGCCTATATATTCATAAAGGCAAGAGAGAGTAAAAAAGATTAATAAGATCCGCAGAGGTTACTATTTAAATATTTGTTGTAATATTACGAACAGAGAGGTAAATTAGACTAAAATATATCGATAAAAAACAAAACCAAACAACAGAGTGATATAAATCGAAATACTAAACAACAACAATCGATTAATGCCTACATCAATTTCAAAATTAATTATATCTATTCATAGCTATTAACGTTAACAACAAAAATCACATAACAAAATAACAACTCATTATCGAGAAACATTGAACTGTTTTGTAATGGGACGGGTGAAAATATAGTCACAATTTCAAAAACCAATCAGATTGGAGTATGGGAAACGATTGTAGCATTGGCTTCAATCCAAATAGACCTACGCGAACGTAAACTGGTCATTTGTTTGATTGTTACGGTCGTTTATTAATTGTGAATACTGTACTCGTGTGATTTGTATTGAAGTTTTTTTACTTTCTCTGGCCTATATGAATATATAGGATATAGGAAAAAAAAATCTGGTGTGAAACACTCACACGACTTTCTCTTGCAAATGCAAATAATAAACAATAATCCTAACATTAGAAATAAAACATTAGAAATAAACAAAAAACTAACCTCAATAAATAGTATAACCTAATTTTAATCATGAGTGAAAGACGTAAAATGAAAATAAACATCAGTTTAGCTTAAAAATACGGAAAATCACTCTTTCACGCTGAACTAGGCTCTGTAGAGAAAAATGCTCTAATTAAAGTTGTAGATCTTTTAATTTCCTATAAATTTTAGTACATACATTTTTGTCGTAAAATGCATACTAATGCCGAAATATGAAAAAATCGATTTTTCACACGTTTTCGTGAGAAAAAACAGAATATCGCTAATTACCGCTAAACTAAGCGTTATACAAAAATGTTTTAAATAAAAGTTGTAGGATTTTAAATTCTCTACATTTTTTAATATATAAAGTTTTGCGCTAAAATGCATATTAAAGCCGTAATCTTAAAAAAAATATTTTTTTTACGTAAAAACAGCCTTTTCAAGAATTTCAGCAGACATGGCGCCTACCCTTTCTTGTAGAGCATAAAAAATTAAGTAAATGAGGTGATTTTTAAAAAAAAATCGTGGAACCAGTTTTTGAGAAAATTGCAAAAAAGTAAAAAATTACACGAACAAACTACTACTTCCCGTTGACCGATTTTGATGACAATTATTCGTTTTTTAAGATTACCTCTTTTTTAAAAACCAATCTGTGTACGCTGCAATCTGTACAATTGAGAACAATAAGCAACCCCATGACCCAATCAGATGAGATTAATGGATGTCCGTAAGTTATGCATAAGTGCCAATGTACGGATAATAAAACATTTCCAAAAAAACTTAAACAAAAATTAATGGAATAATGTGCTATTTTTAAACCGCCTCCGTGGCGTAGTGACTAGCGCGCTAGCCTACAAAGCAAAATGTCTCGGGTTCGATTACCGGCTAGTCTGGAAATTTTAACACGTTAAAACCACCGTTGTTACCAAAACCCACTGTAGTTGCAAATGACCAAGCTGTCGAAGCGACTTTAAGTAAACTAAAACAAACAATTTTGAATATTTTTACTTTCTCTTGCCTATATGAAATATGAAGGAGAGTATTGTTTTCATGTTGATTTCAAGAAATCGAGTTTTCATTGAATCTACACGTTTTCAGACCTCCTGAACTCAAAAAACATATTTTAGCGATTAGTGTGTGTGTGTGTGTGTGTGTGTGTGTGTGTGTGTGTGTGTGTGTGTGTGTGTGTGTGTGTGCGTGTGTGTGTGTGTGTGTGTGTGTGTGTGTGAACAGAATATCTCAAGAACGAACATCATACGAACTTGAAACTTGAAACTTAAGTTACATACCACTGCCAGTCCCGACACGAACATTTTCATCAAAATCGGTCAACCGGAAGTAGTAATTTGTATTCGTGTAATTTTTCACTTTTTTGCGATTTTCTCAAAAATTGGCCCTACGATTTTTTTAAAAATCCCTGATTTACTAAATTTTATATGCTCTACAAGATAGGGTAGGCGCCATGTTTGCTGAAATTCTTGGTGAGGCTGTTTTCACGTTGAAAAATTGTTTTTTTAAGATTACGACTTTAATATGCACTTACGCGCGAAATTTTATATAATACAAAATGTAGGGAATTTAAAATCCTACAAGTTTTATTCAACATTTTTTTTTGTATAACGCTTAGTTTAGCGGTAATAATTACCGCTAAACTAAGCGTCTAAACTAAGCGTGGGAAAAAAACAGAAAATCGCTAATTATTAGCGATTTTCTGTTTTTTTCCCACGAAAATGTGTTAAAAAATCGATTTTTTAAAGATTTCTGCTTTAGAATGCATTTCACGACAAAAAAGTATAATTAATTTTATAGGAAATAAAAAGATCTACAACTTTTATTTAAAGCATTTTCCTCTACAGAACCTAGTTTAGCGTGAAAGAGTGATTTTCCGTATTTTTAAGCTAAACTGAGATTGATTTTCATTTTGCGTCTTTCACTCACGATTTAAATTAGGTTATGTTTATTGAGTTAGTTTTTTTATATTTCTAATGTTAGGTTTATTGTTAATTATTTGCATTGGCAAGAGAAAGTTGTGAGAGTGTTCCCCACCAGATTTTTTAAAATTTATTTACATTGGCCTAAGAAAGTAATGTGACTATTTCCCACCAAAGTTTTTTGTATAAACGTAAAACTTAAAATATAAATATATTTAATAGTACGGATGTGTGTTAATATTTTTGTTTTATTGTTTTACCGGTTTTTGTATCGATAAATTACGGTTGCACTCTAAAAAGACAGAATAATAAATTTGATGAAACCGATTTTTTTTGTTTAATTTTTTTTTATTTCTATGAAAATAACACTAAATGGAATTTTCAAGTAAGGTTATATTTTATGCCGTAAGAGGATCATCGTTGAAAAGGATTTTTATTCATACAAAAATATCAGAAAAAATAATAAAATTGGTAATGCCTCTTTCTTGTAGTTACTATGTAATAAATTTTGCACTTTGGATTAATATATTATATGCTATATTGTCAAAATTATTTGTATATATTAAATACCTAAATCTATGTTATTTATACTTTTTTTTATTGAGTAATGATGCCTACATAGGCCAAAGCCTTGGGCTTGTGCGTAGGTAATGATATGCGGTGATTTACAGATGAAAAAATGTCAGACCTGACCGGGAATCGAACCCGGAACCCCGGTGTAGTAGTCAGTTGCGCTGACCACTACACCAAGGACCGGCCACCACTTTTCGTGGTTATATTGCAAAGATCTGTAGAGGATCTGGTTTTCTATCAGAACATAAAATTAACATTGAGAAAAGCTGATTAATAAAATGTTAATATTAATTTAATTTATTTTAATTTTCAAAATTGTCAGTAAAATAAATTAGTATCTGTTCAATATAAATTGCCTAACCATTTTAGTGGCGAAACAATATTTAAAAGTTTGATCTAAGTGCCATTTAATTTGAATAAGGGTGTACAAAAAGTGCCAGCCCTTATTTAGAAAACTTGCAGGAGTAAGCCAGCCATTGCCAAAACAAATTTCAACGATACAAAAAAATAAAATTTCCTGTTAAAAATTAATTTTTATTGTGTTATAAAAAAAATCGTTCTAAAACTAAAAATATTCAAAATTGTTTGTTTTAGTTTACTTAAAGTCGCTTCGACAGCTTGGTCATTTGCAACTACAGTGGGTTTTGGTAACAACGGTGGTTTTAACGTGTTGAAATTTCCAGACTAGCCGTTAATCGAACCCGAGACATTTTGCTTTGTAGGCTAGCGCGCTAGTCACTACGCCACGGAGGCGGTTTAAAAATAGCACATTATTCCATTAATTTTTGTTTAAGTTTTTTTGGAAATGTTTTATTATCCGTACATTGGCACTTATGCATAACTTACGGACGTCCATTAATCTCATCTGATTGGGTCATGGGGTTGCTTATTGTTCTCAATTGTACAGATTGCAGCGTACACAGATTGGGTTTAAAAAAAAGAGGTAATTTTAAAAACTAATAACTTATACAAATAATAACATAATACAAAAAAATCTGGTGTGAACACTCACGCAACTTTCTCTTGCCAATACAAATAATGAACAATATAACGTAACATTACATTAGTAATAAAATATTGGAAATAAACAAAAAACTAACCTCAAAAAACATAACCTAATCTTAATCATGAGTGAATGATGCAAATGAAACCAACCTTAGTTTGGCTTAATAATGCGAGAAATTACTCTTTGACGCTAAACTAGGCTCTGTAGCCTAAATGAAAAAAAGCTCTAAATAAAAGTTGTAGATCTTTTAATTTCCAATAAATTTGATTATATAACACTTTTATCGTTAAATGCATACAAATGCCGAAATCTTTAAAAGAATCTTTTTAGAAGATTTTCATGAAAAAAACAGAAAATCAGTAATTACCGCTAAACTAAGCGTTCTACGAAAAAATGATAGAAATAAAAGTTGTAGGTTTTCAAATTGTCTGCAACTTTAATTGTATAGCCTACACTTTTGCGGTAAAATGCATATTAAGGCCGCAATTTTACAAAAACATTTTTTTCTAAGAGTACAACCTCTCTAAGAAACAGCAGACATGGCGCCTACCTTAACGTGTAGAGCATAAAAAATATAGTAAATGAGGCAATTTTTAAAAAAATCGCAGGAGCCGTTTTTTGAGAAAATTGCAAAAAAGTAAAAAATTATACATGAATAAACTAGTACTTCCAGTAGACCGATTTTGATGAAAATGTTCCAGTCAGGTCCTCTAGTGGTATCTAACTTAAGTTTCAAGTTTCAACTTCGTACGATATTCCGTTTTTAAGATATTTTGTTCACACACACAGAACAATCGCTAGAAACACGTTTTTATGGGTTCAGGGGGTCTGAAAACAAGTAAATCCGGTAAAAACTCGATTTCTTAAATTTTTTTTATTGTAGATTTTCTGCAGCTAGTTACTTGAAACTAACGAACAGTTTTTCTTTAGCGATATTATGCTCCCCTCATGTGTACGAGATACGTTCGTAAAGTAAGTTCCGTTTAAAAAAAAAGAACAAGTACAGATACAACAATGAAATTTATTTCATAAAAATCTACAACTCTTAAACTATTTTTCGACATAACTACCGCGATTTTCCAGGAATTTGTCATAACGTGGTACAAGCTTTTGTATACCCTCATCATAGAATGCTGCCGCCTGTGTAGTCAACCAAGAGGTATGATGTTCTTTCAGCTCTTCATCGATTTTCAATCGCTGACCGCCAAGAAAGGAAAGACTTAGATGTAGAAACAAATGAAAGTCGCTAAGAGCGAAGTCAGGGCTGTACGGAGGACCCCTGAAACCAAACGGCAATCCATGGAATGGAGACACACTTCATCCCCAGCAAAAGTTTAATCAAAACAAATCTTGACGCCTCAAAAAGTCATGTGTAGGCCTACAGTGTTTTGGGACAGAAAAGGAATTTTACTGATTTATTTTTTGCCACGACGTCAAACAATCAATAAAGAAGTTTCCTGCGAGACTCTCAAGAAACTGCGCCCCGGAATACAGAACAAGCGTCACGGAATGCTCACGAAAGGGGTGGTTTTTCATTCATGACAATGCCCGACCACACACTGAGAATGAGACAAAAAGACTCCTTTATGACTTTAGCTGGGACTTGTTCGACTATCCTCCGTGCAAGCCCTGACCTCGCTCCTAGCGACTTTCATTTGTTTCTGCATCTGAATTCTTTCGTTGGCGGTCAGCAGTGAAACACCGATGAAGAGCTGAAAGAACAAGTTACCTATTGGTTGACTACACAGGCGGCAGCATTCCATGAAGAGGGTATACAAAAGCTTGTACCACGTTATCACATGGAAAATCATGGGAGTTTTGTCGAAAAATAGTTTAAGAGTTGTAGATTTTTATGAAATGAATTTCATTGTTGTATCTTTACTTTTTCTTTTTACTTTCTCTTGCCTATATGAATATATAGAAAAGAAAGTACTGTTTTCATGTCGATTTTTCGAAATCGAGTTTTCACCGGATCTACAAGTTTTCAGACCCCCTGAACCCAAAAAAATTGTTTTTAGTGATTGGTGTGTGTGTGTGTGTGTGTGAACAGAATATCTCATGAACGGAACATCGTACGAACTTCAAACTTGAAACTTAAGTTACACACCACTACCGGACCCGACACGAACATTTTCATCAAAATCGGTCAACCGGAAGTAGTAGTTTATTAGTGTAATTTTTCACTTATTTGCGATTTCCTCAAAAACTGGTCCTTCGATTTTTTTAAACATCGCCTGGTTTACTCAACTTTTTATTCTCTACAAGATAGGGTAGGCGTCATGTTTTCTGAAATTCTGGGTGAGGCTGTTTTCACGTAAAAAGATTAAAGATTGTTTTTTAAGATTGCGGCTTTATTATGCATTTTACCACAAAAAAATATATATAAAGTTGTAGAGAATTTAAAATCCTACAACTTTTCTTTTTAAACATTTTTTTGTATAGACTAACGCTTAGTTTAGCGGTAATTAGCGATTTTCTGTTTTTTTCTCACGATAACGTGTGAAAAAATGATTTTTTTAAGATTGCGGTTTTAGTATGCATTTACGACAAAAGTGTATATAATAAAATTTATAGGAAATTAAAGGATTTACAACTTTTATTTTAAGCATTTTCCTCTACAGCGCCTAGTTCAGCGTGAAAGAGTGATTTTCAGTGTTTTTAAGCGAAACTGAGGTCGATTTTCATTTTGCGTCTTTCACTCATGAATAAATTAGGTGATATTTATTGAGGTTAGTTTTGTATTTATTTCTAATGTTAGTTAATATTGTTTATTATTTGCATTGGCAAGAGAAAGTCGTGTGAGTGTTTCACACCAGATTTATTTTATTTTGTTGTTACTTTTTCTAGAACTTTTTTTTTTTTATTCCTAATTTGTGTACGTTGCAATCTGTTCAATTCAGAACAATAAGCAACCCCATGGCCCAATGAGATGAGGATGATGCCTATGACGTGTAAATGAGGTGTAGTCTTGTACAGACCCAGGCCGACCATTCCTGAGAGAGTATGGTTAATTGAACCCCAACCATCAAAGTACACCGGTAACCACTGTCTACCATTCAAATCCGTATAAAAGTAACTACCTTTACTAGGATTTGAACCAGGAACCTTCGTCTCTGAAAATCAGCTGTTAAACTGCTGATTCTGCGACGACTTTACCTCTAGACCAACCCTAGAACTTGTATTAATTTTTATTTTTTTACGAGAAAACTGCCTTCCCAAGAACTTAAGCAGGCATTGCGCCTACCCTATCTTGTAGAGCAAAAAAATAAAGTAAATGAGGCGATTTTAAAAAAAATCATAAGAGCCGTTTTTGAGAAAATCGCAAAAAGTGAAAAACGACACGAATAAACTACTACTTCCGGTTGATCGATTTTGATGAAAATTCGTGTTGGGTCCTCTAGTGGTATCTTACTTAAGTTTCAAGATCGTACGATCTTCCGTTCCTGAGACATTTTGTTCATACACAGACATACACACACGCGCGCGCGCGCGCGCACACACACACACACACACACGCACAGATTAATCGCTAAAACATGTTTTTTCGGTTCAGGCATCTGAAAACATGTACAGTTCAGCCGTTGTTAGTTAGCTCCTAGTGTCAACAAACAAAAGCCACCTACTACAGGGTGCACGCTAGAGTCTGCGACTTTACGGATGTCGTATTCCTATTAAGTTAACTATGTTTTAAATTATAAGTACTTAAAGTACTTAAAACATCCGTCATGATATGATGTAGGCCTAACAATTTCATTTATAAAAATACTTTTAAAAGTATTTTGTATTCAAATACTTTTGAAAGTATTTTGTTGTTACTGTTTAATCAGCGTGTACACATTTTTATATAATGCGCATGGTCAATGACGTCTTATTTGTTGACAGTAGGAGCAAACTAAGAGGGGTTGGATTTTAGATTTGGTGAAAACTCGATTTCTTAAAATCGACATGAAAACAATAGGCATACTTTCCTTCTTATACATTCATATAGGCACGAGAAAGTAAAAATAATTTTCTTTATAAACTATTCGGAAAATTGTGTTTTTACTGGCAGTTGTGTATCGTATGAAAATGATCACTTTATAAAGGGTGATTCAAAAAGAGCGCCGGTTTTTAAACGGCTGGTAAATTTTTGTTTATCGGTTGGAAACATTGTTTGACCTCATTTCTATTTTGGAGAACATTCCGATTGACGATTCAGTTGTAGTTTCTCTTGTATGCACAGCGAGTGACAGTTTGGTGCGGCTGTTGGTCGGGCGGTGTCATCGGCCCTTACTTTTTTGAAAATCAAGAAGGACAAGCCGTGACAGTAAATGGAGACCGATACCGTACGGTGATTAGGGAGTTTTTGTGGCGTCATTTGGATGGAATGGACATTGACGAGTTGTGGTTTCAGCAGGATGGTGCCACCTGTCACGCTGCACGAGAAACAATGTTGTTGCTCCGTGAACGGTTCCAGGATCGCATCATTTCTCGTAATTCCGACCATCAATGGCTACCAAGGTCGTGTGACTTGACGCCTTGTGACTTTCATCTTTGGGGTCATCTGAAGTCATTGGTGTATGCCAATAAACCCCGAAACATCAATGACTTGAAGGAGGAAATTCGACGGGTTACCGGGCAAATGGAAGTCGAAACTTGTCGTGCGGTAATATCCAATTTCATGGACAGAGTTGATGCGTGCCAGCGCAGTAGAGGAGGACACATGCATGACATCATTTTTCATACATAAAATCGGAAGGAAAGATGAACTTGTTGATGTATTTATTTTCAGTTTTTCAATAAAATAAATCTCTTAATTTGATATATCAAAACCGGTGCTCTTTTTGAATCACCCTATAGTTAAGATAGAGTTTAGTGGTTAGATGCAACAGTGTACAGAAAGTGCATTGTGTATCGTAAAGAGGATTGTTTGACGATACCAGAAGAGAGGCATATAGGGGGACTATAGTTCATTCCAGTTAAGTTGTCAATAGATTCATTGCTGTGGAATGTGGGACGGCAACTGCTCATTGGTTGTTTGTGTTGAACACAACGACCGTTTCACTTGTAGGCCTATACATGCAATTATATCAGTTTTGCTTCTGCATTCGAATAGTGTAGTACCTACTACATTGTGTTAATATTAGTGTTAATTCTTATTATAATAGTGTTTGTGATATTTTAAAACGTATGATACTAATATTTGTTGTAATTGTGTTGTTTTAATTTTAATAAGTAGTACTATTAGTTCGCAGTTACATTCTCTTAAATCAATAATAATGGATTCTCCGGTTAAACGAAACAAGCGCGGACAAGGCATTAATTCTAAACAAAAACTATTAATTATAAATGCTTTGAAATCTTTTAAAACTGAACATGCTAATATAACAATTATTAAAATTGTAGCAAAAACTTCAGCAATGGTAGGCGTCTCTGAACGATCAGTTTACAGAATAATTAAGGAAAAGAAAATTACTGGTCAAGTCAGATTTCCATCTAAAAAGTGAAACAGAGTTAACACGATTAGCAACTCGCTGGACGAAGCAACAAAAATTTAATTTAATTATTTTCATTTTTAAAGTTTCTTATAAAGTTACTTCAAGTTTTACCTCTACGTATGGGTAGATCTCTATCAAAATGCGGTTTGAACTGTTCCTTCGTGCACCGCCTGTGAATTGGAATTTATTTTGTAGGCACTGCCAACTTAACTGGAATAGACTATAGTGTGTGTAGCAGGATGCTTTCCGTTGAAAAGTGTAACGTGTAGTATTCTGTAGCCTGCATTCTGTTATATTATTAGTTAAGTTACATACAAATACCGCTCAACCAGTGCTGCACCTCATGGTTTTACTTTACTTGAAACACCATTTAAGCACAATAGAAAACAGTATGGCAAATGAAATACCCTTATTGTTTGCTATTTTCAAAAGCTGTCATTTTAACCCAATTTATCCTTTATTTAACTCTCTTTCTCTTACTAGTATTTTCTCTTAATGTACTCTTTAGTTTGTACATCTCAACTTGTTTAAGTTTTTGTTAGAAATTTAAACAATACTTTAAGTAAATTCATGGAAATAGTATAAAGTTCTAAAGTAGAAATGTTAATATGTCAGTAGAAATTTCTTGTTGTTCTTCTTCTTACTATGAAAGATTAAACATAAGCCTATTTCGAATTCACAAACCATCCTGTACGTCTACACAAACACGAGACACTTCAACCCGTACATCTCAACTACTGCCATCTTCTTCGAGGTCTTCCCAACTCCCTTCTATGTAGAAATTTCTTATTGTTTGCTATATTGAAAAGCTGTCATTTTAACCCAATTTATCCTTTATTTAACTCTCTTTCTCCCTATTTCTCTTACAAGTATTTTCTATTAATGTACTCTTTAGTTTGTACATCTCAACTTGTTTAAGTTTTTGTTAGAAATTTAAACAATTCTTTAAGTAAATTCATGGAAATAGTATAAAGTTCTAAAGTAGAAATGTTATAATGTCAGTAGAAATGTCTTGTTCTTCTTCTTACTATCAAGGATTAAACAGAAGCCTGTTCCGAACTCACAAACAATGCTGTACGTCTACACAAACACGAGACACTCCAGCCCGTACATCTTAACTACTGCCATCTTCTTCGAGGTCTTCCCACCTCCCTTTTATGTAGAAATATCTACATCGCCCAAAAGGAACGAGACTTTCTATGTACATTTTTACTTTCTCTTGCCTATATGAATATACAAGAAGGAAAGTATTGTTTTCATGTCGAGTTTTCACAGGATCTACGCGTTTTCAGACCCCCTGAACCCAAAAAACAATTTTAGCGGTTGGTGTGTATGAACAAAATATTTCAAGAATGGAACATCGTATAAAGTTGAAGCATGAAACTTTAGTTAAATACTACTAGAGAACCCGACAAGAACATTTTCATTAAAATCGGTAAACCGGAAGTAGTAGTTTTTTCGTGTCATTTTTCCCTTTTTTCGATTTTCTCAAAAACGGCTCCTACGATTGTTTTTTTAAAAATCGCCTCTTTTACTATATTTTTTAGCTCTACAAGATAGAATAGGCGCCATGTCTGTTGAAATTCTTGGAGAGGCTGTTCTCTCGTAGAAGAAAAATGTTATTTTTTACAATTGCGGCCTTAATATGCATTTTAGCGCAAAAATGTATATAATAAAAGTTGTAGACAATTTATAAATTGAAAACTTTTATTTCAAAACAATTTTTTGTATAACTCTTAGTTTAGCAGTAATTAGTGATTTTCAGGGTTTTTTCATGAAAATCTGTAAAAAATGGGTTTTTAAGATTTCGGCCTTATTATGCATTTTACGAGAAAAGTGTATAATCAAATTTATTGGAAATTAAAAGATCTACAACTTTTATTTAGAGCATTTTTCTATACAGAGCCTAATTTTTATTAAGTAATATTGAGTGTTTGGTTCTTAACTATGAAAGTAGTAATCAGAATATTGACAATAAAATGTTAAGTTATGTAAATTGAAGACATTGATACTAAACAATGTTTTTGTATTTTTGTAATTGTATAAAGTTAACTTATCGATGATTAATCAAGCTAAAAACATTAATGATTGATTAAATTTGAATTAATTGATTAATTGATATTATTTGTGCTGTGTCCAACATTAGAACTTTTTGTTATTATTATGTATTTAGTTCATAATATAAAATTGTGTATTTGTATTTTGTATAAGACAGAAATAAAAAATTTTATTATTATTAATTTAGCGTGAAAGTATGTTTTCCGTATTTTTAAGCCAAACTGAGGTTGATTTTCATTTTGCCTCTTTCACTCATGATTAAAATTAGTTTATGTTTATTGAGGTTAGTTGTTTTGTTTATTTCTAGTGGTTTATTTTTAATGTTAGGTTATATTGTTAATTATTAGCATTGGCAAAAGAAACTTGTGTGAGATTTTTACACCAGATGTTTATATTTAACAGTAGTTCGATTAAAATAAAATTCAACTATATTGCAATAAGAAATAAAGCTGAGGTTTAAATAATTCATACGATAAATTCTTTTTAAAATATTCAACTAATTACGTAATATCCACGATTCCAATTTGTCAAAGATTGCTTTTTATTGGTAACAAAACTACTCGTATGTTCGGTTTTAGTTAACTAATGGCTCGTGCAAACCGTTTATCTAATACCAACGACTCACTCTACACCAATTACAATTGCTGAGAATGATTTAGTTCCTATTTAAGTACTGTTGTTTTTATGTTTATGTTCACAAAGAATAATGATTCCATTTTTATTTTTATATTTTACTATTTTCAGAAGGAATTTATATCGGTTTGATATATAAAACCAATATTTCTTTATTACACTCTCTTGCCTATATATGAATAAACAGAAAGAAAAATATTGTTTTCATGTCGATTTTTCTAAATCGAGTTTACACCGGATCTACTCGTTTTCAAACCCCCTGAACCCAAAAAAACATGTTTATAGCGATTGGGCAGTGTGTGTGTGAACAGACCTTCTCAAGAACGGAACATCGTACGAACTTAAAACTTTATACTTAAGTTACATACCTATATCGGACCCGACACGAACATTTTCATCAAAATCGGTCAACCGGAAGTAGTAGTTTATTCGTGTAATTTTTTACGTTTGATTTTGATAAAAATGTTCGTGTCGGGTCCGGTAGTAGTATCTAACTTAAGTTTCAAGTTTCAAGTTCGTACGATGTTCCGTTCTTAAGATATTCTGTTCACACGCACACATACACATACACACACACACACACACACACACACACACACACACACACACACACACACCAATCGCTAAAAAACATGTTTTTTGTTTTTTGAGTTCAGGGGGAGGGGGTCTAAAAAGTCCAGATCCGGTGAAAACTCGATATTTTAAAATCGACATTAAAACAATACTTTCCTTTCTACATATTCATTTAGGCAAGAGAAAGTAATTAATTCTTAACATATAATTAAATAAAGTATTACATTATTTTAGGTTAAGAGAAATTTTTCCAGGCAAAAGAAAATACTGAAAAGTAATTAAATTAATAAAATAGAGAATTTAATCAAATTTTCATTGGATAGAACTATTAAATTATAAGCAAAACTTAACAAAAAGGATGTATAATTAAATTACAACACAAGTTCTCTTTATAACTATAAAACAAAGACTTTATCTGATACTGTGTTTGATGCAAATAATAAAACAGTAGTTCCAAATCGATTTACAAGAGCACTCCTAATTTTAATTATGTATTTCAGTACACAATTTATTATGAATTTTGCTACATTTTCACAATAAAAGAATACATAATATCGTAATGATAAATAAAAAAATTCCACTGTGAAACACTCACACGACTTTCTCTTGCCAATGCCAATAATGTCCAATGTAACCTACTATTAGTAATAAAACATTAGAATAAAACCAAAGTAACTAAATAACCTCAAAAAACAACCTAATTTAATCGTGAATGAATGATGCAAAATAAAACCCAACCTTACTTTGGCTTAATAATAGAGAAGGAAAATCATTCTTTCACGCTAACTAGGCTGTGTACAGAAAAATGTTTAAAATAAAAATTGTAGATCTTTTAATTTTCTATAAATTTGATTCATTACACTTTTGTCGTAAAATGGATACTAAGGCTGAAATCTTGTAAAAAATTGAATTTTTACAAGTTTTCGTGAGAAAAAAAAAAACAGAAAATCGCCAATTTCCGCGAAACTACGCGTTATACAAAAAAGAATTTGAAATAAAAGTTGTAGAATTTTAAATTCTCTACAACTTTTATTTTATACATTTTTGTGCTTAAATGCATATTTAAGTAGCAATCTTAAAAAAACATTTTTTTTACAAAAAACATTTCCAAGAATTTCAGCAGACAGGGCGCCTACCCTATTTTGTAGTGTATAAAAACTTTGTAAATGAGGCGTTTTTAAGTAAAAATTGTAGAAGCCGATTTTGAGAAAATCCCCAAAAAGTGAAAAATGACACGAATAAACTACTACTTCTGGTTGACCGATTTTGATTAAAAAAAGGTTTCTCGGGTCCTCTAACGGTACCTAACTTAAGTTTCAAGTTTCAACTTCGAACGATGTTCCGTTCTTCAGATATTTTGTTCATACACACACACACACACCAATTGCTAAAAAACATTTTTTTTTGGGTTCAGGGGGTCTAAAGAAGTTTAGATCCGGTGAAAATTTCTTTAAAATCGACATGGAAACAATACTTTCCTTCCTATATATTCATACAGGCAAGAGGAAGTAAAAAATAACCTCAAAAAAACATAACCTCATTTTAATCATGACTGAAAGACACAAAATGAAATGAACCTTAATTTGGCATAATAACACGGTTAATCACTCTTTCACGCTTATTTTGCATTGACAAGAGAAAGTCATGCGAGTGTTTCACACCAGATTTTTTTAAACTTTGTTCTTGCTCTCCTGAAAAATTGCAGTTTTTGAATTAACCTTTTCTTACCTAGTGTGTGGCATAGAAGTCACATTGGAGTGAAATAACAGACATAAAAACTTTAATTGTTAGCGACTACTTTTGATTAAGGAGCGCTGGATGTGAAGTGTAATAATTTTCTGTACCCTAGCCACGAATCGAACCTGAGACCTCCACTTTGCAGTGTAAGATGCTGACCACTACGCCACGGACGCGACTATTAGTTTATTTTTAAAGTTAATTTTAGTTTTAAATATTCGTGTTCATTTGCTAAAATAGAGTAACATTTCTTCAAGTATGTTGAATGTACATACAAGTATATTTTTTAGGCTGTAAAATAGTGATTTTGTCCATTTTACCAATATTTTTGAATTGTAACATTTTTTAAGTCTTAAATAATGCTTTGCTACAAATCTGAGCAAGAGAATTTTGTTAAGGAACCCTGTACATGATTTTTACTTATTCATATTGTTGAGAACTTTGATACCATCAAGCCGAATGTGACATATGTGTTACACTTTTTTGTCACGCCATCAAAAAGGTTGAAGGTCTAATAGTGATTTTATTTCACTTAAATGTCAGTAAAGTATATGAAACAATGTACACATATTTGTTTGTGTATAGTTAAAAAATTTGGGATTGAAAGGGTTAAATCTTTAGTACAGCACACAACAGAATTCTGACGGTTCAATTACTTATTACTCAGAGATTGATGTTTGCAAGCTATTTAGTGCCGAGTATGAGTAAATTGTTAATTATTAAATTACATTACTAACTGTATTTAGTTATTCAGTACGAATACACTTATCTATTATCTATTTAATAATTCATTACTTACTACTGATACTACTTCCACTACAGCTGGAAGTATAAATTATAACAAGTTACGTAACTCTAAGTTTATAATTGTTTAAACCTCTTATAAATCTTTAACATCTTTTAACATACAATCAATAATTGATTTCAAAATCTTAAAAATCTGGTGTGAAACACTCACACAACTTTCTCTTGCCGATGCAAATAATTAACAATATAATCTAACATTGGTAAAGAAACATTTGTTGTTGTTGTTTAGGTCATCAGCCGAAAGACTGGTTTGAACCTCTAGAGGTTTTACTAAGTAAAAACGAGGAGTAAGGTCGTTTACCATTGCCTTCCTCACTGAGTTGTAAGAGTATGCTTATCAGCATGCCAGGCCCTCCGAAAAGCACTCACTTTCTATCCTGCAAATGACACCTTCACTTCATTCACCACATGGTCTGGCTGCATAGCGAAAGTCATTACTCTCAAAGGAGATAACTCTGACTAGTGTCTTTTACACCTCTACCTCTTCTGTTCTTAAATAGTTCAGTCATATAAGTGGATGATATGTGATAAGAAACAGAACTATTTTTTTTTAGCCCTGGACCAAACAGATAGAGTACAATTAAAATAACACTCCACCTGCCCGTTTTGGGCATAATGAAACATTACATATAACAAAAAAAATCTCAATAAACATAACCTAATTTTAATCATGAGTGAAAGACACAAAATGAAAATCGACCTCAGTTTGGCTTAAAACTCCGGGAAATCACTTTTCCACGCTTAACTAGGCTCTGTAGAGAAAGTGCTCTAGAAAAAGTCGTAGATCTTTTAATTTCCTATAAATTTGATTATATACTTTTTTGTCGTAAAATGCGTACTAAGGCTGAAATTTAAATAAAATTGATTTTTTACACGTTTTCGTGAGAAAAAAAAAACAGAAAATTGCTAATTACAGCTAAAATAAGCATTATACAAACAAATGTTTAGAAAAAAAGTTGTAGGATTTTCAATTTTCCACAACTTTTACTGTAAACTTTTTGCGGTAAAATGCATATTGAAGTCGCAATCCGAAAAAAACAGCCTCACTAAGAATTTCACCAGAGATGGCGCCTACCCTATCTTGTAGAGAATAAAAATTTTACAAAATGAGGGAATCGCAGGAGCCGTTTTTTGCGCGCGTGGAACAGAATATCTCAAGAAGGGAACATCGCACGAACTTGAAACTTGAAACTTAAGTTAAATACTACTATCGGACCCGACACGAACATTATCATCAAAATCGGTCAACCGGTAGTAGTAGTTTATTCGTGTCATTTTTCACTTTTTTACTATTTCCTCCAAAACGCGTCCTACGATTTTTTAAAAATCGCCTGGTTTACTAAATTTTTTATGGTCTACAAGATAAGGTAGGCGCCATGTTTGCTGAAATTCTTGGTGAGGCTGTTTTCACGTTAAAAATTGTTTTTTTAAGATTACGACTTTAATATGCACTTACGCGCGAAATTTTATATAATACAAAATGTAGGGAATTTAAAATCCTACAACTTTTATTCAACATTTTTTTGTATAACGCTTAGTTTAGTGGTAATTAGAGATTTTCTGTTTCTTCCCACGAAAACGTGTGAAAAATCGATTTTTTCAAGATTTCGGCCTTAGTATGCATTTTACGACAAAAGAGTATACAATCAAATTTATAGAAAATTAAAAGATCTACATTTTTATTTAGCCCTTTATAGGGCAGGGCTTTATACTTAGAAAATTATATAATGTTGTAAAACATTAAATTTTGTTTTATAGGGTCTTGAATAATGTATTTTTAGTGCCAGAACAGTAAGATATTTCTTTTTTTAAGGTTAACCCCTAGTAAGTGTATTTACCAAGGAACGTTTATTGAAATGGTAATCACAAAATGTTTAGTGGCAGAATGCTTATTAAAATAACTTTTAGTCCTATGTAACAGAAAAAATCTGGTGTGAAACACTCACACAACTTTCTCTTGCCAATGCAAATGATTAATAATAAACCTAACATTATTAATAAAATATTAGAAATAAACAAAAACTAACCTCAAAAACATAACTTTATTTTAATCACGAGTGAATGACGCAAAATGACAATCGAACTCAGTTTGTCTTAAAAATACGAAAATCACGCTTTCACGCTAAACTAGGCTCTGTAGAGAAAAATGCTCTAAACAAAAGTTGTAGATCTTTTAATTTTCTATAACTTTTATTATATACACTTTTGTCGTAAAATGCATACTAAGACCGAAATGTTAAAAAAATCGATTTTTCTCACGTTTTCGTGAGAAAAAAAACAGAAAATCGCAAATTACCGCTAAACTAAGCGTTATACAAAAAAATGTTTGAAACAAAAGTTGTAGGTTTTTGAATTCTCTACAACTTTTATTATATAAGTTTTTGCGCTGAAATTTATATTAAAGCCGTAATCTTAAAAAAACAACGTTTTTACGTGAAAACAGCCTCACCGAGAATTTCAGCAAACATGGCGCCTATCCTATCTTGTAGAGAATAAAAAATTGAGTAAAATAGGCGATTTTAAAAAAAATCGTAGGACCAGTTTTTGAGAAAATCGCAAAAAACTGAAAAATTATACGAATAAACTACTACTTCCGGTTGACCGATTTTGATGAAAATGTTCGTGTCGCGTCCGGTAGTGGTATGTAACTTAAGTTTCAAGTTTCAAGTTCGTACGATGTTCCGTTCTTGAGATATTCTGTTCACACACACACACACACAGACACACACACACACAGACCAATCGCTAAAAACATGTTTTTTGGGTTCAGGGGGTCTGAAAACGTATAGATCCGGTGAAAACTCGATTTCGAAAAATCGACATGAAAACAATACTTTCCTTCCTATATATTCATATAGGCAAGAGAAAGTAAAATGTGTTGAATAACTTATCTTAACTTCATATTAGCATGAATGCTTGTTTCCCGTAAGAAACTGGAATTTTCTAAGCACTGTACAAAAGTAACAACAGAACAACACGGTTGCGTACGCTGGTATGAATCCTTCCTTACCACAATCATGCAACTCATGAAGCAAATGGTCACTGCGCACTAATTTCAATACGTGGACAGCCTTCTTACCAGAGAACGTCTATAACACCATAAAATGCCAATAGGGTTCAACTGCACAGCTCATTCTTTTAAAAAAATCGACCTTATTGCCAGTGGTAAGTATACTTACCAATTACCTATAAATGGTTAAAGTAATTTTCTCTACAGAGCCTAGTTTAGCGTGAAAGAGTGATTTCCGTATTTTTAAGCCAAACTGAGGTAGATTTTCATTTTGCGTCTGTCACTCATGATTAAAATTAGGTTATAATTATTGAGGTTAGTTTTTTGTTCATAATTTGCATTGGCAAGAGAAAGTTGTGTGAGTGGTTCACACCAGATTTTTGAAATGACAGATTAATTAATTAATTATAATAATGTTGACATTTTATGAACAAGTTAATACATAATAACCAACTAACATGACTATATTAGTGAGATTAATAAATAACAATGTAATAATATAATTGGTATGATCATGGACTGATCATAATGTCAAATAAAATGAACAAAATTAGATCCATTAAGTAATTAATTAATTAGATTAATTACTTAATCTTTACAAGATTAATTTGTAATGATTCACAGTGGACTTACTATTACTAGAGTAATTATTGAGTAAAACTATGGTGTAAAGAGTTGATTTGTCTATTTTCTATGGATAGAACTAATAATATGTTTAGTGGAGGAAGGATTGAAAGTGTAGTGTCGGGGAGGGGGGTATGTCAAAGGGGTTGTATTTCGTTCAATACTGGTAGGTTCTGTACTACTGTACACTGGTGGTTTGTTGTTCAGATCAACTAATGATTGTCCAGCAAACAATTTCCTGCATATGATTGTTGATCAACTGTCTCACTTCCTCTCTTACACAGTACACTCTATATAATGGGTGCCCCAAAAGTCTTGCCTACAGCAAAATATTCCACAAACAAGTGATGTTATTCTTCAAAACATAATTCAGTCTTCTTCTTCTTCTTCACGTGCCATCTCCATGACGGAGGTCGGCTATCATAATGGCGATACGAATTTTGTTGACCGCTGCTTTGAGGGACACCTGAACCACTTTCTCAAATTACACAGCCAGGATATCCTTCTCCTTCTCCTGCCCACCGATCTTTTTCCTAATATTTTGCCTTGAATGATGAGATGCAATATTTGATATCTTGGTCCCCTCATAACATGACCAAGGTACCTTAATTTTCGTGCCTTAACTTCCTCCATGAGTTCCAGCTGCTTTCCCATTCTACTGAGGACCTCTTCATTCGTGACATGCTCAATATATGAGATCCTCAACATTCTACGGTAGGTCCACAGCTCAAAAGCCTGTAGTTTCTTCTCACTGAATCTATTGAGAGTCCAAGCTTCCACACCGTACAACAGGACAGGGAACACGAAACATTCAAGGAGACGCATTCGTAATTCGAGATTTATATCTCGTGATGTTAGTACCTTCTTCATTCTGATAAAAGTAGCGCGTGCTTTCTCAATTCTAATTTTTATTTCAGCACAGTGATCACCACTGCAACACACTCGAGCTCCAAGGTACGTATATGCATCCACTCGCTCTAGCACATCACTTCCCGCCAGAAGATCCCCCACAGGAGGTGGTGTGTCTTTGGTAATTACCATGTACTTGGTCTTTCTTGTATTAAGACTCAAACCACTCAATTCACTCTCAGCAATGACATGGCTGAGCATTCTCTGGAGATCTTCCATGTTTTCTGCCAGAAGGACAGTATCATCTGCATACCTCAGATTGTTGATGGATATGCCATTTATTTTTATTCCTCCTGTTTCCTCTTCTAGTGCTTTGCTTATCACTCTCTCGGAATAGATATTGAACAGGAGCGGTGAAAGCACACATCCCTGACGTACCCCAGGCTTGATATTTAGCTGTTTACTGTACTCTGACTGCACCCGTACTGTGGAATAATTCAGTGGAAACCCCTTTATCCGGATCAATTAGGTCTTAAGGTGCGCCGGATATGAGAAAATCCGGTTATGCCAAATACAGAAACCGATGTTTGAATTTTTGAAATACAGTAGAGTATGTATGTATAGATACTTAAGTCACGAGATTGCCTTTTGCGTATATATAGGCTGTGAGGATGAGTGAGGTGGTATATTGTTGCCTTCCTCACTGATTTGAAAGTGTATGCCTATCAGCACGCCAGGCCCTCCAAAAAGTATTTCCACCGTAAAAATGACACCTTCACTTCATTCACCACAGGGTCTGTCGGTATAGAGAAATTCATTACTCTCAGAAGAGGTAACTCTGACTAGTGTCTTTTACACGTCTATAGATACTGAAGTCACGAGATTACCTTTTGCGTACGTATGGACTGTGAGGAAGAGAAATGATATATTTGCATAGCTGCCAACCTCAACAATGAGACACTGCTCGTACATTTCACTACCGTACAGTTTCTAGATACTTTTTGTAAGCTGTGGTTTATTGCGAGAAAATGTTTTCTTCATAAACCTTGTAAGAAATAAATATGACCTGTAAAATTGCCTATAACTTAATTACATGACTAGAAAATGTTTAATTTACTGTAATTAAGAATGAATCGCCTTCTTCACTATTGCTGTCATCGGCGTTTTCATTATCAGTCTCTCTAGTATGTACCTAACCGTTTTCTTTTTTCACCAGATGTCAACAAAAATGTTGCAGAATAGCTTCTTCATGTCTTTATTTTTCGAATTGTGGAAAGAGAAACATCACAGTAGTTAGCCGCTCGCTGACAGCTTTTGTTAAGAGGCACGGATAGGTATTTTTGTTTAGCTTCAACTTCACAATATTTTATTACATTGCGTTCAGCACTGTGAATAGTTGGAACACGTTTTCGAGAAACCGACATTTGTGTTTACGGTAACAAACAGTTATATTCGTACAGTCAACGTACAAAAGGTGCCGCGATATACTGTATATGCTTTGGATATAGTGTAAGTCGTTATGTTTGTCGTACTGAAATTAAAAGCAGTCGCGCATGCGCACTGATGCTTTACCCCCTTTAGCAATCGTTGCAAACAAAGGAAAACTCGTGACTCAAGTGACTATACAATGAATGGCTGCACACAATTAAAAATCTGGTGTGAAACACTCACACAACTTTCTCTTGCCAATGCAAACCTAACATTATTAATAAAATATTAGAAATAAACAAAACTAACCTCAAAAACATAACCTTATTTTAATCATGAGTGAATGACGCAAAATGAAAATCGAACTAAGTTTGGCTTAAAAATACGGAAAATCACTCTTTCACGCTAAACTAGGCTCTGTAGAGAAAAATTTTTTAAATAAAAGTTGTAGATCTCTTAATTTTCTATAAATTTTATTATATACACTTTTGTCGTAAAGTGCATACTAAGGCCGAAATCTTAAAAAAATCGATTTTTCACACGTTTTCGTGAGAAAAAAAACAGAAAATCGCAAATTACCGCTAAACTAAGCATTATACAAAAAATTGTTTGAAATAAAAATTGTAGAATTTTAAATTTTCTACAATTTTTATTATATAAAGTTTTGCGCTAAAATGCATATTAAAGCCGTGATCTTAAAAAAACAACGTTTTTACGAGAAAACACCCTCACCAAGAATTTCAGCACACATGACGCCTACCCTATCTTGTAGAGAATAAAAAATTGAGTAAATAAGGCGATTTTAAAAAATATCGTAGGACAAGTTTTTGAGAAAATCGCAAAAAAGTGAAAAATTACACGAATAAACTACTACTTCCGGTTGACCGATTTTAATGAAAATGTTCGTGTCGGGTCCGGTAGTGGTATGTAACTTAAGTTTCAAGTTTCAAGTTCGTACGCCAATCGCTAAAAACATGTTTTTTGGATTCAGGGGGTCTGAAAACGTATAGATTTGGTGAAAACTCGATTTCTTAAAATCGACATGAAAACAATACTTTCCTTCCTATATATTCATATAGGCAAGAGAAAGTATAAAACGCCAAGTTGACAATTACAATTTACAAACCAGGCTATATGATTGTTGATCAACTGTCTCACTTCCTCTTATACACAGCACTCTATACATGTATAATGGGTGCCCCAAAAGCCTTGCCTACAGCAAAATATTCCACAAACAAGTGATGTTATTCTTCAAAACATAATTCAGTGGTAACCCCCTTAATCCGGATCAATTAGGTCTTAAGGTGCGCCGGATATGAGAAAATCCGGTTATGGGAAATACAGAAACGGATGTTTGAATTTTTGAAATACACTACAAAATGTATGTAGAATGAAAGGATGCACACAATTAAAAAATTTGGTGTGAAACACTCACACAACTTTCTCTTGCCAATGCAAATAATTAACAATAAACCTAACATTTAAAATAAAACATTACAAATAAAGTAAAAAAACTAACCTCAATAAACATAACCTAATTTTCACATACGTGAAAGACGCAAAATGAAAATCTACCTAAGTTTGGCTTAAATATATGGAAAATCACTTTTTCACAAAAAACTAGGCCCTGTAGGGAAAAATACTTTAGATTAAAGTTCTAGATCTCTTAATTTCCTACAAATTTTATTATATACATTTTTGTCATAAAATGCATACTAAGGCTGAAATCTTTATAAAATCAATTTTTTACACGTTTTCGTGATAAAAAAACAGGAAATCGCTAATTATCGCTAAACTAAGCGATATACAACAAAATATTAGAAATAAAAGTTGCAGGATTTAAAATTTTCTACAACTTCTATTATCTACATTTTGCGCTAAAATGCATATTGAAACAGCAATCTTTAAAAAACAATTTTTTTTTACGTGAAAACAGCCTCACCAAGAAGTTCAGCAAACATGGCGCCTACCCTAACTTGTAGAGCATAACTAATTGAGTAAACAAGGCGATTTAAAAAAAAAATCGTAGGACCAGTTTTTGAGAAAATCGCAAAAAAGTAAAACAATACACGAATAAACTACTACTTCCGGTTTACCGATTTTGATAAAAAATGTCTTGTCGTGTCCGGTAGTAGTATGTAACTTAAGTTTCAAGTTTAAGGTTTGTCCGATGTTCCGTTCTTGAGATATTTGTTTCACACACACACGCGCGCACACAAACACACACAGACTAATCGCTAAAAACATTTTTTTGGATTCAGGGGGTCTGAAAACGTGTAGATCCGGTGAAAAACTCGATATGTTAAAATCAACATGAAATCCGGTGAAGAGTGGATTTCTTAAAATCGACATGAAAACAATTCTTTCCTTTCTATATATTCATATAGGTAAGAGAAAGTAAATAACAAAATATTAACATCAGTTATTTGCTAAATATTTTACCATTCGAACTTTTGGGACACCGAGTATATCACTATTTGTTTCTAACAATGATTCTGTGCAGTTGTTGTTCTGTATAAAGTAGTTAGATTCGGGAGTATATTTACACACCCACTAGTTCAGTGATCAAATGACTGATTCATCCTATATTAACATGTTTGTTAAAGGTGTTAGGAAATACTATTTTATTCTATTAATAAACTAACCCACCGGGTTGGTCTAGAGGTAAAGTCGTCGCCAAAATCAGCTGTTGAACAGCTGATTTTCGGAGACGAAGGTTCCTGGTTCAAATCCTAGTAAACGTAGTTACTTTTATACGGATTTGAATACTAGACAGTGGTTACCGGTGTACTTTGATGGCTGGGGTTTAATTAACCATACTCTATCATGAATGGTCGGCCTGGGTCTGTACAAGACTACACCTCATTTACATCATCCTCATCTCATTGGGTCATGGGGTTGCTTATTGTTCTAAATTGAACAGATTGCAACGGACACAAATTAGGAATAAAAAAAAAACATAAAAATACTATTTATTCTATTAATAAATGAACCCACCGGGTTGGTCTAGAGGTAAAGTCGTCGCCAAAATCAGTTGTTTAACAGCTAATTTCCGGAGACGAAGGTTCCTGGTTCAAATCCTAGTAAAGGTAGTTACTTTTATACGGATTTGAATACTAGACAGTGGTTACCGGTGTACTTTGATGGCTGGGGTTTAATTAACCATACTCTATCATGAATGGTCGGCCTGGGTCTGTACAAGACTACACCTCATTTACATCATCCTCATCTCATTGGGTCATGGGGTTGCTTATTGTTCTAAATTGAACAGATTGCAACGGACACAAATTAGGAATAAAAAAAAAACATAAAAATACTATTTATTCTATTAATAAATGAACCCACCGGGTTGGTCTAGAGGTAAAGTCGTCGCCAAAATCAGTTGTTTAACAGCTAATTTCCGGAGACGAAGGTTCCTGGTTCAAATCCTAGTAAAGGTAGTTACTTTTATACGGATTTGAATACTAGACAGTGGTTACCGGTGTACTTTGATGGCTGGGGTTTAATTAACCATACTCTGTCATGAATGGTCGGCCTGGGTCTGTACAAGACTACACCTCATTTACATCATCCTCATCTCATTGGGTCATCGGGTTGCTTATTGTTCTAAATTGAACAGATTGCAACGTACACAAATTAGGAATAAAAAAAAACTATTTATTCTATTAATAAATTAACCCACCGGGTTGGTCTAGATGTAAAGTCGTAGCCAAAATCAGCTATTGAACAGCTGATTTTCGGAGACGAAGGTTCCTGGTTCAAATCCTAGTAAAGGTAGTTACTTTTATACGGATTTGAATACTAGACAGTGGTTACCGGTGTACTTTGATGGCTGGGGTTTAATTAACCATACTCTATCATGAATGGTCGGCCTGGGTCTGTACAAGACTACACCTCATTTACATCATCCTCATCTCATTGGGTCATGGGGTTGCTTATTGTTCTAAATTGAACAGATTGCAACGGACACAAATTAGGAATAAAAAAAAAACATAAAAATACTATTTATTCTATTAATAAATGAACCCACCGGGTTGGTCTAGAGGTAAAGTCGTCGCCAAAATCAGTTGTTTAACAGCTAATTTCCGGAGACGAAGGTTCCTGGTTCAAATCCTAGTAAAGGTAGTTACTTTTATACGGATTTGAATACTAGACAGTGGTTACCGGTGTACTTTGATGGCTGGGGTTTAATTAACCATACTCTATCATGAATGGTCGGCCTGGGTCTGTACAAGACTACACCTCATTTACATCATCCTCATCTCATTGGGTCATCGGGTTGCTTATTGTTCTAAATTGAACAGATTGCAACGTACACAAATTAGGAATAAAAAAAAACTATTTATTCTATTAATAAATTAACCCACCGGGTTGGTCTAGATGTAAAGTCGTAGCCAAAATCAGCTATTGAACAGCTGATTTTCGGAGACGAAAGTTCCTGGTTCAAATCCTAGTAAAGGTAGTTACTTTTATACGGATCTGAATACTAGACAGCGGTTACCGGTGTACATTGATGGTTGGGGTTCAATTAACCATACTCTCTCATGAATGGTCGGCCTGGGTCTGTAGAAGACTACACCTCATTTACACGTCATACACATCATCCTCATCTCATTTTGTAATCTGTGGTTTATTCCCAGAAAATATTTTCTTTATATACCTTTTTGTTGTTTAGGTCAACAGCTGAAAGGCTGGTTTGAACCTCTAGAGGTTTTACTAAGTAAAACAAAGGAGTGAGGTGGTTTACCATTGCCTTCCTCACTGAGTGGAAAAGTACGCTTTTCAGCATGCCGGGCCCTCTGAACAGCACATATTTTCCACTCTGTAAATGACAACTTCACTTCATTCACCACAGGGTCTGGCTGTACAATGAAATTTATTACTTTCAGAGAAGATAACTCTGATTAGTGTCACAGTACACCTCTACCTCTTCTGTTCTTAAATGATTCAGTCATTTAATTGGCTGACCATGTGATAAGAAACAGAACTATTTATTTTAGCCCTGCAACGAACAGATTGAGTGTAAATAATTTGACACTCCACCTGTCTGTTATGGGCAGTTATATACCTTATAAGAAATATATAAAAGTGACCTGTAATATTGCCTATAGTTTCATGACTAAAAATGTTTGATTTACTGTAATTACCAGCTACCTTATTCCATTGGAACAAAATTTTCTTCGTATGAATCGCCTTCTTTAATATCACCGTCACCAGTATCTTCACTATCAGTCTCACTAGTATCTACCTAACCGCTTCCTTTTTTTACCAGGTGTCAACAAAACTGTCAAAGAATAGCTTCTTCACGTCTTTAATTTCCTTCTTGATTTTTCAAATCGTTTAAAAATAAACATCACAGTAGTTAGCCATTCTCTCATGGCTTTTGTTAAGAGGCAGGGAAAGGAATTTTTGTTTAGCTTTAACTTCACAGCATTTTATTACACTGCATATTAGATTTTGTTCAGCACTGTGAATAGTCTGTCCACGTTTTAGAGAAACTAACATTTTTGTTTACAGTAACAACAGTTGTTATATTCGTACAAATTACGTAAAAAAGGTTCCACGATATAATGTATGCTCTGGGTATAGTATAAGTTGTTATATTTGTTGTACTGAAATTAAAGTAGTCGCGCATGCGCACTGATGCTTTTCTCCCTTTACCTCTCGTTGCAAACAAGGGCAAACTCGTAACTCAAGTAAATAAATATAGTAGATAATAAAGCTAGGGAAACAAACTTGCCACACAAAATTCATTTTGGTGACGTTGTTGTTAAATAAAAAAAGAGAGTAGGAAATAAAGTGCGTATTTTCTTTTCAACTTTCTTATCGACTACCTTTCTTTCCCTAGATAAAAATCTTTTAACCACACGATTCCACATGAACAATCAAAGGTCTTAAAACGAGAAAAATCACATACAGTTAGGAGACGTTTCCAGACTACAAGATTTTTCATGTTTTCTTAAAAGCTTGATTCTCTTAAAATAAAAGTCTGACAGATTTCTTAATTGCAACCGCAATTACTTTCTACCGACATTTATTCTGCCCATAACGGACAAGTGGAGTGTCAAATTATTTACACTCAATCTGTTCGTTTCAGGGCTAAAATAAATAGTTCTGTTTCTTATCACATGGTCAGCCAATTAAATGACTGAATCGTTTAAGAACAGAAGAGGTAGAGGTGTAAAAGACACTAGTCAGAGTTATCTCCTCTGAAAGTAATGAATTTCATTGTACAGCCAGACCCTGTGGTGAATGAAGTGAAGTTGTCATTTACAGAGTGGAAAATATGTGCTTTTCAGAGGGCCCGGCATGCTGATAAGCGTACTTTTTCACTCAGTGAGGAAGGCAATGGTAAACCACTTCACTCCTCGTTTTACTTAGTAAAACCTCTAGAGGTGCAAACCAGCCTTTCGGCTGTTGACCTAAACAACAACATTTATTATTATTTTTACTTTCTCTTGCCTACATGAATATATAAGAAGGAAGTATTGTTTCATGTCGATTTTTCGAAATCGAGTTTTCACCGGATCTACACGTTTTCAGACCCCTGAATCCAAAGAAAATGTTTTAAGCGATTGGTTTGTGTGTGTGTGTGTGTGTGTGTGTGTGTGTGTGTGTGTGTGTGTCTGAACAGAATATCTCAGCAACGGAACGTCGTACGAACTTGAAACTTAAGTTAGTCACCACTACCGGACCCGACACAAACATTTTCATCAAAATCGGTCAGCTGGAAGTAGTAGTTTATTCGTGTAATTTTTCACGTTTTTGCGATTTTCTCAAAAAAGGATCCTAAGATTTTTTTTAAAGATCGCCTGGCTTACTAAATTGTTATGCTCTACAAGATAGGGTAGGCGTCATGTTTGCTGAAATTCTTGATGAGGCTGTTTTCACGTAAAAAGTTTTTTTTTAAGATTGCGGCTTTAATATGGATTTTAGCGCAAAAATGTATATAGCAACAGTTGTAGAGAATTTAAAATCCTACAACTTTTAATTCAAACATTTTTTCTGTAATGCTTAGTTTAGCGGTAATTAGCGATTTTCTGTTTTTTTCTCACGAAAACTTGTAAAAATCGATTTTTTAAAATTTCGGCCTTAGTATGCATTTTACGACAAAAAGTATATAATCAAATTTATAGGAAATTAAAAGATCTACAACGTTTACGTACAGCATTGCTCTGTACAGAGCCTAGTTTAGCGTGAAAGAGTGATTTACGCATTTTTAAGCCAAACTGAGGTTGCTTTTCATTTTGCGTCTTTCATTCATGATTAAATTAGGTTATGTTTATTGAGGTTAGCTTTTTGTTTATGTGTATAATGTTTTATTACTAATGTTAGTTTATATTGTTAATTATTTGCATTGGCAGGAGAAAGTTGTGTGAGTGTTTCACACCAAATTTTTTATCATAAAATGATTAAACGATTTCATTATTGTTTCGCGACCCCTGATAACATCGCCACGACCCCCAGGTTGAGAATCACTGCCCTAGACGTTCAAACCAACCTTCTGGCTGTTGACCTAAACAACAACAACAACATTCTATTAACCCTACAGCCGGCAATAACTTTTTTCTAGACCGGCTGAGAATTTCCAGTCACCGAACTTTATTGAGTGAATTGAATTCATTCAATTCTGTGAATGAATTGAATTCATTCAATTTATTTCATTCAATCTTGTGACTTCAATATCTATAACATCGTCTCAAAATTGACGATTGCCGGCTCTAGGGTTAAAGCAGGATTGTAAAAACGACGTGTAACACGGAATTAATTTATTGATTTTTTTAGAAATTTTATTTGTAGCTAGTTAAGGGGAGCAGACCATTTTCATTATCCCTGTACTTGTAATACTAATTTAGGAAAATCTTTTGTACGAACCGTTAAAGCTACAAAGCTGAGCTTTAGCACACCTATCTACAAATTTTACACCCTTTTACAAATTTGTATCAGAGCTTTTTCATTTATCTTTTTCTTCTTCTTCTTCTACCTATTACGGATTAGGCGTAACGCGTGTTCCAGCTTCATGCCATCTCTTTCTGGGTCTCCCCAGGCCTCGTCTTCCTTCCCGTTGATAGTTTACCGCCCTCATCGTAATCCTGTTTGGCGGCATTCTCTCGACGTGGTTCGTCCATCTGTCTCTGTACTTGGACACTTTTTATTGTTTGATAATACAAAGCTCGGAAGTGGATCTTCAAAAATCAGTTCTGCTTCTTGATAAAATAGCGAAAGAATATACCATGAAGTTGTCAACAAGCAAAACTAAAGTGATGGCATTCCTTGGGAAAGACCCAATACGATCAAAGATAGTTTTGAACGACAAGACTCTAGAGCAAGTTTCCGAATTCGTTTACTTGGGTTGCAGTATCACATACAAAGACGATAACGAGATACTCGTATTGCGGAGGGTCAATAAATTTCAGTCGGTTTGTGGTTTCATCAACAGGACCTTCAGGAGAAAATCTCGAAGGGAAACATAATTGCGATTATACGATGGGATGGCGGTGCCGTTGGTGTTGTACGGCAGTGAGTCTTGGGTGCTACGAACAGCTCAGTTAAGAAAGGTAGAGGCTGCAGAAATGAGATTCATGAGGGCAGTGAAGGGATGTTCCTTGAGAGAGCAGATTCGCAGCAGTGAAATTTATCTTTTTTAATCTAAAAATTATTTTTATTCACCAAAAACGTTCAAATGTAGCCCATATATTTTTAATGAAAAAAACACCCAAAAAAAAAATCCAAAGTTTTTGACCTACCTCTGGAGTGTATACACACCTTAGTACTAAAATGTACTGTGTGAAATTTCACACTCCTATGTGGGATGGTTCCTGAAATAAGTGTACCTAAAGTCAAAAAATACAATACGCGGAAAATGCGGATATAGTAAAAGCATAATACCGTACAGAAGCACCTATTGCCAATTGGAATTAACTTCCAAACAAAAACATACCAATATTTATCTTGCTTTACAGCTGATTCCTATGCGTTTTAGAAATTATTGTTTTTATGTGAACGCGATCTCCGTAATGTTAGAGCAGTAACATATTATATTAATCTGAATTTGCAAGAATGAAAAACGTGGATAAATATCGAAATAAACACTACGTACCCCATCAACGTAAAAACATAATTTTTCTCAACAGAAAAAGCAACGAATGTCGTGTTATATATCAATTTAAATAGGGGTAAACGATCTATCAATATATAGTTTTTTTTAACAGTATAGTATTTCTTTTTCAATCAGTTAATAAATACAATAACTTTAAGCAAATACGAGAAAATCTGAGTAATGTCCTTAGAATTGAAACACAAACGGCACTCAGTAGTGTGTTTGAAAAATATCAAACAGTGAAGAAACAAAAAAATATATCTATACAAAATCAAACTTGATGAACCGTGAATCAACACCCCGAAACACAAAGTTTTGAAGTTGGAGATGACAATGACGATGGTAGAGACGAAAACGACGCCAATTATGAGATGCCGATGATTAGGAGTTGAAGTAGAAAAGATAAAAAAATTTAAATGACTAACAAAATCGTAGAGGTAAGTTCCAATAGTTTAAAGCGTTTCAGTCTGTGAGTATCTTCTCTGTTGTCAAGAAGGCTAATCGCTAATGGATTCTGATGGTCTTCTAGTTTTTGTGAATGTTTTTCGCTATATATGTTGTTTAATTTCTTCTTTTACGAAGGGCAGGTTTAGGTCATTGTGTAGTATTTCATTTGTTACGTACCATGGGGCTGCAGTGATCAGTCTCAGGCATTTTGATTGAAAGCGCTGCACTATTTCTATATTTGATGAACTAGCTGTGCCCCATCCATAGAGCTCTAACCCATACGTCCAAATTGGTTTCAGTATTACTTTGTATACGATATATAGTAAAATTGAAAAATCAATATTTTTTATTAAAATCAGTCTGCTCGCCTTAAACTGGTATTGTGAGCAGTAAGTGTAATAAGTGTACCTTGGAATGAAACAAGATCTATAACTCAATTTGACTGGAGAATAGCTAATTCAATATATGTTACTTGATTTGCGGTATAAGCGGGTAGCCCTATTCGGAACTGTTGGGCCTATATTACTAGTGGAGAAGGAGAAGGAGAGCATGGCACCAGAGATGTGTAGATTTGGTTCATTAAACGACAGTATCCCCCGACTTACTGTGGAAATTGATAGCAATTAATCTAACACTCTACCTAAAATGTAACCCTCTCCTCGTACCATCTCACTCCGTTTTCCTCTACAACATACTCGAGTGTGAGTGTGTGTGTGTTACATTTACAACGCACAACCGCGCACATACAAACCGCAAATACTCACGCAAGTAAATGTAGCTATCATTTTCCTTTTGAAATATGAACAATTTATATTGCTAAGGTACCAGTATATTTCATTGGGTGGTACATTTTAGAGGGTCTTTATCAGCAAATTATATGACCAACTCAAATTTAATTAACATAACTTGTATTTTAATCGAATTAATTGTTAAGAAAAAATTTAAATATGAATATGAATAATTTTCAGGAAATTTCTTGGCAATAAAATTTTAAAGTTTTAAATAATTTAACTAAACTATAAACATTTTTTTCGGTCAGCTTAAAAACGGTTACAGCGCGCGCGTGCGTGCGTGCGTGCGTGTGTGTGTGTGAGTGAGTGAACAGAATATCTCAAGAACGGAACCTCGTACGAACTGGAAACTTAAAACTTAAGACACCACTACCGGACCTGACACGAACATTTTCTGCAAAATCGATCAACCGGAAGTAGTAGTTTATTCGTGCAATTTTTCACTTTTTTGCGATTTTCTCAAAAACTGGCTGCGATTTTTTTTAAAATCGCCTGGTTTACTAAATTTCTTAATCTCTACAAGATAGGGTAGAGGCCATGTTTGCTGAAATTTTTGGTGAGGCTGTTTTCCCGTGAAAAGATTGCTTTTTAAGATTGCAGATTTAATATGCATTTTAGCACAAACATTCATTGTAATACAAAATGTAGAGATTTTAAAATCTTACAACTTTTATTTCAAACATTTTTTTTGTATAAGCCTTAGAAATTGATAGCAATTAATCTAACACTCTAGCCAAAATGTAACCCTCTCCTCGTTCCATTTCACTCCGTTTTCCTCTACAACATACTCGTGTGTGTGTGTGTGTGTGTAAGTGTGTTACATTTACAACGCACAACCGCGCACATACAAACCGCAAATACTCACGCAAGTAAATGTAGCTATCATTTTCCTTTTGAAATATGAACAATTTATATTGCTTGGGTACCAATATATTTCATTGGGTGGTACATTTTAGAGGGTCTTTATCAGCAAATTATATGACAAACTCAAATTTAATTAACTTAACTTGTATTTTAATCGAATTAATTGTTAAGAAAAAATTTAAATATGAATATGAATAATTTTCAGGAAATTTCTTGGCAATAAAATTTTAAAGTTTTAAATAATTTAACTAAACTATAAACATTTTTTTCGGTCAGCTTAAAAACGGTTACAGCGCGCGCGTGCGTGCGTGCGTGCGTGCGTGTGTGTGAGTGAGTGAACAGAATATCTCAAGAACGGAACCTCGTACGAACTGGAAACTTAAAACTTAGACACCACTACCGGACCTGACACGAACATTGTCTGCCAAATCGATCAACCGGAAGTAGTAGTTTATTCGTGCAATTTTTCACTTTTTTGTGATTTTCTCAAAAACTGGCTACGATTTTTTTAAAAATCGCCTGGTATACTAAATTTTTTAACCTCTACAAGATAGGGTAGAGGCCATGTTTGCTGAAATTTTGGTGAGGCTGTTTTCCCGTGAAAAGATTGTTTTTTTAAGATTGCAGATTTAATATGCATTTTAGCACAAAAATTCATTGTAATACAAAATGTAGAGAATTTAAAATCTTACAACTTTTATTTCAAACATTTTTTTGTATAACGATCAGAAATTGATAGCAATTAATCTAACACTCTAGCCAAAATGTAACCCTCTCCTCGTTCCATCTCACTCCGTTTTCCTCTACAACACACTCGTGTGTGTGTGTGTGTGTGTGTGTGTGAGTGTGTGTGTGTGTGTGTGTGTGTTACATTTACAACGCACATACGCGCACATATAAACCGCAAATACTCACGCAAGTAAATGTAGCTATCATTTTCCTTTTGAAATATGAACAATTTATATTGCTAGGGTACCAGTATTTCATCGGGTGGTACATTTTAGAGGGTCTTTATCAGCAAATTATATGACCAACTCAAATTTAATTAACTTAACTTGTATTTTAACCGAATTAAATAGTTAAGAAAAAAATCTGGTGTGAATCACTCACACAACTTTCTCTTGTCAATGCAAATAATTAATAATATAACCTAAAATTAGTAATAAAATATTAGAAATAAAAAAATTAACCTCAAAAAACAAACCTTATTTTAATCATGAGTGAATCATTCAAAATGAAAATCAACCTTAAAAAAACGGAAATTCACTATTTCACGCTAAACTAGGCTCTGTAAAGAAAAATGCTCTATATAAAAGTTGTAGAGATACGTATTTTAATTTTCTATAAATTTGATTATATACACTTTTATCGTGGAATGCATACTAAGGCTGAAATCTTAAAAAAAATTGATCTGTTTACACGTTTTCGTGAGAAAAAAAACAAAATTGCAAATTACAGCTAAACTAAGCGTTATACAAATAAATGTTACAAGTAAAAATTGTAGGTTTTTAAATTGTCTACAACTTTTATTATATACAATTTTGCTCTAAAATGCTTATTAAAGCCGCAATCTTAAAAACACCATTTTTTAACGAGAAAACAGCCTCACCAAGAATTTCAGCAGGCATGGCGCCTAACCTATCTTGTAGAGCATAAAAAATGTAGTAAATGAGACGATTTTTAAAAAAATCGCAAAAAAGTGGAAAATGACACGAATAAACAACTACTTCCGGTTGACTGATTTTGATAAAAATGTTCGTGTCTTCCGCTAGTAGTATCTAACTTAAGTTTCAAGTTACAAGTTTGTACAATGTTTCGTTCTTAAGATATTTTGTTCACACACACACAGACTAATCGCTAAAAACATGTTTTTTTGGGTCCAGGGGGTCTGAAAACGTGTAGATCCGGTGAAAACTCGATTTGTTAAAATCGACATAAAAACAATACTTTCCTTCCTATACATTCATATAGGCAAGAGAAAGTAAAAATTTGAACCTAAATATGAATAGTTTTAAGTAAATTTCATGGAAGTAAACTCTAGGCAAAATGTAACCATCTCCTCGTACCATTTCACTCCGTTTTCCTCTACAACACACTCGAGTATGTGTGAGTGTGTGTGTGTGTGTGTGTGTGTGTGTTACATTTACAACGCACATCCGCGCACATACAAACCGCAAATACTCACGCAAGTAAATGTAGCTATCATTTTCCTTTTGAAACATGAACAATTTATATTGTTAGGGTACCAGTATTTCATTGGGTGGTACATTTTAGAGGGTCTTTATCAGCAAATTATATGACCAACTCAAATTTAATTAACTTTTATTTTAACCAAAAAAATCTGGTGTGAAACACTCACACAACTTTCTCTTGCCAATGCAAATAATTAATAACATAACAAAAAATATTAATAAAATATTAGAAATAAAAAACTAACCTCAATAAACATAACCTTATTTTAATCATGAGTGAATCATGCAAAATGAAATTCAACCTTAACAAAACGGAAATTCACTATTTCACGCTAAACGAGGCTCTATAAAGAAAAATGCTCTATATAAAACTTGTAGATATCTTAGTTTTCTATAAATTTGATAATACACACTTTTGTCGTGAAATGCATACTAAGGCTGAAATCTTAAAAAAATCAATCCGTTTACACGTTTTCGTGAGACAAAAAACGAAATTGCTAATTACTGCTAAACTAATCGTTATACAAATTAATGTTTCAAATAAATATTGCGGTTTTCTAAATTGTCTACAACTTTTATTATATAAAATTCTGCTCTAAAATGCATATTAAAGCCGCAATCTTAACAAAACAATTTTTTTTACGAGAAAACAGCCTCACCAAGAATTTCAGCAGACATGACGCCTACCCTGTCTTGTAGAGCATAAAAATGTAGTAAATGAGACGATTTTTAAAAAAACCGTAGGAGCCGTTTTTGAGTAAATCGCAAAAACGTAAAAAAAAGACAAGAATAAACTACTACTTCCGGTTGACCGATTTTGATGAAAATGTTCGTGTCGGGTCCGGTAGTAGTATCTAACTTAAGTTTCAAGTTTCAAGTTCGTACGATGTTCCGTTCTTGAGATATTTTGTTCAGACACACACACACACGCACACAGACCAATAGCTAAAAACATGTTTTTTGGGTTCAGGGGGTCTGAAAACGTGTAGATCCGATGAAAACTCGATTTCTTTTAATCGACATGAAAACAATACTTTCCTTCCTATATATTCATATAGGCAAGAGAAAGTAAAGATTTGAATCTGAATATGAATAATTTTCAGAAAATTTCATGGCAGAAAAAATTTAAAGTTTTAAATAATTTTATTTAACTATAAACATTTTTTGTTGGTCAGCTTAAAAACGGTTACAGTTAATTATTCATTTACCGGATCCGGATACCCCGAAACGACCGCGAATCAATAAATCTCCTGTACAGGCCTACATAATTTATTTTTCTCGTGTAGGGCCAATTTTAGACTACGTGAGGGACATAGACATTTCCAGAAGCTCTTTTTGTAGCCCAAATTCCCAGCATTCGCTCCCTGTAGTCTTTTTACTTTCTCTTTCCTCTATGAATATACAGGAAGGAAAGTACTGTTTTCATGTCGATATTAAGAAATCCAGTTTTCACCGGATCTACACGTTTTCAGATCCCCTGAACCCAAAAAACATGGTTTTAGCGATTGGTCTGTGTGTGCGTGCGTGCGTGTGCGTGTGTGTGTGTGTGTGTGCGCGCGCGCGCGTGTGTGTGAACAGAATATCTGAAGAACGGAACCTCGTACGAACTTGAAACTTACTAATTAAGTTAGACACCCCTAATGGACCCGACACGAACATTTTCATCAAAATCGGTCAACTGGAAGAAGTACTGTAGTTTATTCGTGTAATTTATTGATTAAAATAATCAATAAATGACTGAAAGCACAAATATTAAATGACTGAATCATTTAATTATATGACTGAATCATTTAAGAACAGAAGAAAAAGAAGTGTAAAAAACACTAACAGAGTTAATATCCTCTGAAAGTAATAAATTTCATTATACAGCCAGACCCTGTGGTGAATGAAGTGAAGGTGTCATTTTGCAGAGTGGAAAATACGTGCTTTTCAGAGGGTCCGGCATGCTGATAAGTGTACTTTCCCACGTAGTGAGGAAGGTAATTGTAAACCACCTCACTCCTAGTTTTACTTAGTAAAACCTCTACAGATTCAAACCAGCCTTTTGGCTGATGACCTAAACAACAACAACAACAACAATGGGAAAAATGAAAATATGAAATAAAAATAAATAGGTTAAGTCAATGCATTTGAATAATAAGAGGAAAGATTCACCCAGAAATTGATGTTGGAACAAAAGTTGCACCACTAAAGAAGGAGGGTAGGGAGGGAGGAAAGCACATTTTGAAACTCAAACAAATGGGGTATTCTGAATTCCTAAAAGAGAAATGTAGGGAGAATTGTATATGAGATAAAGATGGACATGGTTGGAGGAGGTAGGGTAGAAGAGAAGGAAGGATTGGGAGATCGGGTTTTTTGAATGGGGTAAGAGTTTGGGGCGCTAGTGGGTTTGAATTTTAAGGGACGGGGTTATGACTGGGGGAGTAGATTCCAGAATTCTATTCATGACTAGCGGGCATTTATTGATACTTCTAGTAGTACTAAACTAAAACACCATTCTGCACCATCAGAGCTCAATCAATCTTTTAGTCTGTTTTCCGTGTCCTCATTTCTTTTCATACACGTACGGTCTTAGATGGAAAATATCATTTTCTTAAGCACAGAAAAATGAGGCGAAATTTAAAATGAGAGAAAATGTCTTTGTATAGAAGAGATTAGTAATAAATCAAACATTTCCATTATGTACTTATTATTTGTAATACATAATTTAATACTGGACAAGTTTATCAATTTTATCTGAACTTCCATGCAACTCAATTTTATAAAATAAAAAATCTGGTGTGAAACACTCACACAACTTTCTCTTGCCAGTGAAAATAATTAACAATAAACCTAACATTAGTAATAAAATATTAGAAATAAACAAAAACTAACCTCAAAAACATAACCTAATTTTAATCATGAGTGAAAGACGCAAAATGAAAATCAACCTCATTTTGGCTTAGAAATACGGAAAATCACTCTTTCTCTCTAAACTAGGCTCTGTAGAGAAAAATGCTCTAAATAAAAGTTGTAGATCTTTTAATTTTCTATAAATTAAATTATATACACTTTTGTCGTAAAAAGCATACTAAGGCCGAAATCTTAAAAAAATCAATTTTTCACACATTTTCGTGAGAAAAAAAACAGAAAATCGCAAATTACCGCTAAACTAAGCGTTATACAAAAAATTGTTTGAAATAAAAGTTGTAGAATTTTTAATTCTCTACAACTTTTATTATATAAAGTTTTGCGCTAAAATGCATATTAAAGCTGTAATCTTAAAAAAAACAACGTTTTTACGTAAAAACAGCCTCACCCAGAATTTCAGCAAACATGACGCCTACCCTATCTTGTAGAGAATAAAAAATTGAGTAAACCAGGCGATTTTTAAAAAAATCGTAGGACCAGTTTTTGAGAAAATCGCAAAAAAGTGAAAGATTACACGAATAAACTACCACTTCCGGTTGACCGATTTTGATGAAAATGTTCGTGTCGAGTCCGGTAGTGGTACGTAACTTAAGTTTCAAGTTTCAAGTTCGTACGATGTTCCGTTCTTGAGAAATTCTGTTCACACACACACACACACACACACAGACACACACACAGACCAATCGCTAAAAACATGTTTTTTGGGTTCAGGGGGTCTGAAAACGTATAGATCCGGTGAAAACTCGATTTCGAAAAATCGACATGAAAACAATACTTTCCTTCCTATATATTCATATAGGCAAGAGAAAGTAAAAACTAACCTCAAAAACATAACCTTATTTTAATCATGAGTGAAAGACGCAAAATGAAAATCGAACTCAGTTTGGCTTAAAAATACAGAAAATCACTCTTTCACGCTAAACTAAGCTCTATAGAGAAAAATGCTCTAATTAAAGTTATAGATCTTTTAATTTCCTATAAATATGATTATTTACACTGTAACACCTGTAATTCCAATTACAGATTGTTACATGTTTTAGGGTTTTGTCGGCGTAATTTATTGTGTTGGTTTCCTTAACTGTTTTGCTTGTGATGTAGAACTGTCTGCCGTCCGGTGGCGCGCTCTTCGTTTCTCGTACGAACTGCTTCTGCCCCTCGCGACAAGCTGCCTACATGAGTTGCCTGGCTACACTCTTTGTCGTCGCTTCACCGAGTATAGTGATACCGTAATGTTGTAATTTTTACGTGATCAATTTATCAGTTTATTACTTTTGGCTAAAGTAAAACGTCTGCCCATTCTTTGAAATGGTAAGATTATTTATTTTTCTTTGTATTCCAAAAGTTGTGAGTTTTGCTACGAGCTGTTTAATATCATATTTTTGTAAAAGTAAGCTACTCTGTGTGGGCTTGCTTCAGTTTGCTGAATACGTGTCACGACCAACAAAACTAAATTTTAATTTCGATTATTTCATTTGTAAAAGTTATTATGTTTTCTAATTAAGATCATTTTGCAATAGTAATTGCTCAATTGTATTTTGTCTTGTACCTTTAATTTTATTGTATTACGGCTCGTAGAAATTCTTACTTCTTTAAGTTACTTAACCTAATTCATAAAAACTACTAAATCTTATTGTATAACTTATGACTTGTGCTGATGTTAAGATCGTTTATTTTATATAAATTATTGACACTGGCCCGATCTTTGCTACAGGGTTCGAGTACACAGTTCGAGTGTACGGTTCGAGTGCACGGTTCAAGTGCATGGTTTGGAGTACCGGGTTCGAGGTAACAAGTTCTAACCAAAATAAAACTGCAATCCAGAATTTCAATGTCTACTACCTTCAGTTTACTGATCATCATTTGGATATTCGATTCTCGAATATGATTTTCATCATTCGCCAATATTCTGTGTCTTGATGGGATTTTCAAATGTCTGGAGCTTTTTCAATACTGTTATGTCTACCATTTTGAGAATAAGATTACCTGTGGGATTCGTGAGTGTTTTTTACAACATATGTGTTATTAACATGAGGTATGTGACCAGCATTTTTTTTATATTTTTGTGAAATTCTCAGTTCCGGTCAACAGTTAATCGGTGAAATGTTTAATTATCTTGCATGAAAGATTCTGTAGTCGAAACCTTAATATAAATTGCAAGTAATGGACAAGAAAATCTTTGTCGAGACATTACCTTATGTATATATATATATTTTCATGTCGTTTCATAATCAGTAATTAACTAATTTAAATGTTAAAAAATTAAAATATTTTCGTTTGCACAACCTAATGTAACACAAAATTTTTTTATATATTAAAATTTAAAAATAACTAGCTTAGTTCTAGTTTTGTTTTTCTTTCAAATTCTTATGTAAATCTAAATAATCTTAAATTTTACTGCTTTATTTAACGTCAATACGAAAGTAATAATGATCCTAAATTATTTATTTAATAGTTATGTAGTAATTCTGAAAATTAAACATAATAGTTGCTAAGTCATTAGAAAACCGAATCAATATATGCATATGTTGGCCAACAAAACAAATGCTATTATTAGTTTGTATAAAAGCATTATTTTACAACTTATAAAGTTATTAATTTTGAATTACCCATATTGTAATTATTGGGTTTGTTGCTAATGTTCGGTCTTCACCGATTTAAATTTTGTTATTGAAATATTTACTGTTTAATACTTTATAATATGATAGTCTCATTCTGTTATTAATTAAATTTTTTTTGCTACCTACTGTGAATGATTTTATTTTTCACTCATGCAACGATCCCCGTGTTTGTTTACCGCTTCCTAAATTTTTTTTTATTTTATTTTATTTGTCTACACCCCGTCCGACCTGTCGCTTGTTTTTTGTGGCCGTGTGTGTGTTATCGGCGGCGATAGGGGTGTTTACAAATTGGTCGCAGAGAGCGTGGTTAATTTGGACCATTTGGTTGGTGCAGTGGTCCAAATTGCTGTCCTGTTGGTGACAGTCTTGGGTTTGTGTTGTCTGGCGTCTGACCTTTGATGTTTTTTGCGGTGTGTTGTGCCCTTAACATCACGGTCAGTGTTTTCAGGCATGTTTGTGCCTATGAGACCTCCGCGGTGGTGCTGTGGTCTTGTTTGTTTTTTTTGGTTGCCTGTCACTGTATGTGTGACAGTGTGTGCGTTTGGTACACACACGTTTGTTAATTTTTTTTAAAAAATAAACTCTTGTTAATCGTTGCATAGTGAAGTAATATCATAGGTAAATATTGTTATATATTTAATATTTTTCAGCTTTTGGGATGCAAATTTTTTTTGTTTTCTTTGCTTGTCTGTATATTTATTTATTTTTATAAACTTTGAGAGTGTTGTCAGGCGGTCATGGGGTCAGCTGTTGCAATCGTCTGTTTTGTGTAGGTCATCCTGTTTGGAATTATGTAGGGGTACTTGTGTTGATATGTCTCGGTGTCGAAAGTGATATCAAGTAGGGTTTTGCCCTGAATTCGATACCGGCCGCTGACGGTCATCATGTTCTGCTTTAGCCTGTTGTAAAGTTGTTGACCTCGTTTTTTTTTAATGTTGTAGACCATATGGGAAGTTGTTGTCCCTTTGTTTTTTTTGACGTTCTTGTTTGTGCCTTTTGATACTGTCACTGACTGTGTGTGTGTGTGTGTGTGTGTGTGTGTATGTGTACGTGTGCAGTAATCACTTGGTTTTTCTTTAATCTTTTGCTTGCGTTGTGTTATTGCTTGCTAACTGTTGGTTTAAATTGTTTTTGTAAATGTTGTTTTGTTGTCGCTAAATTTTTTTAGGGTGTTGCTGATTTTTATAGGTCGCCGATCTTTAATTTTTTTTTGACAACGAATTAACTTAAATTGGTGTAATATTTGAAATTTTTTTGTCTTGTTTTTTTTAATACCTGCAGTTTTATGTGACATATGCGTTTATTTCAGGTGTGACGATGATGTTGTTTGTTTCAGTTTTGGTCGAACAAGCACCAAGTCTGTGTGGTAGATTGGTGTCGTTGTTCGATGTCGTGTCGGTTCGATGGTGGTCGTGTTTCTTCTGTTTTGGTCCTGTTGTGTTATTTCGATGATTTTCTTGCAGCTTTCTGTTAGTTGCCTTTGGTCGAGGTCCGGTGGCTTAGATGTGGTTGTCGCCATGTGCGAGTTGTTTTTTTTATTTCCCTTGTTTTGGTGGCCCTTATGTGGTCGACCAAATCTCCTCCCCTTGGCTAGTCCTTGTGACTCCCTCCCACCACCCCTTTGTTAAGTCTTTATGACTCCCCTCCCTTTTTCCCCTTGTCACTCTTCGCCTACCTGGTACCCTGTTCTGTTTGTTGGCCTAGTTGTTTTGGTTTGGTTTTTCTTGGCTGCAGTTAGCTGTTTTTTTTCCTTTCAGGCGTTGCACGAGCCACCTCTTCTGTTTCGCATCGCCACTCCTGGTATGGCGGTTGTGCCGTGTTGTGGTCGATGGTTTGTTTGTGTCGTGGTGAAAGTTGTTTGGTGATCACCCTTTTATTTTCCCGGCTTTTCTTTTCCCCTTCGCCCCTTTTCCCGAAACTTTACCCTCCCCTTACCCCTTTTCCCTTGAAATTGTTGCCCCTTGTGGGGGTTTGTTGTTCCCTTAGGTTGTCCGTGTTCCCGACACCTAATCCCCTTGTTTACCCTTTACCCTTTGATATTTTTTTTTGTTTGGACGAGTTAGGGAGGCGTCCTTAACTTCTCCCGGTGTTGTTGGTCTGTTGCCTTGTGCATCCAACGTTCGGGTGTTTCGAGGTTTGTCCTCGGACCCTGCTACGCTTCGGCGTTTCTGTGCTTTGTGCGTATGTAGTCTTTGACTAATTTTGTTTTTTTTTGGTTTCGGGGCTCTTTCGGCTTTGTCTTTGCTTTTGTGTGATATCCGGGGTTGTTGTATGGGCGGCAACTTCCGGTATCATCGTTGCGTTGTGGAGAGGGGTACTTGAGGTGCTTTCCTTTGTTGGGCGGTGTCCTTGAGTACTGCTTCTCGGAGAGGGGTGTCGCGGTGCCTCCCCTTAGTTGGGTGGGTACCTCCGATGCTGCTTCTCGGAGGGAGGCTTCGGAGTGTCTTCCCTTTGTTGGGCGGACATTTTCGATGCCTGCTCTCGAGGGTCGTCGGTGCTGCCGGGTCTCCATGCTTCTTTCCTTAGCTGGGTGGATAGTAGTGGAGAAACGGTGGTTCTGGCGCACTCAAATTTTTCTGGTTTTGTCAAAAGTTATTAAATCTCTGTATTGGTAATTGTTGTCTCTGAATTGCTCGTTATCGTCACTGTTCCCCTTGGCTTGGCCAAACAAAGCCTGTTCTTGGTTTTGTTTGTCCTTGGCGGGGGGAGTCTGTAACACCTGTAATTCCGATTACAGATTGTTACATGTTTTAGGGTTTTGTCGGCGTAATTTATTGTGTTGGTTTCCTTAACTGTTTTGCTTGTGATGTAGAACTGTCTGCCGTCCGGTGGCGCGCTCTTCGTTTCTCGTACGAACTGCTTCTGCCCCTCGCGACAAGCTGCCTACATGAGTTGCCTGGCTACACTCTTTGTCGTCGCTTCACCGAGTATAGTGATACCGTAATGTTGTAATTTTTACGTGATCAATTTATCAGTTTATTACTTTTGGCTAAAGTAAAACGTCTGCCCATTCTTTGAAATGGTAAGATTATTTATTTTTCTTTGTATTCCAAAAGTTGTGAGTTTTGCTACGAGCTGTTTAATATCATATTTTTGTAAAAGTAAGCTACTCTGTGTGGGCTTGCTTCAGTTTGCTGAATACGTGTCACGACCAACAAAACTAAATTTTAATTTCGATTATTTCATTTGTAAAAGTTATTATGTTTTCTAATTAAGATCATTTTGCAATAGTAATTGCTCAATTGTATTTTGTCTTGTACCTTTAATTTTATTGTATTACGGCTCGTAGAAATTCTTACTTCTTTAAGTTACTTAACCTAATTCATAAAAACTACTAAATCTTATTGTATAACTTATGACTTGTGCTGATGTTAAGATCGTTTATTTTATATAAATTATTGACACTGGCCCGATCTTTGCTACAGGGTTCGAGTACACAGTTCGAGTGTACGGTTCGAGTGCACGGTTCAAGTGCATGGTTTGGAGTACCGGGTTCGAGGTAACAAGTTCTAACCAAAATAAAACTGCAATCCAGAATTTCAATGTCTACTACCTTCAGTTTACTGATCATCATTTGGATATTCGATTCTCGAATATGATTTTCATCATTCGCCAATATTCTGTGTCTTGATGGGATTTTCAAATGTCTGGAGCTTTTTCAATACTGTTATGTCTACCATTTTGAGAATAAGATTACCTGTGGGATTCGTGAGTGTTTTTTACAACATATGTGTTATTAACATGAGGTATGTGACCAGCATTTTTTTTATATTTTTGTGAAATTCTCAGTTCCGGTCAACAGTTAATCGGTGAAATGTTTAATTATCTTGCATGAAAGATTCTGTAGTCGAAACCTTAATATAAATTGCAAGTAATGGACAAGAAAATCTTTGTCGAGACATTACCTTATGTATATATATATATTTTCATGTCGTTTCATAATCAGTAATTAACTAATTTAAATGTTAAAAAATTAAAATATTTTCGTTTGCACAACCTGATGTAACACAAAATTTTTTTATATATTAAAATTTAAAAATAACTAGCTTAGTTCTAGTTTTGTTTTTCTTTCAAATTCTTATGTAAATCTAAATAATCTTAAATTTTACTGCTTTATTTAACGTCAATACGAAAGTAATAATGATCCTAAATTATTTATTTAATAGTTATGTAGTAATTCTGAAAATTAAACATAATAGTTGCTAAGTCATTAGAAAACCGAATCAATATATGCATATGTTGGCCAACAAAACAAATGCTATTATTAGTTTGTATAAAAGCATTATTTTACAACTTATAAAGTTATTAATTTTGAATTACCCATATTGTAATTATTGGGTTTGTTGCTAATGTTCGGTCTTCACCGATTTAAATTTTGTTATTGAAATATTTACTGTTTAATACTTTATAATATGATAGTCTCATTCTGTTATTAATTAAATTTTTTTTGCTACCTACTGTGAATGATTTTATTTTTCACTCATGCAACGATCCCCGTGTTTGTTTACCGCTTCCTAAATTTTTTTTTATTTTATTTTATTTGTCTACACCCCGTCCGACCTGTCGCTTGTTTTTTGTGGCCGTGTGTGTGTTATCGGCGGCGATAGGGGTGTTTACAACACTATGTGGTAAAATCCATAATAAGGGCGAAATCTTTAAAAATTCGATTTTTTACATGTTTTCGTGAGAAAAAAAATAGAAAATCGTTAATTACCGCTAAACTAAGGGTTATAAAAAAAAATTGAAATAAAAGTTGTAGGATTTTAAATTCTCTATATTTTTTATCATATAAATTTTTGCGCTGAAATGCATATTAAAGTCGTAATCTTAAAAAAACAATTTTTTTACGTGAAAAGAGACTCACCTAGAATTTCAGCAAACATGGCGCCTACCCTATTTTGTAGAGCTTGTAGAGAAAAATCGACATGATACAATACTTTCCTTCCTATATATTCATATAGGGAAGAGAAAGTAAAAATTCGTGTAAAACAATCACCAAATTTTCTCTTACTAATACACATAATATACAACACAACTTCAGTTTAATCATGAGTAAACAATGTAATTTGAAAAAAACATAACCTAATTTTAATCAGCACATTATGACGCAGAATGAAAATCACTAAATGACGCTAAACTAATCTCTGTAGAAAACAATGCCTGTAATAAAAGTTGTAGTTTTTTTAATTTTCTATAACTTTCATTGTACACCTTTGTCGTAAAAAGTGTACTGGTAACGCGCTGTAAGTTGACGATTGCGCCTATCATGCGGAGGACAGTAGGCCTATACCATCTATCCTACTTACATCGGCCAACCCGAAAGCATACGACATGTATCAACCACCACAAACACTTAAGTAATAAAATTCAGTTCATCACCCCTAACACTAAATAAAATAAGAAACGAGTAATGTAATTATTTAAAGAAAGTGAATTGTTTAAAATTCAATTGCAATTTAATATAACTTTACTGAAAATAATGAAATTTGGAAGCCCTAAATATACAATTTGCCCATAAGAGACAGGTGGAGTGTCAAATTATTTACACTCAATCTGTTAGTTGCAGGGCTAAAATAAATAGTTCTGTTTCTTATCAGATGGTCAGCCAATTAACTGACTGAATCATTTAAGAACAGAAGAGGTAGAGGTGTAAAAGACACTAATCAGAGTTATCTCCTCTGAAAGTAATGGATTGCATTATGCAGCCAGACCCTGTGGTGAATGAAGTGAAAGTGTCTTTTGCAGAGTGGAAAATATATTCTTTTCAGAGGGCCTGGCATGCTGATAAGGGTAATTTTTCACTCAGTGAGTTGTGGCAATGGTAAACCGCCTCACTGCTCGTATTACTTAGTAAAACCTCTACAGGTTCAAACCAGCCTACAGGCTGATGACCTAAACAACAACAACAAATATACAATAAAATTTTGAACTTACCGTAAAACTAGTATTACTCTTGATAATAAGCTCGCATCGACGGAACTCACGGACTAACTAGTCTTATCACTACAAATGTCAGAGTGCAGTAATTCAGTTTACTGCTGATTACCAAAATAGAAACAAAATATAGCTTAGATCCCGTTGTATGACTTATGGCTTATGGCTTATTTAGTATGATGAATGTTTATTATTTAAGATAACTATTAAGAATCAATAAATAATACAATGGGATATTTATTAAACGACATAGTTGTAAACATAATAAATCAATGTAAAACTATAACAGATGTCATGGTTAGAGCTGTCGCTATGATGATTTGTTGTTGTTTAGGTCATCAGCCGAAAGGCTGGTTTGAACCTTTAGAGGTTTTACTAAGTAAAACGAGGAGTGAGGTGGTTTACCATTGCCTTCCTCACTGAATGGAAAAGTATGCTTATCAGCATGCCGGGCCCTCTGAAAAGCACATATTTTCCACTCTGCAAATGACACCTTCACTTCATTCACCACAGGGTCTGGCTGTATAATGAAATTCATTACTTTCAGAGGAGATAACTCTGATTAGTGTCTTTTACACCTCTACCTCTTCTGTTCTTAAATGATTCAGTCATTTAATTGGGTGACCATGTGACAAGAAACAGAACTATTTATTTTAGCCCTGCAACGCACAGATTGAGTAAAAAATTTGACACTCCACCTGTCTGTTATGGGCAGTATGATGATTTAAAAAAGCATATGCAGTAGCACTTCCAACCCACCCCCCGCCATAGTCCAGTCTTACTCTCGCTGACTACCGTCAACTTATATTGCGTTACCAGTAATGACGTTGCAATTTTTAAAAATGTCCACTTTATATCAATTTCCGTAAGCAAAATATCTGCCCATAACAGACAGGTGGAGTGTCAAATTTTTTACACTCAATCTGTTAGTTGCAGGGCTAAAATAAATAGTTCTGTTTCTTGTCACATGGTCAGCCAATTAAATGACTGAATCATTTAAGAACTGAAGAGGTAGAGGTGTATTGTGACACTAATCAGAGTTATCTCCTCTGAAAGTAATGAATTTCATTATACAGCCAGACCCTGTGGTGAATGAAGTGAAGGTGTTATTTGCAGAGTGGAAGATATGTGCTTTTCAGAGGGCCCGGCATGCTGATAAGCATACTTTTCCACTCGGTGAGGAAGGCAATGGTAAACCACCTCACTCCTCGTTTTACTTAGTAAAACCTCTACAGGTTCAAACCAGCTTTTTGGCTGATGACCTAAACAACAACAACAAGCAAAATATGAAAAAATCAATAATTGACAATCAATAATTGTATGAAAAATGTTTAAAATAAAATTCGTAGGTTTTTTAATTTTCTACGACATAATGTCCTGTAAAATGCATACTAAGACTGCAACCTTACAAAATCCCGATTTTTACAGGTTCTGATATGAAAATACAGTAAATCACTAATTGACGCTAAATTAAGCATTGTAAGAAAAATGTTTGAAATAAAAGATGTAGGTTTTTAATATCCATTTTTAATTAACTTTAATTATATAGATTTTTACGCTAAAATGCGTGTCAAGGCTACAATCTAAATCTACAAGGCTACAATCTAGGCTAAATCTAAGACTAGTTTAGCGTGAAAGAGCGATTTTCCGTATTTTTTAACCAAACTGAGGTTAATTTTTATTTTGCATCTTTCAGTCATGATTAAAAGAAGATAATGTTTATTGAGGTTAGTTTCTTGTTTATTTCTAATGTTACAGATTATATTGTTAATTATTTGCATTGGCAAGAGAAAGTTGTGTAAGTGTTTCACACCAGATTTTTCAATAACTTTGCATTTACAAATTTTCCTTGTTGTATAGCTAATAAAACAGAATATACTATAAGAATAGTGACCTAATTAGATTCCCAGAGTTAGTTTATAAACCAAAACGTATTAATATCATATATTCATAAATTCAAGGAAAGTGCAAGGAATCTTTCTAATTTTAAAGTTGTTTTTAAAAAAAATAGTTTTAGATATGAAATGCCACTTGCGACACAATTAAAACGAACCCTATTGTATTAAATTAAGTTATTAAATCTTAAATAAAGTTTAAAGTTATTTTTTAATAAAAGTACAAATAAATAAGAATGAAAATTGAATTTAAATTTATATTTTGACTTTATAAATAGTGTAATGAAGTATGAAATTTATCTTTTGGAGTTTAGCGTCTTAATATTAGATGATCATAAGCAGGAAGTAAAAAAAATTAGTAAGTGGTGAATAAAGTTAAGAAAGGGCGGTTATATTCAACGCCAATTAAAAAATATGAAGGGTGGAAACCGCGCAGTCAGTTATGTCGATGTAGAAAAGGGGTAGTAGATAGAGGAGGTAGATATATATATATATATATATATATATATATATATATATATATATATATATATGGAGTTGTAAGGTACAGAGGGAGATGTAAAGGACTCTCGATACAACCCTTACATTAAATCTGGCTGACTTGACAAAACCATCCCTTCTTTCCTACCCTGTATTCTACCATCCGCCACATTCCTTCCTTCTTTAACCACTACGACATCCTCCCCCGCTAACCCCCGTCTTTTACCAATTCTCATCCATCCTTATTCATTCTTAAAGTTCACTACTGCGTCATCTTGTACCACTTAAACCACACTCAAATCGTATTTTTCACCTATTTGATTTTATTAAATATTGAAATTACTTTAGCTGTAATTTCAAAATGACTTTCTACAGCTCTTATTACATCCGGCATTGGAAACACTAAATTCATTTCACTTCCATCGAAATTTAACTTAATCTTGTTCGTCTATTATGATTTCGGTCCATTAAAATGAAATTCATTTCACCAGAAATAATTTTTTGAATATAAAAAATATTATTTCATATCCATCCAGTCGTTTGTAAAATACCTTTTTAAATTCATCGTTAAATACAACATGTAGCTAAATATAATTACACCATTTTTTAATTAATTTTGAAAGTAAATTAAAAATAATGAATCAATATTTTTATTACATTAAAAAGACTTTTAATACTAACATCAGTTTAAACACTTACTTTTTTTGTAAACCCTAATATGTATACATATATATACAGACAGGTGGAGTGTCAAATTATTTACACCCAATCTGTTCGTTGCAGGGCTAAAATAAATAGTTGTGTTTCTTATCACATGGTCAGCCAATTAAATGACTGAATCATTTAAGAACAGAAGAGGTAGAGGTGTAAAAGACACTAATCAGAGTTATCCTCTGAAAGTAATGGATTTCATTATACAGTTGGACCCTGTGGTGAATGAAGTGAAGGTGTCATTTGCAGTGTGGAAAATTAGTGCTTTTCAGAGGGTCCGACATGTTGATAACCGTACTTTTCCACTCAGTGAGGAAGGCATGGTAAACCACCTCACTCCTCGTTTTACTTAGTAAAACCTCTACAGGTTTAAACCAGCCTACAGGCTGATCACATAAACACAACAAACACAATATGTATACCTTAAAATTGTTAAATTTAAAAAAAAAACAACCTTAATGAGCCAATGGGAAAAGTTGATATGTATGACGCGTAAATAAGGAGTAGTTTTGTACAAACTCAGGCCGAAAGTTTCTAAGAATGTATGGTTAACTGAACCCCAAAGATTACAGTACACCGGTAACCACTATTTAGGATTCGAACTCGCACAAACTTAAATAACAGGTAAAATTGCCCATAACCAGCAGGTGGAGTGTTAAATTATTTGCACTCGATCTGTTGGTTCCAGGGCTACAAAAAATAGTTCTATCTCTTATCACATGGTCACCCTATATTCAGTGGAAACCGGAAATTCATACCTACTGATTTCTTTATCTAGTCTTTAGAAGAAATCGAATGACACTATTTTCGTTTCCAAAATCCGATTTTAATTTCCTTACTTCCGGTTTCGGCCCACTTTCGGTGGAAACTGGAACTTCAAACCTACTGATTTCTGTATCTAGTGTTTAGGAGGAATCGAATGACACTATTTCTGTTTCCAAAATCCGATTTTATTTTCCCAACTTCCGGTTTCGGCCCACTTTCGGTGAAAACCGGAACTTGAAACCTACTGATTTCTGTATCTAGTCTTTAGGAAGAATCGAATGACACTATTTTTGTTTCCAAAATCCGACTTTGATTTCTCGACTTCCGGTTTCGGACGAAATCAAAACTTAAACCCCTATTTACGCTTCTAACGTTTCAAACAATTTTAAAAATTGCCAACAAAAATTATCACATAACTCCCGAGAGATAGAGAGTTGTACATCGAAATACTCTGTATAATGAATAAATGGTCATTTTTTTCTAAATATTTAACGTCTACTATCTAAGAAGAAAAGAATAAATAAAAGAAATAAAAACTTCTAAAATTTTCTCGTTATATTCCAAATATTAAACTACAATTTAGTTTTAAAATTCGTCTTGTTCTTAATAACACTTTTGAAAAGCTATTCTGATTTAATGACTTGACGGAAGACTCCCATCTCTCTGCGATTTCTCAATGAATTCAATTGAATACACTACGATTGTTGCTACTTTGCAGTTTACGGATGTCATTTTCTAACAGTTACAGAGTTACTTAGAATAATTTTAAACTTCAACAAAGAACATCAAAGTATGAAATGTTAATATTGAAACTTATTTCAGAAAAGACTACAGACTCTTGGTGATTATTATGTTAATTCTTCGAACATATTTTATGTCCTACGTGAATTTTATGGATTATATATAATATTTAGACTAAAAGGCTGCCTACGTGGTGCAGTGGTTCACTGAAAAACTAAAAGTTCCCGACAAGTTCGATTGTCGTTCAATTTTGGGAATATTAATTCATTAAAATTCACTCTGTTTATTCCATAATAGTTTAGAATTAAACGTAAATAGTCATGAAGTTGATCCGTTTTTAAATCAAAAGAATTTTAATTAAATAAACAATCATTACAATTTCACCTCTCATCATGCGGTCTTGGGTTCGAATCCCATTCAGGTACGGCATTTTTTCATACGTTACAAAAAATCATTTCATCATTCACCGTCTGCATTAGCAGTAATTGCAGAACAGTCGGACGTTAAACAAAAAAAAAACCAAAAAAAAAATCTTTACAATCTTTTTTTTTTAATCCCTAATTTGTGTACGCTGCAATCTGTTCAATTGAGAACAATAAGCAACCCCATGACCCAATGAGATGAGCATGATATATATGACGTGTAAATGAGGTGTAGTCTTGTACAGACTCAGGTCGACCAAACCTGAGAGAGTATGGTTAATCGAACCCCAACCATCAAAGTACACCGGTAACCACTGTCTAGTATTCAAATCCGTATAAAAGTAACTACCTTTACTAGGATTTGAACCAGGAACCTTCGTCTCTGAAAATTAGCTGTTAAACAGCTGATTTTCAGCTGATTTTCAATCAGCATATCGTTTGCTGCTGCGTGCACAATAAAACTGTGTGGATTTTCAATCAGCTGTTGAACAGCTGATTTTGGCGACGACTTTACCTCTAGACCAACCCGGTGGAAACAATCTTAAAATTACAAAACCATTTAACCATTTAGTGTGAAACCCCCCTGGACTTGACTGGACCGATGTGACTGACGCGACTGGACTGGGCGCGACTTGACTGGTTCGGTGTGAAACCAGCCTTACACCTGATAGAGGTCATGGCTTAAACTTTGAAAAATTAAAATTAATGAAAACAAATCGCAACAAATGACTACTATCAACTGAAACGCTTACTCGATAGACGTTCTAAATTAAACATGTCACACAAATTAACAACTTACAGGACAGTCTTAAGACTAATCTTGACATATGAAGTTCAACTTTGGGGATCTGCTAAACCTTCACACACGAAACGTATACAAGCGATTCAAAACAAGATTCTACGAACGATAACGCAATGCCCCTTTTACATCACAAACTCAATGTTGCAGAAAGACTTACAAATGCCATACGTAATTGATGTCGCGAAACAACTATACAAGACGATGCATGACAAATTTGAATTACATGACAACCCTCTCATAAAAAACATATGTACACTAGGGCGATACAGGTGCTCAGCGCAGACGTTTGAAGCGCCTCTGGCCAAGAGATCATCTTGGCCAACTGTAGGACTGTGGTGATGACTGCACGTTCCTTCAAGTAAATCAAATTTTAGAACATTAGCTTCCCATTTAGAAATTGTCGTATTAATATAAAAACAGATACTAAATTTTAATTGAAAGTGTCAACAAAAATACAGAAATTTATCAGATTCCTGTAACTGTCATTACATACAGAAGAGGTTTACAGCTTTGAAAAAATAGCTGTAACTGTCATTACATAGAAAAGAGGTTTACAGCTTTGAAAAAATAGCTGTAACTGTCATTATATAGAAAAGAGGTTTACAGCTTTGAAAAAATAGCTGTAACTGTCATTACATAGAAAAGAGGTTTACAGCTTTGAAAAAATAGCTGTAACTGTCATTACATAGAAAAGAGGTTTACAGCTTTGAAAAAATAGCTGTAACTGTCATTATATAGAAAAGAGGTTTACAGCTTTGAAAAAATAGCTGTAACTGTCATTACATAGAAAAGAGGTTTACAGCTTTGAAAAAATAGCTGTAACTGTCATTACATAGAAAAGAGGTTTACAGCTTTCAAAAAATAGCTGTAACTGTCATTATATACAGAAGAGGTTTAAATCTCTGAAAAAATAAGTGTAATAAATGTTAAAATTGTATAATTTGAAGTGTTGTGTTGAGCTAATGATGTTGGTAAAGCCATGAAAGAACTCATTATATGACCATTTCTGGTGGTTTTTAATAATGATATTCGTAATAAAAAGTACAGATTGATTTCGGAATTCAGAAACATCTTCTTTCCGAGCTATAAAAGGCGAAGTTTCTGGATTCGCGCCTCCACGGAATCCGGTTGGATAGTCATCAGATATGTGACAACTCATTCTGATGAACTAAATTGAAATCAACCTTTACAATTCACAATGCCGTCCACCACAGCGCTCTCGGCAACTATATAAAAAGCGCTACACTCAACAGAGATTCAATTCCGATCCAGACACAGAGAGATTCAATTCCGATCCAGACTCAAGAGAGATTCAATTCCGATCCAGGCACAAGAGAGATTCAGTTCCGATCCAGGCACAAGAGAGATTCAGTTCCGATCCAGACACAAGAGAGATTCAGTTCCGATCCAGACACAAGAGAGATTTAATTTTGATCCAGACACAAGAGAGATTCAATTCCGATCCAGACACAGAGAGATTCAATTCCGATCCAGGCACAAGAGAGATTCAGTTCCGATCCAGACACAAGAGAGATTCAATTCCGATCCAGACACAAGAGAGATTTAATTTTGATCCAGACACAGAGAGATTCAATTCCGATCCAGACACAGAGAGATTCAATCCTGATCCAGACACAAGAGAGATTCAATTCCGATCCAGACACAGATAGATTCAATTCCGATCCAGGCACAAGAGAGATTCAGTTCCGATCCAGACACAGGGAGATTCGATTCCGATCCAGACCCAAGAGAGATTCAATTCCAATCCAGACAGCAGACAAGACGTTTACAACGGCATACGGCTGCAGGACTCCAGTGAAGACTAAAGCCCAACCCCGCAAGAGAGAAGATAACGCTTCCCATCTAGACGACCACCGCTTAAACGGCCCTTTTTAGGGCCACCAAAAATTAAAGGTTTTAACTCTCTTAACTCACCACTTAATGTTGCCATCCAGTGCCATGATGGTAATTTAAAAAATTACTACCAATAAATGCCCTTAACAGACAGGTGAAGTGTCAAATTATTTACACTCAATCTGTTCGTTGCAGGGCTGGAATAAATAGTTCTGTTTCTTACCACATGGTCAGCCAATTAAATGACTGAATCATTTAAGAACAGAAGAGGTAGAGGTGTAAACGACACTAATCAGATCTGAAAGTAATGAATTTAGTTGTACAGCCAGACACTGTGGTGAATGAAGTGAAAGTGTTATTTGCATAGTGAAAAATATGTGATTTTCAGAAAGCCCGGCATGCTGATTAGCTTACTTTTCCACTCAGTGAGTTGTGGCATCGGTAAACCACCTCACTCCTCGTTTTACTTAGTAAACCTCTACAGGTTCAAACCAGTCTTCTGGCTGATGACCTAAATAACAGAACCAATAAAAAATAAAATAAGAAACATTTACCATATAGTCGATAACATAATGCATAGTATTAAAATTATACTACAACAAAACGATACGAGAACTTAATTACATAAAATTTTCTATTCCGTAACTTAAACGAACGAACGGAATGCAACTAAAATTCTCTGACAATATTCATTAAAACATGAGAACTTTTAACTGAAACAAAAGATTTCATTACACACAGACTATTTTCGTATTAAATTTTATCCAAATTACGAACGAAATTTAGGAAACGTTAAACTGCTGTGGTAGCGTTTATTTGAGAGAAATAGGTTGTAAGCCGAAATTGAAATTCCTATTCCACACAGACACACACACACACACACACACTTATAACAAGTATTCCAGTTACCATTACACTCATATGAACATGGTAGAAGTTAACGCGAATATCAACATTCACGTCGGATCCTATTTGAACAGAGGCTGTTTCACTTGGATACGACTTAACTAGTGTTAGTATTTCTATTTCAACTATACCGCTAAACTATACCATTGAATACAGCATAAGAGATTTACCGTTTCATATTCTGTAAAACTAACTACAACTTTCACAATATTCACACGAATCTAAAAGTTTACATTTAAAAGAGATCGTTTTCATCTTTTATGTGAATCTAGGAATCAAAACCACCGCTCTGTTAATAAAATGGAATGGAAAACATTAAAATGTTTTTTAATAGGTTCTTTGAAATTAAATGCTATTCAAATAATGTGATTGATCTTTTAAGGTTATCTTCTATTTACTTAAGTTCTAAGCTGAAAATCTTTTAATATTAATTAATATTTTTAAGTAATACATATAAACATTTATTTATTGGGAGTGAAAATATGAAATAATATAAAAATTATATGTAAGTTACATATAACAACCAAGCTAAGTTTAATTTTTTTAAAGTAGTAGTTTTTTAATTTTCTACAACTTTAATTATAAATACACTTTTACCCCAGAATGGATAGTGTCGTTGTTTAGGTCAACAGCCGAAAGGCTGGTTTGAACCTGTAGAGGTTTTACTAAGTAAAACGAGGAGTGAGGTGGTTTACAATTGCCTTCCTCACTGAGTGGAAAAGTACGCTTATCAGCATGCCGGGCCCTCTGAAAAGCACATATTTTCCACTCTGCAAATGACAACTTTAATTCATTCACCAAAGGGTCTGGCTGTATAATAAAATTCATTACTTTCAGAGGAGATAACTCTGATTAGTGACTTTTACACCTCTACCTCTTCTGTTCTTAAATAAATCAGTCATTTAATTGACTAACCATGTGATAAGAAACCGAACTATTTATTTTAGTCCTGCTACGAACAGATTGAGTGTAAATAATTTGACACTCCACGTGCCTGTTAGGGGCAGAATGCATAGTAAGGCCATAATGAAAACAAAATTTTACCAAGAAAGTACAAAAACCTCTTTAAGAATTTCAACAGAGTTGATGCTTACCTATCTTGTAGAAAATAAAACATGAGGCGATTTCAAAAAAATCTAGAAGTAGTTATTGAGAAAATCATAAAAAAGTGAAAAATCGCATGAATAAACTATTACATCCTGTTGAAGTTGTAGAGAAAAGAGGAACAAGAAGAGGAGGTTGAGGAATAAGAGGAAGAAAAGCTGGAGAGGAAGGAGCAGGAGGAAAGGAGGAAGGAGGAAGTGAAAGATGTGGCGGAGAAGGAAGAGGAGGAAAAGAAATTGTAGAACGAGAATCAGAAAAAGAAGGAGGAGAAAGAGAAGGAAGAGGAGGAAAAGGAGAGCGGAGAGAAGGTAGGAGGAAGTAGAAGAGGGACATGTGGAGGAGAAGGAAAAGGAGGATAGAAGGAAAAGCAGGAAAGAAGGAAGAAGGAAATGGAAAAGGAACATGCGGAGGGAGACAATGAAAAGGAGAATTAAAAGGAGAAGAGTAGAAGAGGGAGGAGGAAGTGGAAAAGGAACATGTGGAGGAGAAGGAAAAGGAGGATAAAAGGAAAAGCAGGAAAAAAAGAAAGAAGGAAATGGAAAAGGAACATCCGGAGGAAGACAATGAAAAGGAGAATTAAAAGGAGAAGAGTAGAAGAGGGAGGAGGAAGTGGAAAAGGAACATGTGGAGGAGAAGGAAAAGGAGGATAAAAGGAAAAGCAGGAAAAAAAGAAAGAAGGAAATGGAAAAGGAACATCCGGAGGAAGACAATGAAAAGGAGAATTAAAAGGAGAAGAGTAGAAGAGGGAGGAGGAAGTGGAAAAGGAACATGTGGAGGAGAAGGAAAAGGAGGATAAAAGGAAAAGCAGGAAAAAAGGAAAAAGGAAATGGAAAAGGAACATCCGGAGGAAGACAATGAAAAGGAGAATTAAAAGGAGAAGAGTAGAAGAGGGAGGAGGAAGTGGAAAAGGAACATGTGGAGGAGAAGGAAAAGGAGGATAAAAGGAAAAGCAGGAAAAAAGGAAGAAGGAAATGGAAAAGGAACATCCGGAGGAAGACAATGAAAAGGAGAATTAAAAGGAGAAGAGTAGAAGAGGGAAGAGGAAATGGAAAAGGAACATGTGGAGGAGAAGGAAAAGGAGGATAAAAGGAAAAGCAGGAAAGAAGAAAGAAGGAAATGGGAGTGGAAAAGGAACATATGGAGGAGAAGGAGAAGAAATAGGAGAAAAAGGAGACGTTGAATGAAGTAAAGAAGACAAATAAGAAAAAGATGAGGGGGAGAAGGGGGATGAAAGAAGAAGAAAAGAAAATACATAGCTATATTTTGTTCACCAGTCATTCCTAAATATAATAATATGTAAAACATTCGACGGAAAGAAGAATAATATTGCAGCAGTTGGACTTATTATACGGATACGATATGTAGTTCATTTAGTAGCGACATTATAACACGGAATAACAAGGACACTATATATCTTACTTTTCTTTTAAAAACTCCTTCTCGTTCCCAAGAGAGGAACAAGAAAACTAAAACGGAACGCTACAGAAAATAAATTGCAGGAAGTACAAAAATAACTGAACTGAAGTAAATAGGGCACGAGGTGTATCAACTGTTTGTATTTATTTATTTATTTTTTATTTAAACAGTTTTCTGGATGATGCCCCGGACTACCGTCATGAAATAGCACATAACTAAAGAACTTAACTTTCATTAAAGCAAAAACAAAGAAAAATTAACAGTTTAAACGTAATTTCTTTTTTAATTTCTCTCGCCTTATGTGAATATATAGAGAAAGACAGGATTGTTTTCTTGTCGATTTCTCAAAATCGAGTTTTCACAGCGGCAACTGCAAGTTTTCATACCCCTGAACCCAAAAAACATGTTTTTAGCGATTGGTCTCTGTTTGTATGTGTGTGTGTGTGTGTGTGTGTGTGTGTGTGTGTGTGTGTATGAACAGAATATCTCAAGAACGGAACATCGTACTAACTTGAAACTTAAAACTTAAGTTAGACACCACTTGAAAACCTGACAGGAACATTTTCATCAAAATCAGTCAACCGGAGGTAGTAGTTTATTCCCGTAATTTTTTATTTTTTTGCGATTTTCTCAAAAACGGCTACTACGATTTTTTTAAAAATCGCCTCTAATACTACTTTTTTTATGCTCTACAAGACAGGCGCTATGTCTGCTGAAATTCTTGGTAAGGCCGTTTTCTTGTAAAAAAATTGTTTTTTTAAAATTGCGACTTTAATATGCATTTTAGCGCAAAAATGTATCTAGTAAAAATTGTAGAGAATTAAAAATTCTACAACTTTTATTTTAAATTTTTTTTATAACGCTTAGTTTAGCGGTAATTTACGATTTTCGTTTTTTTTCTTACGAATCGTTTAAAATAAATCCATTTTTTTAAATATTTCAAACCTTATTATGTTTTTAGGACAAAAAGTAGAATAAAATTTGTAGGATATTAAAAGATCTACCACTTTTATTTATAGCATTTTTCTCTACAGTGCCTAGTTTAGCGTGAAAGAGTGATTTTCCTTATTTTTAAGCTAAACTCACGTTTATTTTCACTTTAGGTCTTTCACTGATGATTAAAATAAGATTATGTTTTTTGAGGATAATTTTTTGTTTATTTCTAATATTTTATTACTAATGTTAGGTTATATTGTTAATTATTTGCAATGGCAAGAGAAAGTTGTGTGAGGGTTTCACACCAGATTGTTTACTTTCTCTCGCCCTATGTGAATATATAGAGAAAGAAAGGATTGTTTTCTTGTAGATCTTTCGAAATCGAGTTTTCACCGGATCTACACGTTTTCGGACTTCCTGAACTCCAAAAAAACATGTTTTTAGCGATTGGTCTGTACGTGTGAATAAAATATCTCACAAATGGAATAACGTATGAAGTTGAAACTTGGAACAAACGGTGAAGGATGAAATGATTTTTTGTAACGTATAAAAATATGCCGGGCCTGAATGGGATACGAAACCCAAGACCACATGATGAGAGGCGAGCACGTTACCAACTAAACCAATGCGGCCGGCAAAACATAGGTTATATTGTTCATTATTAACATTGGTAAGGGAAAGTCGTGTGATTGTTTCACACCAATTTTTTATTGTTTCGGCTCTGTGTTACTTTTAACTTATTAAAGCAACAAGTTTGTGAAACTGTATTACTAAAAAGTAAGTAAAATAAGGAAAAAAAAGAATATCACAGTTATAATTTAAAAATAAAGTAATTGTATGTTAGTTTTCCTTGAATTTGTAACAAAGGATAATGTTTTCTTCTTATGAAAAACCCATTTCAACACGTTTCATTCTTCTCCCGTTTATATGAAATAAAAGTACTTTAATTTCTATTGTTTTCACTTAGAGTTTTCTTTAATATCCCACTTAATTAATTATAATTATGACTTCCGTTTCCTTTCCATCATTATTCATTCCATAAACTTTGTTTTATTCTCTTTCATTTCTCTTCTTATAGTTTTTTAACTTGAAGTGTTTAATTTCATAATAAAAATCACAGTACGGTTTTAAAGCAAACGTCTTTCTTCATTGTTTCAAAAGTCAGTTCTTAATTGTTAATTTAAAACCATATATTTATACGTTTTTACTTTCTTTTGCCTATATGAATATATAGGAAGGAAAGTATTGTTTTCATGTCGATTTTTCGAAATCGTGTTTTCACCGGATCTATACGTTTTCAGACCCCCTGAACCCATAAAACATGTTTTTAGCGATTGGTCTGTGTGTGTGTCTGTGTGTCTGTGTGTGTGTCTGTGTGTGTGTCTGTGTGTGTGTGTGTGTGAACAGAATATCTCAAGAACGGAACATCGTACGAACTTGAAACTTGAAACTTAAGTTACATACCACTACCGGACGCGACACGAACATTTTCATCAAAATCTGTCAACCGGAAGTAGTAGTTTATTCGTATAATTTTTCAGTTTTTTGCGATTTTCTCAAAAACTGGTCCTACGATTTTTTTTAAAATCGCCTATTTTACTCAATTTTTTTATTCTCTACAAGATAGGGTAGGCGCCATGTTTGCTGAAATTCTCGGTGAGGCTGTTTTCACGTAAAAACGTTGTTTTTTTAAGATTACGGCTTTAATATAAATTTTAGCGCAAAAACCAATATAATAAAAGTTGTAGAGAATTTAAAACCCTACAACTTCTGTTTCAAACATTTTTTTGTATAACGATTAGTTTAGCGGTAATTTGCGATTTTCTGTTTTTTTTCTCACGAAAACGTGAGAAAAATCGATTTTTTTAACATTTCGGTCTTAGTATGCATTTTACGACAAAAGTGTATATAATTAAATTTATAGAAAATTAAAAGATCTACAACTTTTGTTTGGAGCATTTTTCTCTACAGAGCCTAGTTTAGCGTGAAAGCGTGATTTTCCGTATTTTTAAGCCAAACTGAGTTCGATTGTCATTTTGCGTCATTCACTCATGATTAAAATAAGGTTATGTTTTTGAGGTTAGTTTTTGTTCATTTCTAATGTTTTAATACTAATGTTAGGTTTATTGTTAATTATTTGCATTGGCAAGAGAAAGTTGTGTGAGTGTTTCACACCAGATTTTTAATTTCTCTTGTCATGTATGAATTATACGAGGCGTGGCTATTAAATAACGAGACCGAAGTTGTAAAAAAATTAATTTTTATTATATGCATAATCACTTATTGTCACCTTCAATATACACTCCTTCTCTATCCCTACAACGCTCCATGCGAATTTTCCATTGTTGGAAACAGTGCTGGAAATCATCTTCTGTCAGCTCCTTCAGGACACGTGCCGCTTTTACAGCTTCCACAGACTCAAATCTTGTCCCTTTTAATGCAGATTTCACCTTAGAGAAAACAGAAGATAATAACATGTGATAAAACATGGTTTTTTACTTATGATCCGGAAACAAAGCGCCAATCCATGCACTGGAAGAGCTGAACTTCACCGAGAGCCAAAAAAGCTCGAATGAGCAAGTCAAAATTTAAAGCAATGATGATGTTTATTTTATATCCATGGGATTGTATACCTTCACTGGGGTCCTGAAGGTCAAAAAATTAATCGATATTACTACCTTGAGGTACTTTCTGAACTACGTAAAAGATTAAGGAAAAACGCCCCAAAATGTGGAAGAACAAATCATGGGTTCTCCACCAAGACAATGTGACATCTCATTCCCCGTTATCTGTCAAGAGGTTCCTAGCTAAGTACAGCATCTCAGTGTTAGAAAATCCACCTTATTCACCAGATCTTGCACCATGTGACTTCTACCTGTTCCCTAAGGTGAAATCTGCATTAAAAGGGACAAGATTTGAGTCTGCGGAAGCTGTAAAAGAGAAAGCGGCACGTGTCCTGAAGGAGGTGACAAAAGATGACTTCCATCACTGTTTCCAACAATGAGAAATTCGCATGGAGCGTTTTAGGGATAGAGAAGGAGTGTAGGCTATATTGAAGGTGACAATTAATGATTATGTAGTATAAAATAATAAAAATTTTTAAAAGTCAGTCTCGTTATTTAATAGCCACACCTCGTATATAAACTATATAGAGATAGAAAGTATTGTTTTCATGAAAATGTTTTTAAAACGAGCCTTCACCAAAAACACACGTTTACAGGCCTCTTGAACCCAAAACAAAAATCACAGTACGGTTTTAACGCAAACGTCTTTCTTCATTGTTTCAAAAGTCAGTTCTTAATTTTATTGTTAACTTAAAACCAAATATAGGTTTTTAATTTCTCTTGCCCTATAAGAATTATAAAGATAGAACGTATTGTTTTCTAATCGATTTTTGCAAATTGAGTTTTCACCGTAAATACACGTTTTCAGGTGTCCTGAACTCAAAAAATGTGTTTTTAGCGGTTGGTGGTGTGTGAGTGTGTGAGAGCCATTTTTTAGGTCTTTCAATAATAATTATAACTTATGAACTTACAACCAGCTGATTATATTATAAAGTGTGTTGTTTAGGTGATCAGGAGAAATTTTTTTTTTTTTTTTTTTGGTTTAACGTCCGACTGTTTTGCAAATTGCTGCTAATGCAGACGGTGAAGGGTGAAATGAAATTTTTGTAACGTATGAAAAAATGCCATGCCCGAGTGGGATTCGAACCCAAGACCGCGTGATGAGAGGCGAGCACGTTACCAACATCGCCAACGCGGCCGGCGATCAGGAGAAAGGCTGGTTTGAACCTGTATAGGTTTTACCATTGCCAACACTCACTGAGTGGAAAAGTACGCTTATTAGCATGCCGGGCTCTCTAAAAAGCACATATTTTCCACTCTGCAAATGGCACGTTCACTTTATTCACCACATGGTCTGGCTATATCTTCTTCTTCTTAAAGTTCCATCTCCTATCGGAGGTTGGATATCATAATGGCTATGGTCACTTTGCTGGCTGCCGCTCTGAATAGTTGCAATGAACTACAGTTGAACCATTCTCTAAGATTCCGCAGCCAGGAGATGCGTCTTCTTCCTACGCCTCTTCTTCCTCGGATCCTTCCCTGCATAATAATTCTCAGCAACTCATATTTCTCTCCTCTGGTTATGTGACCCAAATATTCTAGTTTTCCTGTTTTTATACTTTTCATAACTTCTAACTCCTTATTTAAACGTCGGAGCACCTCAACATTGGTAACCTTTTGGACCCACTGAATTTTCAATATTCTCCTGTAACACCACATTTCGAACGCTTCTATCTTCTTTATGTGTTGTTTCTTCAATGTCCAAGCTTCCATTTCATATAGTACGATAAAAAATACATAACATCTTAGAGCCCTCAATCTGAGAGGCAACTGAAGGTCTTTGTTTGTTAGCATTGTCTTCAATTTTATGAATGCTTGCCTTGCAGTTTCAATTCGTACTTTAATTTCTTTACTTTGGTCATTCTATATAATGAAATTCTTTGTCATTCTTTAGCTATATAATGAAATTAATTATTTTCAAATGACAAAACTCTGATTAGTGTCTTTTACACCTCAACCTATTCTGTTGTTAAATGATTCAGTCATTTAATTGGCTGACCATGTGATAAGAAACACAACTATTTATTTTAGCCCTGCAAAGAACAGAGTGAGTGTAAATAATTTGATGACACTCCACCTGTCCGTTATGGGCAGATTATAAAGTATTGCATGTTAACGCGCTACATAATCGATGTGTTCAGTACGAGATGCAAGACATGAGTGAATTACTGCGGCTCTTATTCTCATGGACACGTAACGTTTGTCAAGCAAATACATTCGTACAATCTGGTTACGCTGGAAAACGTACTGATTGGTCTAAATGCATGGAACAGCAGAGTTCATCAACCGTGAAAAGCATTGTAATTGTGGAGATATCACGATTTTTATTTGATTTAGAGAACGATATCATTCATATAGTAGCTAGATGAGCTATGAGGATCAATTAGGACATGCCCGTAACGGGCAGGCGAAGTGTTGAATTAGTTACTCTCTTTCCGCAAGTTTTAGGGTTACAAAAAATAGTTGTCTTTCTTATCACAAGGTCAATCAATTATATGACTGAAGGATTTAACAACAGAAGAGGTATAGGTGTACAAGACACAATAACAGTTATCTCCTCTCACATTAATCAATTTCATCTCTTCTCAGAGTAATCAATTTCATCATTACCGGCAAAAACACGAGAGTGAGATTTTATAAAACAATAGCAGTTCCGACTCTACTCTATCAAAGCGAGAGGAGATTCAGTAGATTGCAACCATCTGAAATGAAATTTCTTCGACATACGTATGGGTATAGTAGAGAAGATCGTTACAGGAAAGAACTCAACATCTTCTCTATAAACAACAAGGTATCCCAGAACAGAATGCAGTGGTTAGAGCATGTAAACAGAATGCGGGAGGATAGGAAACCTAAGCAGACACTAGGCCATAAGCCGGAGGGCAGGAGAGAACGAGGACGCCCGAGAAAGAGATGGGCAGATTTGAGAGATTTGGAACAGGCAGAGATGCCTAATCCTTGAAAGACAGAAGAAGATCACCATGCTAGGCCCTCTGAAAAGCATCTACTACTGTAAGAGTACTCCGCGCGAGGCAAGCGCCTCTATAGGTTGTAAACGAAAGTTTTACTCTATTTGGCGCATATCTACCTCTCCGCCGGACAATTATCTTGCACTACGTTCCATCATTAAAATATCTACATCCAGCTAAAATTAACATTATCCTTTAAGCATTTTCAATTATACCGTTCAGATTACTTGTAATTATTATAGTTTCAGTAAGAGATTCCTTAATTAATTATTTTAACCATTACATTTAACAAAACAATGTTTGTCTACTATTTAATGTTTACCGTTTTATGTTTCATAAACTCAATACTTTCAGTATCACGCTATTACCAAAACACAGCTTACAAAACTTTTCAACTTCAGTCTACGAAAAAAATCGAAACGAACCGATATAATTCCAAAAGATAACTGATGACACTAAAAATGAGTTAAACACGGGCAAATGCAAACAGTTGTATTAAACTAGTCACAGACATTAATTTTAATGATATGAAATAAACAATCTAAAATTATAAACAACGAATCACTGGAATTGTTTACTCTCCTGTTATAATTCAAGTGCATTAGTCTTATATTACTTGTGAACAAAAATAAAATAACAATGTAAGAGTAACAAAAGTTTTAGTTACTAACAGTAAACTAATATGCCCAAAACGGGCAGGTGGAGTGTTATTTTAATTGCACTCTATCTGTTTGGTCCAGGACTAAAAAAATTGTTCTGTTTCTTATCACATAGTCAGCCACTTATATGACTGAATTATTTAAGAACAGAAGAGGTAGAGGTGTAAAAGACACTAGTCAGAGTTATCTCCTCTGAGAGTAATAAATTTCACTATGCAGCCAGACCCTGTGGTGAATGAAGTGAAGGTGTCATTTTGCAGGGTGGAAAGTGAGTGCTTTTCGGAGGGCCTGGCATGCTGATAAGCATACTGTTTCAACTCAGTGAGGAAGGCAACTATAAACCACCTTACTCCTCGTTTTTACTTAGTAAAACCTCTAGAGGTTCAAACCAGCCTTTCGGGTGTTGAACTAAACAACTGTAAACTAATGTTCGATTTATAAAACATTTTCTAACAAATGAATTGAACGTGTTTTTATTATATTTGTAACATTTGTAACCAATGTTACATAGTTGCCTTCGTTCTGTAATTCATCTACTGCGCTGTAAGCTTCTGCCATCTTGCGTTGGTTCAATGCACTAACGTATGTGTATCGGTTCTGGTTTGATTTGGTGGGGGTGCCGGTTGTCTGTGCTCAACTGTTTCGTGCACTGTACCGTTCTCCTTCTTGTAAAATGTGGCGGCCATAGCTATTCGTCGTTATTTTTCTCCGTAATTATTTTTATAGTTTTTGCCAGATAATTTATATTTTAATATGGCTTGATCTAATGTTTTCTTCGCCCATTCTATGGTAAGATCTGCTATTAACTTTATTTTGTTGTAGTGAATGCGATGAACTCGATATAGCTGGGTTAATTTCGTTAAAAATAAAACTAGGTGTGGCAAGTAAAGTACATATTTTAAACATTACTTTCCTTATTAGTTTTGTGATATTTTATTTTTATTGCCACGAATTCGTATTGAATTGTTTTCAAAGTTTAAAAAAATATATTTTGTAACATTAAACTTTTGATTTAAGCATTTCGGATGTAGCTAACGAACTTGCTTATTAATTTAATTTTAACTAAAATAAATTGTTGATCTGAGTTCAGAACATCTACTAATGATACATTTGTATTACTATTGGATATTTTTTAACTAAATTTTGTATTATATTGTTTCATAGTTGCTATTGTTAATTTTGTTTTATTATTATTTCATTATGTAATTGGTTTTTAAGACTATTTTGGATATTTTTCCATTTGTAGGGTCCTAGTAAAGGTTATTAAAAAGGACTGCGCTATTGTACCATGCGTTCTGAAAGTCGCTGTGCACCAAGTGACATGACAGGGAATAATTTCATGGCTAGGTTGGTAGCTCTGTGCTGTTCAATTGTTGCCGAACACGTCGAGGCCTGTCAGTCATTGAGTTGAAGTTATATATGTTTCATTTATTGCAGTTCTGTTGCACGTTATTTGTTGTTGGACGCGATGGTTCTTTCAGTAGAGGAGCGCATTTTCCTCGTTGAATACGTATTTCGCGAAGGTGACAAGTACAGTGATTTAGTGAAGCGCAAATTTTCTGAAAAGTTTCCAGATTCAATTATTCCTCACCGTAATGCAGTACGAACACTGATAGAAAAATTTCGGGCAACTGGCTCTGTTGAGGACGCTGAACGTAGTGGTAGGCCCCCTAAGCTAGACGAACAAAAGCTGCTGGATATTTCTGATTCTATGGCACAAAGTCCAAAAAAATCAATGCGTAAGTTAGCACAACAGCATAATATCGGACTTGCTACCGCACATAAAGCTGTCAGACAAGAACTTAAACTATTCCCATACAAAGTGAGGTGTGTTCAAGAGCTGAAACCTTCAGATAATGACAAGAGACTAAATTATTGTCATTGGTTTCAACGTTTCATCAACCAAAATTCCGAAGACATCCTTGACGTAACGTTTTATACAGATGAAGCGTGTTTTCACTTGGGAGGGTATATAAGTTCACAAAATACTCGAGTATGGTCGACAACTAACCCTTGCGCTTTACATGAACAGTCCTTACACGAAGCAAAAATTGGAGTCTGGGTTGCTGTGAGTAGAGCACGTATTGTTGGACCAATTTTTTTTGCAAACACAATCAATAGTGAACGTTATTGTTCTGATATTTTAGAGAACTTTACGCATCAAATAACACAAGTGGAAATGAATAATGGTTGGTTCCAACAAGACGGGGCAACAGCACATACATCTAACATCTCAATGGCTTTCCTGCGCAACGTGTTTGGTGAACGAATAATTTCAAAGAATTTGTGGCCTGCAAGATCTCCTGATCTGACTCCCCCCGATTTCTTTTTATGGAGTGCGGCGAAACAAACTGTGTATCGGAACAGACCACACACGATTGACGAACTTAAAGCCGCAATAACGGCATACATTCAAGGAATCACTGTTCTTCAGTTGCGAAAGATGTTTGCAAACAAAATGAAACGAGTGCAATGCTGTATTGATGCCAATGGAGGTCATTTCGAACACCTTCTATAAACAATGTAATCACGGTTTAACAATGTAATTAAGGTATTGAATAAATTTTTTTCCAAAATGCTTAGTCATTTCTTTATACATATTTTCATAAATCCATAGTCACAATTCCAGTGCACAGCGACTTTCCGAACGCACGGTATAATTCAAGTTTTCTTTAGACCTATTCAAAATTTCCTTTTAAGGGTTTATTGAATGCATAATTTTAAAAGGTACTAAATATTCCTATTGTTATTGATGTTAATTTGGGAATTATTAATATAGGGTTATAATATAATATGGGGTTATAATATAGGGTGATTCAAAAAGAGCGCCGGTTTTGATATATCAAATTAAGAGATTTATTTTATTGAAAAACTGAAAATAAATACATCAACAAGTTCATCTTACCTTCCGATTTCATGTATGAAAAATGATGTCATGCATGTGTCCTCCTCTACTGCGCTGGCACGCATCAACTCTGTCCATGAAATTGGATATTACTGCACGACAAGTTTCGACTTCCATTTGCCCGATAACCTGTCGAATTTCCTCCTTCAAGTCATTGATGTTTCGGGGTTTATTGGCATACACCAATGACTTCAGATGACCCCAAAGATGAAAGTCACAAGGCGTCAAGTCACACGACCTTGGTGGCCATTGATGGTCGGAATTACGAGAAATGATGCGATCCTGGAACCGTTCACGGAGCAACAACATTGTTTCTCGTGCAGCAACTGAATTTTATACGGGTGATATTGGAGATCGTACCGAAGAATTCTCCGTACAGAAGAACATCGTAAACCCAATTGTTGAGAACGGCGACGTATTGATTTTGCTGGGCTAACAGCCACACTGTCACGAACCAACGCAACGTTCTGCTCAGTTCGGCCAGAACGACGACGTCCAGAACTTTTAAGGTCGACTGTTGAACCCGTCTCAAAAAACTTTTTCATGAGCCTGCGAACTGTTGATTCATTCGGTGCTTCATTACGTCCTAGAGTACCGCGAAGTCGCCTGACAGTAGCCGCATAACTCTCTCCACTCTGGTAAAATGTTTTGACGATTAACACTCGTTGTGCAATAGTAAACTTCTCCATGGTTAGACAGAGACTGCGAGAGTATTACACTGCGAACAAGAGAAACTACAACTGAATCGTCAATCGGAATGTTCTCCGAAATAGAAATGAGGTCAAACAATGTTGCCAACCGATAAACAAAAATTTACCCGCCGTTTAAAAACCGGCGCTCTTTTTGAATCACCCTATATTTGGTTATTTTTCTGGATTTCTTGTATTTTATTTATATGCCACCACAACGTTCTAAGTAGTTTTATTTCTTGATCCTTCGCCAAACTTGCCAAAGGGGATAGGTTTTTACCTGGAGGCAAGAAGTGATTTCATATTAAGCTTAACAGTGAATAATCAGTGTTGTATGTGATTGTTGTGTGTTGATGATGCATGGTGTGGGTATTTTTAATAAGTGCGCATGCTCACTTGTATTGCTGGTTGCCTACGTCGGAGTACTCTTAGCGTAGACTCTACTTTCCATCCTGAAAATGACACCTTCACTTCATTCACCACAGGGTCCAACTGTATAATGAAATTATTTACTCTCAGAAGAGATCATTCTGATTAGTGTCTTTTTCAACTGTTCTTAAGTATTTCAGTCATATAATTGGCTGACCATGTGCTAAGAAACACAACTATTTTGTTTTTAGTAATTTATGAAAGAAAATGAGATTTTATTTATGGATATATTTAGTAAGGGAGTATTAGAGTTTAATAAAAAAACCTTTTGTATGGTTAAAGATAGAGGGAATTTTTAAGGTGATTTTCATCGACGCCTTCACTGAAAATTGTGATAGAAAGCGAACAACAATTTCTAGCCTGAAGCTTTATCCGTTATCCCATTCGATGTAGACTTGTCGATGTCTTCAATGATATCGCACAGTTGAATCCTGTTTTACACCAACACACACACACACACACACATCCGATAGACATGTTAACCATACCACTCACTACAACTACTCCCTTTTCGACCGCTAAATTTCAATTTCTACCAAACTTCTACACGCGCATTCACAAACTTTATTTTTCAATGTTCTTACTGATCTCGCCTTATAAAAGAATTTCTTCTGATAAGAAAGTCATTTTCTATAAGTTTACAAACTTTAATATAATATATTCTATGAAATTTTCTTAGGAAAATATTGAAAATTTATTTTAGTGAAAATGATTTGATATATTTGTTTCTATTGCTTTGTATGAATATAATAAAGGAGTAAAGTATTGTTTTCATGTCAATTTTTTTTACTTTCTCCTACCTATATGAATATATAGGAAAAAAGTAGGTTTTGTTTTCATGTCAATTTGTCGAAATCGAGTTTTCACCGAATCTACACGTTTTCAACCCCCTGAACCCAAAAAACATGTTTTTAGCGATTGGTCTGTGTGTGTGTGTGTGTTTGTGTGAACAGAATATCTGAAAAACGGAACATCGTACGAACTTGAAATATGAAACTTAAGACCCGACACAAACATTTTCATCAAGATCGCTCAGCCGGAAGTAGTATTTATTCGTATAATTTTCCACTTTTTTTGATTTTCTCAAAAACTGGTCCTACAATTTTGTTTTTAAAATCGCCTCATTTACTAAATTTGTAATGCTCTACAAGATATGGTTGGTGCCATGTATCTTGGTGAGGCTGTTTCCACGTAAAAAAATTGATTTTTTAAGATTGCGGCTTTAATATGCATTTTAGCGCTAAAATTTCTATGATAAAAGTTGTAGAGAAGCGCAAGAGAGCGAATAAGTGGAGGGGAGTGGTAAAGAGAGAGAGGGGGAGAAGGAGATAAGGGTATGGAGGGAGAGAGAAAGGGAGAGTGAGAAAGACAGGGGAGAGAGAGAGATCTGTATATTAAGGTCACTACAATGACTATTTAAAACATTAGAAAGTGCTCTAAGCAGATACAATCAATTTAGAAACTGTTTTACATACACTTGATTCATTTTTTTTTTTTTTTTTTTTTTACTTGTGAGGCCACAATGGACCACTTCAGCCACAACATGGAAGACTCTACTTCGATCTCTGAGCCTTGATCTTTACCCAGTATTCCCTCATTCTTTGTGATCTCTGAGCCCGGAGTTCTTCCGTCACCCTCTGCACTCTTCTAGTCTTGGTTTCCGGTTCCAAAGCCAGATCCTTCAACTTTCTATAACTCTCAGACTTGAACCTCACATCCTCCAGCGTCAACCCAAACCTTTCCAAGTCCTCCTTGACCTCCTTCGTCCAGTTCAAACCAATTTTAAAATCCCAGACACTTTCAATAAGTCGTCTCAGTACTCTGTTCTCCGGTGTTCTAAGGATATGGCCCAAAAAGGAGATTCGTTTTTTCCTAATTGTGTCTAGTATTGGCTCCGAAATTTTATAGTCTTCATTATTTGGTAGCAGTCTCCAACTATTATCTTTGTATATTCTCTTACCAATACAGGTTCTAAGGATTCTTCGTTCTAACGTCAGGATTCTGTGGGTTTTAGTTTTTTGTGACAGTTTTGTTAGGGTCTCTCCACAGTAAGTCACTGCAGGTTGTATTACCGTTTTGTAATGTCTTACCTTTGTATTTACCGACATTGAATTCTTGTTGTATGTGGTGTGGGTGATGAACTGAGCTCTCATTAACTTTTTGGTCCTTTCCGCCCATGCTTCCCTGTCATTACAACTCATGTTCAATACCTTATTCATTTACCTTACTTACCTTACTTGATTCATTTATTGTAAAACAAAAACTATTTGTAACAGAAATGATACATTGTGAGAGAAATAAATCCGATAGGCTACTACCCATTAAATAAATAGGTGAAGAGGCTCTTCACTCACTTCACCTGAGTAGTCGTCACCGCTTCTTAAAACTAACATAAACAGAATATTATATTGTACATTGATCTGCAATAAAAATAAATAAATTTCCAATTTTATAAATTATTTAAAAAATAAAATGAAAACAATGAAACACATTGCTAGATGAATTAAAACAAAAATTTAATTTAGTTTTAAACTTATTAATTAAAGAAACTAACGGAAAATATAAATAAGGTCGAATTACTACAGTAGTAAAAGAATAAAAATTGATTGGGTTTGTTTGGATTAAAGAGAAGAATATAAGAGTAAAACGATTAAAAGTTTTCTGTTTTCTAGGAAACAAGGATAGTTTCCTAGAAAATTAAAACAAAAAAACAATAAAACTATTTCATTGGAAAATAAAAATTGATTTAAACAAAAAGGTAACCGAGAATAAAAAATAAAAATAAAGAATTAACAGGACGGTTAAATTTAGAGTAGAATTAAATGGATATCATGAATCGATTGCAATGATAAGAGTTGTGTGAACTGACGGAGATTGTGTTTGATTACTTTATATTAAAAAGTAGAATACACTTAGGTTTACAGTTTACAGTACGGTTGGAATATAGAACGAATAAGATTGAAGTAGTACAAGGAGAACGGAGAAAGAAGATCAGTTTGTGGGTTATCCAGTTAGAATTAAATGAGATCATTGTAAACGAAAAAATCTGGTGTGAAACACTCACACAACTTTCTCTTGCCAATACAAAAAATTAACAATAATGCTGACATTAGTAATAAAACATTAGAAATAAACAAAAAACTAACCTCAATAAACATAACCTAATTTTAATTATGAGTGAAAGACGCAAAATGAAAATCAACCCCAGTTTGGCTTAAAAATACGGAAAATCACTCTTTCACGCTAAACTATGCTCTGTAGAGAACAATTCTTTAAAATTAAAAATTAAAAGATCTACAACTTTTATTTAATAAAAGTTGTAGATCTTTTAATTTTCTATAAATTCGATTGTATACACTTTTGTCGTAAAATGCATACTAAGGCCGAAATCTTAAAAAAAATCGATTTTTCACACGTTTTCGTGAAAAAAAACAGAAAATCGTTAATTACCGCTAAACTAAGCGTTATACAAAAAAATGTTTCAAATAAAAGTTGTAGCATTTTCAATTCTCTACAAATTTTATTATATATATTTTTTCGCTTAACTAAATATTAAAGCCGCAATCTTAAAAACACATGTTTTATGTGAAAACAGCCTGACCAAGAATTTCAGCAAACATGGCGCCTACCCTATCTTGTTAAGCATAAAAAATTAAGTAAACCAGGCGATTTTAAATAAAATCGTAGGACCAGTTTTTGAGAAAATCGCAAAAAAGTGAAAAATTACACGAATAAACTACTACTTCCGGTTGACCGATTTTGATGAAAATGTTCGTGTCGAGTCCGGTATGTGTGAGTGGTATGTAACTTAAGTTTCAAGTTCGTACGAGGTTCCATTCTTGAGATATTTTGTACACGCTCACACACACACACACACACAGACCAATCGCTAAAAACATGTTTGTGTGGGTTCGGGGGTCTAAAAACGTGTATATCCGGTGAAAACTCGACATGAAAACAATACTTTCCTTCCTATATATTCATATGGGCAAGCGAAAGTAAAAAGTAGAATAAACTTCGGTTTACAGTTTACAGTACGGCTGGAATATAGAAAGAATAAGATTGAAGTAGTACAAGCAGAACGGAGAAAGAAGATCAGTTTGTGGGTTATCCAGTTAGAATTAAATGACATCATTGTAAACGAAAAAATCTGGTGTGAAACACTCACACAACTTTCTCTTGCCAATACAAAAAATTAACAATAATGCTGACATTAGTAATAAAACATTAGAAATAAACAAAAAACTAACCTCAATAAACATAACCTAATTTTAATTATGAGTGAAAGACGCAAAATGAAAATCAACCCCAGTTTGGCTTAAAAATACGGAAAATCACTCTTTCACGCTAAACTAGGTTCTGTAGAGACAAATTCTTTTCATAAAATGTGTAGATCTTTTAATATTCTATAAATTTGATTTTAAACACTTTTGTTATAAAATGCATTCTAAGGCCGAAATCTTACAAAATCGATTTTTCACACGTTTTCGTGCGAGAACGTTTTCTGTTTTGAGAACAAAACAGAAAATTGCTAATTACCGCTAAACTAAGGGTTATACAAAAAAATGTTAGTAATAAAAGTTGTAGAATTTTAAATTCTCTACAACTTTAATTGTACACATTTTTGCGGTAAAATGCAAAAATAAAGCCGCAATCTTACAAAAACAATTTTATTACGTGAAAAACGATTCACCGAGAATTTCAGGAAACATGGCGCCTACCCTACTTTGTAGAGCATAAAAAATTTAGTAAACCAGGTGATTTAAAAAAAATCGTAGAACCAGTTTTTGAGAAAATCGCAAAAAAAGCGAAAAATTACACGAATATACTACTACTTCCGGTTGACTGATTTTGATGAAAATGTTCGTGTCGGGTCGGATGGTGGTATGTAACTTCAGTTCCAAGTTTGAAGTTCGCACGATGCTCCCCGTTCTTGAGATATTCGTTTCACACACACACACAACACACACACACACACACACACACACACACACACACACACACACACACACACACACACACACACACACACACACACACACACACACACACACACACACACACTCACACACACACACTCACACACACACACACACACACACACGCACACACACAAACCACACACACACCACACACACACTCACACACACACACACACACACACGCACGCGCGCGCACACACAGACCAATCGCTAAAAACATGTTTTTTGGGTTTCAGGGTGTCCGAAAACGTATAGATCCGGTGAAAACTCGATTTATTAAAATCGATATGAAAACAATACTTTCCTTCCTATATATTCATATAGGCAAGCGGAACTTATATAACCAATCGGAACTTGACAAAAATAACCTTTGTAGTTGAAAAGGTGAGTGTTTGTCGGTTATTCAGTCAGAATTAGATGAGATCTCTGTGGAGGAAATAATAGTGCAAATAAAATGAAAGTAATGACAATACTAATAGTTGAAGTAATATAAGATAGATGAAAGATGTTCCTAACAATTACCAAGGATATCTGGCGAAGTAAGTAAGTAAGTAAAATTGTAGGTAGAGGTTAGGTTAGGTTAGCTTTATTGTCGAAAACTTCTTGTGCTTCTTTCTTAATCTCTATTCCATATAACTTTTAAGTGATGTTTAAAAAAGAAAAGCACTAACTGCATAAGAGCTTTTATTAAAAGTTTACATATAAAAACCACCTGGACGATTTCTATTAAAATAAAACCATTACCTAGACAACTAGTTTTACTCTGTTGTGAATAAACTTAATTATTTTTTATATTTATAAATACAAAAAGAAAAATACATAAAATTTTATTCATTCTGTAATATGCTATTATTTACAGATGATCAGATTCTGAACATATTATATTACTTGCATAACCAACGCACACTAAACATGTATCATCATTTTTACTTTCTCTTGCCTATATGAATATATAGGAGGAAAGTATTGTTTTCATGTCGATTTTAACAAATACACTCTTCACCAGATCTACACGTATTCAGACCCCCTGACCCAAACAACATGTTTTTAGCGATTGGTCTGTGTGTGTATGTGAACAGAATATCTCAAGAACGAAACATCATACTTGAAACTTGAAACTTAAGTTACATACAACTATCGGACTCGATACAAAAATTTTCATCAAAATCAGTCAACCGGAAGTATTAATTTATTCGTGTAATTTTTCACTTGTTTGCGATTTTCTCAAAAACCGGTCCTACGATTTTTTTAAACATCTTTTACTAAATTTTGTATGGTCTACAAGATAGGGTAGGCGCCATGTTTGCTGAAATTCTTGGTGAGGCTCTTTTCACGTAAAAGAATAGTTTTTTTAAGATTACGGCTTTAATATGGATTTTAGCGCAAACATTTTTTGTAGTAAACGTTGTAGAGAATTTAAAATCCTACAACTTTTATTTCCAACATTTTTTTGTAAAACGCTTAGTTTAGCGGTAATTAGCAATTTTCTGTTATTTTCTCACAAAATCGCGTAAAAAAAATCGATTTTTCAAAGATTTTGGCTTTAGTATGCATATGACGACAAAAGTGTATATAATCAAATTTATAGGAAATTAAAGCATTTTTATCTACAGAGCCTAGTTTAGTGTGATGAGTGATTATCCGTATTTTTAAGCCAAATCAAGGTTGATTTTCATTTTGCGTCTTTCACTCATGATTGAAATCACGTTATAATTATTGAAGTTAGTTTTTTTTTATTTCTAATGTTTTATTAGTAATGTTACGATTATTGTTAATTATTTGCATTGGCAAGAGAAAGTTTTGTGAGTGTTTCACACCAGATTTTTTTAATAGGTATGTAACAGAGATTGTGTAGCTACTAGATGACTGTACACCCTAATGAACAAACGAACGAACCGACAGACGGTCGGTCGGTTGGACGGACAAACGAACGAACGAACAAACACACTATCACCGTCGTCCCCTTTGATTAAGTACTGTGCTGCCGGCTATCAACGGTTCCGATCTAGCGACAGAGGGAACCGCCAATAGTTCTGAAAAGAGCGGTAGGCTTGTGGCGGCGTACTGACAGATGCCTTTGTCATCAAGGCCATACTAATAACCGCTATCTACCACAGCGCTCTCAGAGAACTATACAAGGAGCGCTACACTGAGCCGAGAGGTTCAATTCCGATCCAGACAGCAGACAAGACGTGCACCATCGGCACACGGCTACCGGACCCCAACGAAGACTCATCGACGACCCCGCAAGAGAGAAAATGATGCTTCCGCTCGCCGACCCAACGCGTAAGCCGTCGACCGGACCGTCATCGCCCGCTGCCGCGAGCGATGCTCACAGCGGTCCCTCGACCGAGCCTTACGCCCACCAGACCCGACGAAGCAGCCATCGACGCACTACTACGAGGGAAGAAGATGACGTGTCCACTGGACGACGACACGCCGTGTCGCCCAGCTCCTTGACCGCCACGACGACTACAATCGACGCTTCCCATCAAGACGACCACCGCTTAAACGGCCCTTTTCAGGGACACCAAAATGTAACGGTTTCAACTCTCCACTTAATGTCACCTTCTGGTGACAACACAAATACACAAACGAATAAACAAACAAACACAAACACGCACAACGACGTTTTGATACAAAACAACGTTGCTGGAAAGTCACTGGCTAGCTATGAAGTAGGTAGAGAGAAATGTGTAGGCCTACGTTCAGAGACCATAAGTTTTGAAAAATAGTATAGTCGCAGTTATCTCCTCTGAGAGTAATGAATTTGACTATACAGCCAGACTCTGCGGTAAATGAAGTGAAGGTGTCATTTGCAGGGTGGAAAGTAGATGCTTTTCTAAGTACCTGGGATGCTGATAAGCATACTTTTCCATTCAGTAAAGAAGGCAAGGTAAATCACCTTAAACCTAATTTTTTTTCTTTTTTTGGTTTAACGTCCGACTGTTCTGCAATTACTGCTAATGAAAACGGTAAAGGATGAAATGATTTTTTTGTAACGTATGAAAATATGCCGTGCCTGAATGGGATTCGAACCCATTTTGCTTAGTAAAGCCTCTAGAGGTTCAAACCAGCCTTTCAGCTGATGCCCTAAACAACATTAAAATTTATTTATTTATTTGTTTTATTTAGTTAAACATAATACAATTATTGCTATACTAACCTATTTACAATATTTTTAACTAAATATACTTATACGCAAAAACTCTTCTTCACGAAGAGTTCTGTCCGCGCATAGGAGTAAACAAAAAAATTATTTAGACAAATTTATATATTATACTAATATTTACTATAAAAAATTAGTCTATAAAATCTAAAAAGGGTACTAGAAATACATTAAACATTTTTGTTATAAGCATTAAAATTAATGATAAATACCATTAAATTTATATAAGAAATAATAAATAATACAATTTTTAAACATTACCTTAGATTATGTACAATTGTATTAATAGAGAAAAAACTTCTTTTTTCAATAACTAAAACTACTTTACAATAATTTTAGGGAATACATGTGGATATTTTTACTTATGAGAATTAATTCAATTAATGAGCATAGAAACAAACAAACTACTGCAATGAGGAAAGCAAAAAATAATCAGAGAACAGTTATTTTAAAACTAGGAAAAGTTTCTCAAGTTCTTGCTCGTATATCGATAGGATATGATATTTAAGTTTATGTTTCTTACGATGTGGTGATATAATACTGTGTAAATACGATGGAAGTGCGTTGACGAACCGCCCCTCAAGATAGAGAAATGACTTCTGAAAAAATGTACTATTTGGTTTTCTTGTCCTTTTTCCAGCATTCCTAGTAGAACAATTGGTTTTATTGAGATCAATTATTACTTTGCGGTTACCACACGCCCAATAGAATTGAAGGAGCACCTTATACACAAATATTATCCCTATATAAACTTTGGGGTTGTGGGTAGTTAATGATACGAGATGATAATAACAGATGAAAGAAAAATGCTAGACCTGATCGGGAATCGAGCTCGGAACTGCGGCACAGAAGTAGGGTTGTTAGAGGGAAACTTACAAAAGTTGTATCTGGAAAGCTTGAAGTCAAAGCAGGCGTTCCACAGGGGTCAGTTTTAGGTCCAATTCTGTTTCTATTGTACATTAATAGGTTACCAGAAGTCATACCTAATGGCAGAGCTTTGTTGTTTGCTGATGATACTTCAGTAATCAGTAACAGTTCACTGGTAGATGCTCTTGAAGTAAATACACATGTTAACATAGAGTCCGTAGTGCAGTTCTTGAATCAAATGTTATTAACAGTTAATGGGAAAAAGTGTCAGTACTTGCAGTTCAAAAATAAACATAACGTTAAAGAAAGTAGAGAAGTGGATGTATTTATTCATAATAATAGTTTAGAGCATGTAGAAACAGTGAAGTTCCTGGGCGTATCTCTAGATAGATCTTTGTCTTGGGACTTCTATACCAATCAAGTTTGTAGTAAAATATCATCTGGGGTATTTGCACTAAAACAAGTTGCCAGATTAAATGATAAAAAATTACTAATGGCAGCTTATCATGGCCTCATTCTGTCTCATATCCGTTATGGTATTTTAGTATGGGGTAATTCTAGCATGGGTAATATGAATAGGGTTTTTAAAATTCAAAAGAAAGCTATTAGGTGTATGGTGGGAGCTAACCAGCTAACCTCATGCAGGCCACTATTTAAGGAGCTTAAATTGCTTACAGTCCCTGTCTCTACATTTTTGAGGTGATTATGTATGTTAGGCAAAATAATTTTATGCAGAATTTCAATGTTCACAATCATAACACGAAAAACAGGAATGATTATTATGTGGCTAATCACTCCACAAAATTGTTTGAACAAAAACCGACTTATGCAGGGAGAAAATTCTTAAATAAATTACCCCAATCTTTAAAGTGTTGTGAGGATTTGAATTCCTTTAAAAAAAATTTAAAAAATTACTTGATCGGTGAAATTTTTTATAGCTTACAAGAATTTCTTTCTTGATAGTAGTGATACATAGTGTGTTTGTTATACGTATTTCAGGTGTTATATCTGACGACATGTCCTATACTCCTCCTGGAGTCTCCAGGGCGCAAAAAAAAAAAAAAAAAAAGAAAGTTAGTTTTGCTGACGACTGCACCACGAGCCTGTTAATTGTTTATGTCTTAATTGTTATTGTTTTGTGTCCTAATTTTTTTATAAATTTTGAATAATTAATAGACTTAATTAGTGAAATTGCGTAATTGGATTTACAGGGATGGTGCGAGTATAAACACAGATCAATGAATTTGGATTACAGAATGGTAGGTCAGGGCTGTCTGTTGTCGACGTAGCCACATCAAACAAAGACCAAAGCTGAAGGGTAGACTTTATGCGTCTGCCTGGAGGTATATACAGTCAGTCATTCCTTTGATATCCATCCTTTTACGTAATAAAAATACAGTTTTAAAACTAAAACCCGACAATGCAGAAAAGTATAACCTTGAAACAAAGTCAACTGAAAAGTTCACAACTTCTTTTTTACCGTAACATTCTTCTACTTCATTTCCTTCTTCTTATTCTTTCTTTTGGATTTTCTAAAAAAAAACATTCATTCAGTATTGATTTTTCTAAAGAAAATACAAAATAAAAAGGAGAAGTTGGAGGAGAAAGAGGAGGAGGAGTGGGAGGGTTGGGAAGGGGTGGAGAATGAAGCAAAGGAGGATTTCTCTATATATTCATATAGGCCAAGGGAAAATATAAAATCTGGTGTGAAACACTCACACAACTTTCTTAGTTGGCAATGCAAATAATTAACGATAAACCTAACATTAGTAATCAAACATTAGAAATAAACAAACAACTAACCTCAAAAAACATAACCTAATTTTAATCATGAGTGAATGACGCAAAATGAAAATCACCTCAGTTTGGCTTAAAAATACGGAAAATCATTCTTTCACGCTAACCTAGGTTCTATAGAGAAAAATTGTATAAATAAAAGTTGTAGATCATTTAATTTCCTGAAGATTTGATTCTATAAATCTTTAAAATATCGATTTTTCACACGTTTTTATGATAAAAACAAAAGAAAATCGCTAATTACCTCTAAACTAACCGATATCAAAAAATTTTTGAAATAAAAGTTGTAGAATATGAAATTTTGTACAACTTTTATTATATAAATTTTTGCGCTAAAATGCATAATAAAGCCACAATCTTAAAACAACGATATTGTTACGTGAAAACAGCCTCACCAAGAATTCCAGCAAATATGGCGCCTACCCTATCTTGTAGAGCATAAAAAATTTAGTAAAAGAGGCGATTTTCAAAAAAATCGTAGGACCCATTTTTGAGAAAATCGCAAAAAAGTGAAAAATTACACGAATAAACTACTACTTCCGGTTGACCGATTTTGATAAAGATGTTCGTGTCGGATCCGGTAGTAGTATGTAACTGAAGTTTCAAGTTTCAAGTTCGTACGATGTTCCGCTCTTGAGATATTCTGTTCACACACACACACACACACACATACAAACACACGCGCGCGCGCACACACACATACACACACGCACACGCGCACAAACACACACACGCGCGCGCGCGCGCACGCAGACCAATCGGTAAAACCATTTTTTTGGGTTCAGGGGTCTGAAAACGTGTAGATTCGGTGAACAGTCGATTTCTTAAAATCAACATGAAATACTTTCCTTCCTATGTATTCAAATAGGCAAGAGAAAGTAAAAATCAATTATTGAATCATGATTATTAAAAGTAGTATTATTTCCAAATCAGAAAATGTTAGCTAATAATTTAAATTTCAAGGTGAAATCTTAAGACAAAATCAAAGTAAATAAATTTAAACTTCTGAATATGTATGTACGTAGGCCTACTGTATAAATGAGACTTTTGTGTGTGTGAATTTGTATACTACGAGTAAGAGCCTATTTACTTATCGTAGGCACTACGTATGCCTATTAACATCATCTTTGTGTTTCTTTGTTGCTAGTTTCTTGGCGGCAGGTGGCGTCCCCAAAGTTCTAACTTTACCACCTTCAATACAATAGAACTTTAGTTCTCTCACTCAATATCCGTATAGTGTATGTACAATGGGTGTCCCAAAAATCCGTGTACGGAAAAATATTTCGCAAATAAATGATGTTATTCTACAAAACACAATGTAATCTTATTTACTTTCTCTTGCCTATATGAATATATAGGAAGGAAAGTATTGTTTTCATGTCGATCACAACAAATACACTGAACAGTGCTTTTTACAAAAGTTGTAGATCTTTTAGATTCTTATAAATTTGATTATATACACTTTTGTCGTAAAATACGAAGGCCGAAATTGTAAAAAAATTATTTTTTACACGATTACGTGAGAATAAAAGAAAATCGCTAATTACGGCTAAAGTAAGCGTTTTACAAAAAAAGTTAGAAATAAAACTTGTAGGAATTTAAAATTTCTACAACTTATATTATACACATTTTTCCGCTGAAATTCATAATAAAGCCGTAATCTTAAAAAAACAATTTGTTTTACGGAAAACAGCCTCACCAAGAATTTCAGCAAACATGGCGCCTACCCTATCTTGTAGACCATAAAAAATGTAGTAAATGAGGCAATATTTTAAAAAAACGTATGACTAGTTGTTATTGAGAAAATCGCAAAAAAGTGGAAAATTACACGAATAAACTACTTCTACCGATTGACCAATTTTGATGAAAATATTCGTGTAGGGTCTGGTAGTTGTGTGTAACTTAAGTTTCAAGTTCGTACGATGTTCCATCCTTAAGATATTCTGTTCACACACACACACACACACACACACACACACACACACACACACACACACACATACACATACACACACACACCAATTGCTAAAAACAATTTTTAAAATTGAAAAAGCAATTTATTAGCAATTGAAAAGCAATTTAAAAACAATTTCATTTGCTAAAAACAGTTGTTTTTTCATATAGGCATGAGAGAGTAAAAAATATACAGTTCAATAAAAAGTGTTTTGATAGGGCTATGTTTCTAGGTGATAAATTTTTAGTAAATTTTTTAAAATTTCGTATTTGCGAATAGTTAATAGGTAAAAATATGCCTGTAGCGTTGGTACCGCCCATTGAGCTCAAACCCGGTCGCGATAAATTTCAGTAGATTTTGTTTGCATTTATAAAATGATATTGTGTTTTGAAGAGTAACATCAGTTGTTTGCGAAATATATTTTGCCGTACTCGGACTTTTGGGACACCCGGTATAAACCTTTATAGGCCTATGCATCAATAACGTTTTACATCATCTATCTTGGCTTTGAGCTTCGTCTGTAACCTACTAGTAATAGTAACAGTAATAATAAACGACGTAATAATAGTAATAGTAAAACAGTAAAGTATCGTTCTAAGCATCTTATATTGGCGGAACAAACCCCCTCCCCCCACCAACAAACTCCTTTTCTCTTCTTACATGTTGTTGTTGTTTCGGTCATCAGCGAAAAAGCTGGTTTGAACCTGTAGAGGTTTTACTAAGTAAAACGAGGAGTGAGGTGGTTTACCAATGCCTTCCTCACTGAGTGGAAAAGTATGCTTATCAGCATGCCGGGCCCTCTGAAAAGCACATATCTTCCACTCTGCAAATAACACCTTCACTTCATTCACCACAGGGTCTGGCTGTATAATGAAATTCATTACTTTCAGAGGAAATAACTCTGATTAGTGTCTTTTACACCTCTACCTCTTCTGTTCTTAAATGATTCAGTCATTTAATTGGCTGACCATGTGACATAAAACAGAACTATTTATTTTAGCCCTGCAACTAACAGATTGAGTGTAAAAAATTTGACACTCCACCTGTCTGTTATGGGCAGAATACATCTTCTTACATATAAGTACGTAAATCTAAACATGACTACTTGCTAGTGTACTGCTCTGAATAATTCTCCTTTTTCCATCTCGGATCACCATTATTTCTCTTTACTTCTGGATCAATCCAAGCAAAGTGGTCTTCAAACTAATTTTTTTTTTTTTTTTAATTCCTAATATGTGTACGTTGCAATCTGTTCAATTGAGAACAAAGAGCAACCCCATGACCCAATGAGATGTGGATGATGTGTATGACGTGTAAATGAGGTGTAGTCTTGTACAGACTCAGGCCGACCATTCCTGAGAGAGTATGGTTAATTGAACCCCAACCATCAAAGTACACCGGTAACCACTGTCTAGTATTCAAATCCGTATAAAAGTAACTACCTTTACTAGGATTTGAACCAGGAACCTTCGTCTCCGAAAATCAGCTGTTAAACAGCTGATTTTGGCGACGACTTTACCTCTAGACCAACCCGGTGGGTTTTCAAACTAATGAAACAGGAATTGGGCCAGATTTTCTTTTTCTTGCCTATATGAATATAAAGGAAGGAAAGTATTGTTTTCATGTCGATTTTTTCAAATCGAGTTTTCACCGGTCTACAGGTTTTCAGTATCCCTGAACCCACACAAACATGGTTTTAGCGGTTGGTCTCTGTGTGTGTGTGTGTGTGCGTGCGCGCGCGCTTGTTTGTGTGAACAGAATATCTCAAGAATAGAACATCGCATGAACTTGAAACTTAAGTTACATACCACTCTCGAACCAGACACAAACATTTTGATTAAAATCGGTCAACCGAAAGTAGTAGTTTATTCGTGTAATTTTTCATTTTTATGAGATTTTCTCAAAAATTGGTCATACAACTTTTTTTTAAATCTCCTGGTTTACTCAACTTTTTATTCTCTACAAGATATTATAGGCGCCATGTTTGCTGAAATTCTTAGTGAGACTGTTTTCACGTTAAAATATGGGTTTTTTAAGGTTGCGGCTTTATATGCATCTTATATTGGCAGAACAAACGCCCCCCCGTTCCCAACAAGCTCCTTTTCTTTGACAACGTTTTTAAAATGTCTACAATTTTTATCTATACATTTTTGCGTTAAAATGTAACCTATATTAAAGTCGCAATCTTCAAAAAAACAAATTTTACATGAAAACAGCCTCATCAAGAATTTCAGCAGACATAGCGCCTACCCTATCTTGTAGAGCACACAAAATGTAGTAAATGAGGCGATTTTTAAAAAGTCGTAGGACCAGTTTTTGAGAAAATCGCAAAAAAGTGAAAAATTACGCGAATAAACTACTACTTCCGGTTGAACGATTTTAATGAAAATGTTCGTGTCGGGTCCTCTAGTGGTATCCAACATAAGTTTCCAGTTTCAACTGCGTACGATTTTCCGTTGTTGAGATATTCTGTTCACACGCACACACACACACACACAGACCAATCCTTCAAAAACATGTTTTTTGGGTTCAGGGGGTCTGCTTATATATTCATATAGGCAAGAGAAAGTAAAAAATATAAAATTAATACACTGAAATGTAATCTTAACAAGAAAACTACAGGTGTCAGAAAACAATGTAATGTTAACGAAGTTATTTTCAATAATAGCTCAACTAACTGAAACGTTGCTGTCGTTAAAATGTGATTTATCGTTAACGTTGACCATAAACGACAATATCAAGTGAGCAAACAGAAATGTCATTTAGTTATGGCGTGGTGACATTGGGAATGTCTGAGTTATGCAACTTGAAAGTTTTGCACTGCAGAATATTTCACAGTTGGATATGTTGTGTGCGGTGTACATTTATGTAACCATTATGAAAACGGTATTCAAGAGTGTTTGACATAAAGGATTGTGTTTTACTTGCGTCCAAAACGTTTGTTTTCAAATAACTATTTAAATATTATTATAGCTGCAAATTTAACTTAACTCTTTCAGTGCCGAAACAATATTTAAAAATCTGGTGTAAAACACTCACACAACTTTCTCTTGCCGATGCAAATAATTAACAATAAATCTAACACTAGTAATAAAACGTTAGAAATAAACAAAAAACCACCCTCAATAAACATAGCCTAATTTTAATCATGAGTGAAAGACGCAAAAACGAAAATCAACCTCAGTATGGCTTAAAATATGGAAAATCACTCTTTCACGCTAAACTAGGCTCTGTAGAGAAAAATGCTATAAATAAAAGTTGTAGATCTTTTAACTTCTTCATATTTTATTACACTTTTATGTCGTAAAATGTATATTAAGGCTGAAATCTTAAAAAAAAATAATTTTTTACAAGTTTTCGTGAAAAAAACAGAAAATCGCTAATTACCACTTAACTACGCGGTATATAAAGAAATGTTTGAAATAAAAGTTGTTGGTTTTTAAATTATCTACAATTTTCATTTATACATTTTTGCGCTAAAACGCATATTGAAGTCGCAATCTTAAAAAAAGCAAATTTTACGAGAAAACAGCCTTACCAAGAATTTCAGACGACATAGCGCCTACCCTATCTTGTAGAGCATAAAACATGTAGTAAATGAGGCGTTTTTAAAAAAACTCGTAGGACCAGTTTTTGAGATAATCGTAAAAAGTGAAAAATTACACGAATAAACTACTACGTCCGGTTGAACGATATTTATGAAAATGTTCGTGTCGGGTTCTCTAGTGGTATCCAACATAAGTTCCAGGTTTCAACTTCGTACGATGTTCCGTTCTTGAGATATTCTGTTCACACACACACACACACACACACACACAGACCAATCCCTAAAAAAATGTTTTTTAGGTTCAAGGGGTCTGCTTATATATTGATATAGGCAAGAGAAAGTAAAAAATATTATAACTAATACATTGAAATGTAATCTTTACAAGAAAACTTTTGGAGTCAGGAAACAATTATTTAATGTAAACCAAGTTATTTTCATATTTTCAATAATAGCTCAACTAACGAAAACGTTGTTGTTGTCGTTAAAATGTGATTTATTGTTAACGTTAACCATAAACGACAATATCAAGTTAGTAAACAGAAATGTCATTCAGTTATAGCGCGGTGGCATTGGGAATGTCTGAGCTATGCAACTTGGAAGTTGTGCACTGCAGAATATTTCACAGTTAGATATGTTGTGTGCGGTGTATATTTATGCAACCATTATGAAAACGGTATTCAAGAGTCTTTAACCCACCGGGTTGGTCTGGAGGTAAAGTCGTCGCCAAAATCAGCTGTCCAACAGCTGATTTCCGGAGATGAAGGTTCCTGGTTCAAATCCTTGTAAAGGTAGTTACTTTTATACAGATTTGAATACTAGACAGTGGTTGCCGGTGTACTTTGACGGTTGGGGTTCAATTAACCATACTCTCTCAGGAATGGTCGACTTGAGTCTGTACAAGACTACACCTCATTTACACGTCATACACATCATCCTCATCTCATTGGGTCATGGGGTTGCTTATTGTTCTAAATAGAACAGATTGCAACGTACACAAATTAGGAATTACAAAAAAAATTGATACAAAGGGGTTCATACCAAGCCTAATGAAGTAAGCAGTAGCAGTCTGTCCGTTGCAATCTGTTCAATTCAGAACAATAAGCAACCCCATGACCCAATGAGATGAGGATGATATGTATGATGTAAGTAAGGTGTAGTCTTGTTAAGGCCCAGGTCGACCACTCCTGAGAGAGTATGGTTAATTGAACCCCAACCATCAAAGTACACCGGCAACCACTGTCTAGTATTCGAATCCGTATAAAAGTAACTACCTTTACTAAGATTTGAACCAGGAACCTTCGTCTTCGAAAATCAGCTGTTTAACAGCTGATATTGGCGACGACTTTACCTCTAGCCCAACCCAGTGGGTGAAGTTAGTGGTATGTAACATAAGTTTCATGTTTCAACTTCGTACGATGTTCCGTTCTTGAGATATTCTGTTCACACACGCGCGCGCGCACACAAACCGATCGCTAAAAACATGTTTGTGTGGGTTCAAGGGGTCTGAAAACGTGTAGATCATGTGAAATCTCTATTTCTTAAAATCGACATGAAAACAATACTGTCCTATCTATATATTCATATAGGGAAGAGAAATGCCCAAAACGGGCAGGTGGAGTGTTATTTTAATTGCACTCTATCTGTTTGGTCCAGGGCTAAAAAAAATAGTTCTGTTTCTTATCACATAGTCAGCCACTTATATGACTGAACTATTTAAGAACAGAAGAGGTAGAGGTGTAAAAGACACTAGTCAGAGTTATCTCCTCTGACCCTGCCAGCCCCTGTGGTGAATGAAGCAGCCAGACCCTGTGGTGAATGAAGTGAAAGTGTCGTTTGCAGAGTGGAAAATATGTGCTTTTCAAAGGGCCCGGCATACTGATAAGCGTACTTTTCTACTCAGTGAGGAAGGCAAAGATAAACCAACTCACTGTTTGTTTTACTTAGTAAAACCTCTACAGGTTCAAACCAGCCTTTTGGCTGATGACCTAAACAAAACAAGAACAGGTAAGAGAAAGTAAAACTTTGGAGGGGGTCATGACCCCTGTTACCCCTCTAAATTCGCCGCTCCCTGTGATGTGTGTAACAAGTCAAATAAAAGCCCCATATAGAATTTTTTCCTAAATGAAAATAATTTCCCTTTCAGTAACACATTAAACCAGTTGTGTGGAAGTAATTACTAATTAGTGTTAGATGAAAGTATACGATCCGTGTTGGCAATAATTTGTTTACAACCTATCGAGATGTACGAGTATTAATAAAGTATTTTAAAGCGAATGAACCTTTTAATTTGGCCCATTATTATCCAATATTAATTCCATTATCAGTTTACTGCATATCATCATGTACGGAATTTCCGTTATTATTTTATGATTAACAGTGATTTTATGCTTTATAATTAATTCCTCGATAAAACAGTAATTAATAGTATTATGGTATTCATTATTAGGTATGTAAATAAAGCCATTACTGATGTTACTAAACGTATCATGCAACACGTAGGATATCATATTTACAATTTTGTTAATAAATTTCTCTTTTTTACTCTCTCTTGCCTATATATGTTTTTAGCAATCAATCTGTGTATGTGTGTGTGTGTGTGTGTGTGCGCGCGCGCGTGTGTGTGTGTGCGCGCGCGCGCGTGTGTTAACAATGTCGTTTTACAAACATTCCATTGTATAATTTTTTTTTAATTCATTTATCTAATGTCACATCAACTACAACGGTCATTAGCGACGACGTTGGGGTGTAACTACATTACAGTTCAGCCGTTGTTAGTTGGCTCCTACTGTCAACAAACAACGGCCACCTACTACAGGGTGTCGGCTAGAGTCCGCGACTTTACGGATGTCGTATTCCTATAAAGTTAACTATTTTTTAAATTATAAGTACTTAAAGTACTAAAAACATCAGTCATGATATAATGTAGGCCTAACAATTTCATTTATAATAATACTTTTAAAAGTATTTAGTATTTAAATAATTTTGAAAGTATTTTTTTGTTACTTTTTAATCAACGTGTACACATTTTCATACAATGCGCATGCTCAGTGATGTCATTATTTGTTTACATTAGGAGCAAACTAAGAGAGGCTGGACTTTACAATGGAGGATGAAATGGTTTTTTGTTACGTATGAAAATATGCCATGCCTGAGTGGGATTCGAACCCATGAGGACCGCATGATGAGAGGCGAGCACGTTACCAACTGCGCCAATGCGGCCGGCATTCTATTGTATTATTTATTGATTCTTAATAATTATCCTAAATAATAAACATTCATTCTAAATTATTATTTTTTTTTTAACAGTATAGTATTTCTTTTGCAATCAGTTAATAAATACAATAACTTTAAGCAAATATGAGAAAATCTGAGTAATGTCCTTAGAATTAAAACACAAACAACACCCAGTAGTGTGTTTGAAAAAGATCAAACTGTGAAGAAACAAAAAATATATCTATGCAAAATCAAACTTGATGAACCGTGAATCAACATCCCGAAAACACAAAGTGTTGAAGTTGGAGATGACAATGACGATGGTAGAGATGAAAACGACGCCAATTATGAGATGCCGATGATTAGGAGTTGAAGTAGAAAAGATAAAAAAAAATTAAATGACTAACAAAATCGTAGAGGTAAGTCCAATGGTTTAAAGCGTTTCAGGCTGTGAATATCTTCGCTGTTGTCAAGGAGGCTAATCGCTAATGGATTCTGATGGTCTTCTAGTTTTGTAAATGTTTTTCGCTATGTTGTTTAATTTCTTCTTTTATGAAGGGCAGGTTTATGTCATTGTGTAGTATTTCATTTGTTACGTACCATGGGGCTGCAGTGATCAGTCTCAGGCATTTTGATTGAAAGCGCTGCAGTATTTCTATATTTGATGAACTAGCTGTACCCCATAGCTCTAAACCATACGTCCAAATTGGTTTGAGTATTACTTTGTATAAGATCATTCTAAATAAGCCATAATACTAGACCTAAGCTATATTTAGTATCATTTTTGGTCATCAGCAGTAAAGTGAATTACTGCACTCTGACATTTGTAGTGATAGACTAGTAGTCTTCTAAAAAAAATGTATTCAGAAAAAGTGAAGAAGACCAAAGACCAACGTGACGGTCGATGCGAAGTTGTGTAAAGAGCTACTTGAGAACAGCGCGCGAGACTCTCTGCCGCTGATATTTCAAGTGCAACTGTTCCGTCACACGTTGCAGTATTATATCATGCAAATAGTGGATTTAATAGCAAATTTAATAACCTACAACTTTTAATTAGATTATTTTTTCAAAATATTTAGCCGTTTTGGTGTTATTTAAGTTTTAAACGAGTTCTAGAAGAAGTTTTCGCAAAAATTTCAAGTTTGTTCGTACTTTTCTCCAAACTTTTGCAATTAAAAAACTGTTATTTGTATTTAAAATGTTTGTCAACTCTTTATCTTTAATTTGGTGTGTATAAAAAGACTGTACGGTAATTAGAACAGAAGATATAATCAAATAAACGAATTAATGCAGGAACGCTTGGCGGCCATCTTTAATTGCCATTTTGGTCGATTTCACCGGAGTTTTTTTTTGGGAACTTTAGGTAGTCTTAATCAGGAGGTTGAAACGAACACGTCAATGCACGGACTATAGTTAGTCCGTGAGTTCCATCGATGCGAGCTAATTATCGTAAGTAATACTACTTTTACGATAATTTCAAAATGTTATTGTATTTTAAGGTTTTCGTAATTCATTATTTTCAGTCAATTATGTTAAATTGCAATTGAAATTTAAACAATTCACTTCCTTTAAATAATTACATTACTCGTTACTTATTTAGTGTGACACCCACCGGGTTGGTCGAGGTAAAGTCGTCGCCAAAATCAGCTGTTTAACAGCTGATTTTCGGAGACAAAGGTTCCTGGTTCAAATCCTAGTAAAGGTAGCTACTTTTATACGGATTTGAATACTAGACAGTGGTTACCGGTGTACTATGATGGTTAGGGTTCAATTAACCATACTCTGTCAGGAATGGTCGGCCTGGGTCTGTACAAGACTACACTTCATTTACACGTCATACACATCATCCTCATCTCATTGGGCCATGGGGTTGCTTATTGTTCTGAATTGAACAGATTGCAACGTACACAAATTAGGAATAAAAAAAAAAGTTACTTATTTAGTGTGACACCCACCGGGTTGGTCTAGAGGTAAAGTCGTCGCCAAAATCAGCTGTTTAACAGCTGATTTTCGGAGACGAAGGTTCCTGGTTCAAATCCTAGTAAAGGTAGTTACTTTTATACGGATTTGAATGCTAGACGGTGGTTACCGGTGTACTTTGATGGTTGGGGTTCAATTAACCATACTCTCTCAGGAATGGTCGGCCTGAGTCTGTACAAGACTACACTTCATTTACACGTCATACACATCATCCTCATCTCATTGGGCCATGGGGTTGCTTATTGTTCTGAATTGAACAGATTGTAACGTACACAAATTAGGAATAAAAATTTACTGAGACGGGTCAACTGAATTTTATTACTTAAGTGTTTGTGGTGGTTGATACAACATGTGTTATACTTTCGGGTTGGCCGATGTAAGTAGGATAGATATTATACTGTCCTCCGCATGATAGGCGCAATCGTCCACTTATAGCGCTTTACCAGTAGTTTCTAACATCTGGATGTGCGCCGGATGGACATAGGGAAATGATAAAAAGATTTATTTTACGCAGTCCGACGAAGTGTACGATATTTTAGTATATAAATAAAAATCTGGTCTGAAAAAAACACGACTTTCATCAAGTCAACATAAACAATATATACAAAATCCAACCTGTTCAATTTATAAATAAAATAAAATAAAAATCTATGGTTAAAAACATTAAGTAATTTGAAACAATAATCACTTACCAATTCGCCAAAGACCGAACGTGGATTCTATACCATCCAATGCCTCGTCAGAAAACTGGAAAAAAATTGAACAAAAATTTGATTAGTCTGTTGTATTGTTTAGGTCAACAGCCAAAAGGCTGGTTTGAACCCGTAGAGGTTTTACTAAGTAAAACGAAGAGTGAGGTGGTTTACTATTGCCTTCCTCACTGAGTGGAAAAATATTCTTATCAGCATGTCGGGCCCTCTGAAAAGCACATATTTTCCACTCTGCAAATGACACTTTCACTTCATTCACCACAGGGTCTGGCTGTATAGTGAAATTCATTACTTTCAGAGGAGGTAACTCTGACTAGTGTCTTTTACACCTCTACCTCTTCTGTTCTTAAATGACTCAGTCATTTAATTGGCTGACCATGCGATAAGAAACAGAACTATTTATTTTAGCCCTGCATCGAACAGATTGAGTGTAAATAATTTTACACTCCACCTGTCTGTTATGGGCAGTTGATTAGTCTACAAGGTTAATAATGTTTATATTTTGTGCAGGGTGATTATAAATGAAATAGACACTTTCGACAGCTTCTTAAACATCAAACTGGTGTATTTGAATATAAGTAATTGATATAGGTTTGTAGAAAAGTTTTTAAGGTTTATGTTGGTACAACTGTTGCTAGCTTTTTTTGTTGGCTGCTGTTGCAGCGACCAGTCTTGCAAAATAGCCGCTACTCAAGTGGAGAAAGCTTATTGTGTTCTTGAATTAGCCAAAACAAACTCGGTTACGGTTGAGCAACGTCATTTCAGAACAAGATACGGTAAACCACCACCATAAAGGCAATCAATCTATGACTGGTATAAATATTTTGAAAACAGTGGATGTCTGTGTAAAAGGAAGAGTACTGGAAGACCTTCTGTTACAGAAGAACAAATTGATAGTGTTCGTGATGTTTATGTACCAAGTCCAGGAAAATCAATCTAGATCAGCAAGTTTAGAAATGGAAATTCCTCAACCGACTGTGTGGAAAATTATGCGGGAACGTTTAAAAATGACACCTTATAAATTGCAGTTAGTACAAAGTTTAAATACCAGTGATAAAGTCGTACGTAAAAATGTTTGTCTGGAGATGCAACAGTGTATTGAAAATAACGAAGCATTCCTTAATCGCCTAATTTTCAGTGATGAATGTAATTTTCACATTAGTGGAAAAGTTAACAGACATAATGTTAGAATATGGGGCACAGAAAACCCAAAAATAAATTTACATCATACACGCGATTCCTCTACAGTAAACGTCTTTTGCGCATTATCTCGTGAAAAGGTTTACGGGCCGTTCTTTCACGAAGTGTCAGTAACCGGAGTAATTTATCTGGATAAGTTAAAAGAATGGTTAATGCCTTAACTTCAGGCGGATAGTGATAACTTCACTTTTGTACAAGATGGAGCTCCGCCTCACTGGCATTTACAGGTCAGAAATTATATTGATGAACGTCTTCCTAGACGATGGATCGCCCGTGCAAGTGAGGAAAACATTGTATTTACGACGTGGCGTAAACAAGTCACATGGTGCAAGATCTGGTGAATAAGGTGGATGTTCTAACACTGAGATGCTGTACTTGGCTGGGAACCTCTTCACAGATAACGCGGAATGAGCTGGCGCATTGTCTGGGTGGAGAACCCCTCATTTGTCCTTCCACATTTCGGGGCGTTTTTTCCTTACTCTTTGACGTAGTTTAGAAAGTAGCTCAAGGTAGTAATACGGATTAAATGTTTGACCTTCTGGAACCCAGTGAAGTACACAATCCCATGGATATAAAAAAAATAATCATCATTGCTTTAAATTTTGACTTCCTCATGCGAGCTTTTTTGGCTCTCGGTGAAGTTTGGCTCTTCCAGTGAATGGAATGTCGCTTTGTTTCCGGATAATAATTAAAAAAACACGTTTCAGCACATTTTATTATCATCTACCTGTTCCCTAAGGTGAAATCTGTATTAAAAGGAACAAGATTTAAGTCTGTGGAAGCTGTAGCAGAGAAAGCGGCGCGTGTCCTGAAGAAGCTGACAGAAGATTAATTCCAGTACTGTTTCCAACAATGGAAAATTCGCATGGAGCGTTGTAAGGATAGAGAAGGAGTGTATATTGAAGGTAACAATAAGTAATTATGTATAAACAAAAATACAGTGAAACCTCTTTAATTCGTCACTCTCTAATTCATCACCTTCTATAATTCGTCAGCCCTCCCCAGTTCATTATAGGAAAATATTTCTGCAGAGTTTGATATTTTCCGAAAATGAAACGCAGGTTCAAGAATTTTGGAAAAAGTATACAATCAAAGGATGCTATATATAACATATCACAAGCATGGCATAACATTTTGAAAACAACACTTAAGTCTTGTTGGAACAATCTGTGGGCTGACCGAGAAAAAACTAGTAGCATCCATTCTTACAATGAAACAAACAATGTCTTATCAGAATTAAAAGAACTGTGTCAGAGTATACCTGTGACTAAAAATATTACCGACGAGGAATTAGTTGAATGGATAGAGCAAGATGCTAACGAACTTGGGTATGAGATTTTAAGTGACAAAGAAATTGTGGCCTACGTTCAAAACAAAGATTCACCTGTTGAGGAAGATAGCAACGACGAATAAATATGTTTCAAGCCCTGAAAATATTGGTACGAATCGAGAAATAGAAGGAATGCTGACGAAGTGCATCGAATGGTATGAGAGACAGAAAGAAGCAGAGTTATCAAAATTAATTGTAATACGACAAATTCGCCAGTTGGCTGTGGAAAAAGAAAAGAACTCGTTGGTAGAAAAGAAGATAACCCACTTTTTCAAGAAATAAATTTGGCATTTTACATACATACATACATATTAGTGTAATTAAGTAACGTTTTCTAAATTTTAATGTGATTTTTTTTGTAGTGTTAAGTGATACATAGTTAAAGATTCGTTTCATCGATTTTGCAAATGTATACTTTTTCGATTGTAATTTTATATTCGGTAACGTTTACTGTGTTGTGCGTTCTACAAATTAGAAAATGTAAGTACAACCATATACAGAATTTCTGAAGTAGTATAAAACTAGATACGTAGACTAATACAAATTTACTGTAGTTATAGGACTTAGGATTACTTATTGTGTTTATCGTTAATGTAAGTTTCATTTATGTAATTCGACTTTTATGGAACTAATATACGTACGAGTATGTTATTTATTAACCGTTCATAGCAAATTCCATAATTCGTCACTTTCTGTATTTCGTCACTCCTTCGGTCCCGAACGAGACGAATTAGAGAGGTTCCACTGTAGTTTTTTTACAACGTCAGTTTCGTTATTTAATAGCCACGCCTCGTATTATTATTAGACTAATTTATTTTTTTACTTTCTCTTGCCTATATGAATATAGAGGAAGGAAAGTATTGTTTTCATGTCGATTTTTCGAAATCGAGTTTTCACCGGATCTATACGTTTTCAGACCCCCTGAACCCAAAAAACATGTTTTTAGCGATTGGTCTGTGTGTGTGTCTGTGTGTCTGTGTGTGTGTGTGTCTGTGTGTCTGTGTGTGTGTGTGTGTGAACAGAATATCTCAAGAACGGAACATCGTACGAACTTGAAACTTGAAACTTAAGTTACATACCACTACCGGACGCGACACGAACATTTTCATCAAAAGCGGTCAACCGGAAGTAGTAGTTTATTCGTATAATTTTTCAGTTTTTTGCGATTTTCTCAAAAACTGGTCCTACGATTTTTTTTAAAATCGCCTATTTTACTCAATTTTTTATTCTCTACAAGATAGGGTAGGCGCCATGTTTGCTGAAATTCTCGGTGAGGCTGTTTTCACGTAAAAACGTTGTTGTTTTAAGATTACGGCTTTAATATAAATTTCAGCGCAAAAACTTATATAATAAAAGTTGTAGAGAATTTAAAAACCTACAACTTCTGTTTCAAACATTTTTTTGTATAACGCTTAGTTTAGCGGTAATTTGCGATTTTCTGTTTTTTTTTCTCACGAAAACGTGAGAAAAATCGATTTTTTTAACATTTCGGACTTAGTATGCATTTTACGACAAAAGTGTATATAATAAAAGTTATAGAAAATTAAAAGATCTACAACTTTTGTTTAGAGCATTTTTCTCTACAGAGCCTAGTTTAGCGTGAAAGCGTGATTTTCCGTATTTTTAAGCCAAACTGAGTTCGATTGTCATTTTGCGTCATTCACTCGTGATTAAAATAAGGTTATGTTTTTGAGGTTAGTTTTTGTTTATTTCTAATATTTTATTAATAATGTTAGGTTTATTATTAATCATTTGCATTGGCAAGAGAAAGTTGTGTGAGTGTTTCACACAAGATTTTTAAATTTATTTTGTGTATAGAAGAAAAGTTCTTGGTTTTAATTTTGTCAATTAATTTTAAGTAAGTCTGGTTACTTAAAAATAAAGTTTATTAAAGTGATATAAGAAAAAGAAAAATATTTTAAGAAAGTTTCTTTGAGCAAATGAAAAGAATTAATTAATTTATGTTCAATTCTAAACGGTATTTAAGAAGTTTATTAGCCGTCACGTATCAGAATGAGTAACGTAAATTGATCACGTACAAGTAGAGAAACGTGAAATGTGATACGTTCTTTCTAGTGAACACGTTTAAAAATAAAATTAAAAAAACAAAAAAGTTTAATCTGGATATGTACAGTATAGTAAAATGTAATATACTTTTAGTAATATTACGATGTGTGAGGACTGCAGTAATTAAATTTCGAAAATAAATTAAGTTAAGAGACATTTTAAGTAATTTATGTCGTGAAGCTATCGACGGAAATTTATACAAAGTTAACTTCTTCATGATTTATAGGCTTTTTCCTTTATAATTAATGATTTGAACTCGTCAGCTGTCTTCAATAATTTTCACGGATAAATTTAAGCTTTTCCTAGCGTAGCTTCTACTCCTACTAAAGCTTTATAACGAATTAGTTTTGAAATTAACAAGTTTTAAATAACTTTATATATAAATTATATTATTTTATAACAACCTAACATTGCTGTATTTTACTTCCTTCAACCAATCACGAAACAACACTTAAATTTCCCACTTAAATCCGACTCGCTTTCAATTAATCTTTTCCTACACATTAATTCATTACCGCATAATTTAAAAATGTGGTGTGAAACACTCACACAACTTTCTCTTGCCAATGCAAATAATGAACAATATAACCTAACATTAGTAAAAAAACATTAGAAATAAACAAAAAACTAACCTCAACAAACATTACCTTATTTTAATCAAGAGTGAAAGACGTAAAATGAAAATCGATTTCAGTTTGGCTTAAAAATACGGAAAATCACCCTTTCACGTTAAACTAGTCTCTGTAGAGAAAAATGCTCTAAATAAAAGTTGTAGATCTTTTAATTTTCTATAACTTTGATTATGTACACTTTCGTCGTAAAATACATACCAAGGCCGAAATCGGGTAAAATAGGGTAGGCGCCATGTTTGCTGAAATTCTTGGTGAGGCTGTTTTTACGTAAAAAAATTGTTTTTTTAAGATTGCGGCTTTAATATGCGTTTTAGCGCAAAAATTTATATTAAAAAGGTTGTAGAGAATTTAAAATCCTACAACTTTTATTTCAAACATTTTTCTCACGAAAACTTGTGAAAAATCAATTTTTTCAAGATTTCGGCCTTAGAACGCATAAGTGCATAATTAAATTTATTGGAAATTAAAAGATCTACAACTTCTATTCAGAGCATTTTTCTATACAGAGCTAAGTTTAGCGTAAAAAAGTGATTTTCCGTATTTTTAAGCCCAACTGAGGTCGATTTTCATTTTTTGTCTTTCACTCATGATTAAAATAAGGTTATGTTTATTGAGGTTAGTTTTTTGTTTATTTCTAATGTTTTATTGCTAATGTTAGGTTTATTGTTAATTATTTTCTTGGCAGCAGAAAGTTGTGTGAGTGTTTCACACCAGATTTTTAATTTTTTACAACTTTCATTTTAAACACTTATGCTCTAGAATGCATATTAACGCTCCAATGTTAAAAAAAGCACATTTTTAACCACGAGATTACTGGCCTACCAAAAATTTCAACAGACATAGCGCTTATTCTATCTTACAGAGCATAAAACATGTAATAAATGAGGTGATTTGGAAAAAATCGTTGGAGCCATTTTTGAGAAAATCGCAAAATGTAAAATATTGTTATGTTACTGTCGTCCCCTTTGATTAATATATACTGTGATGCCGGCTATAAAGCTTCCGAGGTAGCGACAGAGGGAACCACCAATAGTTCCGAAAGAGGCGGTAGGCCTGTGGCGGCGTACCGACGGAGGCCTTTGTCGCCAAAATCGAAACCAATACCACAGCGCTCTCGGCAACTATAAAAGAGCGCTGCACTGAGCCAAGAGATTCAATTCCGATCCAGACAGCAGACACGCGTATTTATCTGTACACCTCTTGGCCAGTTACGCCCATTCCGGAAGAATTTAAGCAGCCTAGTGGCTCCGAAGCGCTACCTAGGAACCCACAACCCCTGGGAGGCCAACCCAAATAAGTGGGTGCGGCACGTCCGCAGGGCACACCACTCCCCTCAGTACTCGTGTAAACGGTGGACGAGTCAACATCGAGCTCGTTACGCAGTTAATTCTTTGCACGTGGCTCTACCACACACGGATGTTCTGCGCATAACCGTGTTCTACGAATAGCTCACGGAGGTGATACAGCCAGCGCCCGTTGCCTCGAAAGCAGGCAAGGATAGAGTAGCTAAACTGCAGTTTTATGGGCACGCTCTGTGTGGTCTGGGGCGTGCCCCCCCCCCCAGACAGCAGACAAGACCTCTACCATCGGCACGCGGCTACCGAACTCCAATGAAGATTCATCGACGGCTTCGCAAGAGAGAAGATGATGCTCCCGTTTGCTGACCCAACAGCGTAAGCCGTTGACCTGCCCACAGCAGTCCATTCGACCGAGCTTTGAGCCCACCGGATCCAGCGAAGCAGCCATCGACACACTACTGCGAGGGAAGAAGATGACGTCTCCACTGGTCGACGACACGTCGTGTCACCCAGCCCCTGACCACCACTACAACTACGACCAACGCTTCGCCAAGACACCACCGTTTAAACGGCCCTTTTCAGGGCAATTAAAAAGTAAAGGTTTCAACTCGCCATTTAAATGTTACTAAGACGCCACCGTTTAAACGGCCCTTTTCAGGGCCACCAAAAAGTAAAAGTTTCAACTCGCCATTTAAATGTTACTAAGACGCCACCGTTTAAACGGCCCTTTTCAGGGCCACCAAAAAGTAAAGGTTTCAACTCGCCATTTAAATGTTACTAAGGCGCCACCGTTTAAACGGTCTTTTTCAGGGCCACCAAAAAATAAAGGTTTCAACTCGCCATTTAAATGTCACTAAGACGCCACCGTTTAAACGACCCTTTTTAGGGCCACCAAAAAGTAAAGGTTTCAACTTGCCATTTAAATGTCACTAAGACGCCACCGTTTAAACGGCCCTTGTCAGGGCTACCAAAAAGTAAAGTTTCAACTCGCCATTTAAATGTCACTAAGACGCCACTGTTTAAACGGCCCTTGTCAGGGCTACCAAAAAGTAAAGTTTCAACTCGCCATTTAAATGTCACTAAGACGCCACTGTTTAAACGGCCCTTGTCAGGGCTACCAAAAAGTAAAGTTTCAACTCGCCATTTAAATGTCACTAAGACGCCACTGTTTAAACGGCCCTTGTCAGGGCTACCAAAAAGTAAAGGTTTCAACTCGCTATTTAAATGTCACCATCCGATGACAGTTATAAGATTAAAGTACATACCCGTGAGAAATTATTGACCCGCATTAAGAATATCGCTGCGCAACTTAAGGGCAGTCCTGTTACAACTTCAAAAAGCAACATGTGCGATCCACAAACGACAAAATGTTTTACATTTATTTTAACATTTTATTTAGTTACTTTACCAGGGGGTACTTAAATATCAGCTAGTAGATTTATTTAGTTACATTGCAATTTCTGTTAATTTTCAGTACGTTTTGATATAATATGTTTAAAATTTTAAAAAATTCGTTTGTATTTGGTTGTTTTTAGCCTTATTTTATACCAGTTTATTCAGAATTAAATTTTTTACAAGTTTTGTTTTAAATTAATATGTTTTTATTAGTCATTTAACGAAGTTATTGCAGTTCAAACCTAAAAAACGTTTTTTTAGGTACATTTTTTTTCTGTTTTACGTTGATTACTTTAAAAATAAAGAGATTTATACCTTGAGCAATTCGAATTGGTACAAGCAGCTTTGGAGTTTATGTACTCCACTCTTCGGCCCTCGCCATGCAACGACGGTACAGTCACAAAAGTATACAATCGCTAATGTAATGTGCGATTCACGCATGATCACTACGCTTTGTTTTCACTGTTGTTATTAATAAAATCTGTCAGACATAATGATGTGACTAATTTTTGTTTTCATATATTTATGATGTACCCACCGGGTTTGTCTAGAGGTAAAGTCGTCGCCAAAATCAGCTGTTTAACAGCTGATTTTCGGAGACGAAGGTTCCTGGTTCAAATCCTAGTAAAGGTAGTTACTTTTATACGGATTTGAATACTAGACAGTGGTTACCGGTGTACTTTGATGGTTGGGGTTCAATTAACCATACTCTCTCAGGAATGATCGACCTGAGTCTGTACAAGACTACACCTCATTTACACGTCATACACATCATCCTCATCTCATTGGGTCATGGGGTTGCTTATTGTTCTGAACTGAACAGATTGCAACGTACATAAACTAGATTACATAAACTAGATTACAAATATATTTATGATGTACCCACCGGGTTGGTCTAGAGGTAAAGTCGTCGCCAAAATCAGCTGTTTAACAGCTGATTTTCGGAGACTTTCGGAGACGAAGGTTCAAATCCTTTTGGAGACTTTCCTGGTTCAAATCCTAGTAAACGTAGTTACTTTTATACGGATTCGAATGCTAGACGGTGGATAGCGGTTTACTTTGAAAGTTGGGGTTCAATTAACCATACTCTCTCAGGAATGGTCGGTCTGAGTCTGTACAAGACTACACCTCATTTACACGTCATACATAAATCATCCTCATCTCATTGGGTCATGGGGTTGCTTATTGTTCTCAATTGAACAGATTGCATCGTACACACATCAGGGATTAAAAAAAAAAAAATATATATTAAAACCAATTTTTGTTTAGTTAGTTGCGAGCGTCTGCAGAGTATAGTTTAGTGAGTTTTTGCAGTTTAGTTCTTGTAATTTATAATTTAAATTTTTACTGGGACAAATTAAATACATATTTCAAAATGAAATAATTATTTGCATGTTTGTACATTGAAATAAGGTTGTAGGCATTTGCGTACATTGAAATTTGTAGACCTTGTTGAAAGAATAGGTTAAGAATATACTTTACGCAAAACTGTGTGTACACGTAGAGCAAGAGTTGTGCCAGTTCAAATTGTCTACAGTATACAGTTGTAAGAGTTGTATTATTAGATTTTCAGGTTAAAAGCCATAAGAAACAACTGAATTTGTTCTTTAATTTACCTTCTCAGAATTTCAGCAAGTCCACCGAAGGTAGTGAGTCCTGAGCAAAATCTTTCGCTAGCTGTAACTCGCTATCAAAGCGTTTTAGGATAATATTGTGACAATATCGAAACAGGGCATGGTTCGCGAAATTTCTAGTATTTTATTCATAAAATGGTAAAAAGTAGATAATAGAGTGACAAAGTAACAATAGGGTTGGCTATAATAGTATACCTACTCATAGAGGTTATTTAAACCACCGGGTTGGTCTAGAGGTAAAGTCGTCGCCAAAATTAGCTGTTTAACAGCTAATTTTCGGAAACGAAGGTTCCTGGTTCAAATCCTAGTAAAGGTAGTTACTTTTAAACGGATCTGAATACTAGACAGTGGTTACCGGTGTACTTTGATGGTTAGGGTTCAATTAACCATACTCTCTCATGAATGGTCGGCCTGGGTCTGTACAAGACTATACCTCATTTACACGTCATACACATCATCCTCAACTCATTGGGTCATGAGGTTGCTTATTGTTTTAAATTGAACAGATTGCAACGTACACAAATTAGGAATAAAAAAAGAGGTTATTAAAATGACCGCGCTATTGTGTATGATAAGGTAGGGTTATTGTTATACAACTATTTATGAAAGGGTCGGTTGATTACCTTTTATTCTATTCACAATAGAACTATTTACTTGTTTACAATAGATTTTTCTAGTACTCATTTATAAAGGGTTTTTGTACTTTATTATTTGTATCAAATTTCGGTGTCTTTCGAGAGGATTCTTTTGATCGAGCAATATAAAAAGTGCCCGAGTGCGGTCAGGGAGTTGGTATCCGTTTGATCTTTGACGAGTGTTGAGTGGCTAACGGTTCGTCGTACAGGTTACGTATCCGAGCATTGTAGTGGGTAACTTTTGTTATATTATCTTGTGTATGTGCATTATATTCAGTTTTTGTGTATCTGCTTTGTGTATAATTATTTGTAAGTAATACTAAGTAAATTATTTAAGTTATTTATTGTAATACTCCATTATAATTAGTTTATTATTTATTTTATAAATATTTTAGTTTTAATAAATATTTGTAATTGTAAACTTTAGTGTATTAATTATTTAATTACCTAGATCACAAAACGGACCTTAGCGATAAGTGTCACAATATGTTTGTTCAAAGTTATTTCTTTCTTTTCCCTGTAGAGTAAGCTCAGAGAGCGTTGGTAAAACTTTGCGAATCACTCTAGAATGCCGGACTGAAAAGAAGTTTACTCTAGTTGTTAAAATGTTATTTCTTTATCTTTTTAACATGCAAATGTACTTAGAAAACGAAGCTAAATATTTATGATTTACCCTATATTCTATACTTTTATATTTTATAGTATAACACACAGTATTATTTATTATACTATTTTAAAAAATATTTGAATTTTCTAGTCACTTTCATTAAATTCTAAAAGCGTTCACTTGTCTACGTTCCCATATGACCCACTTTGAAAACAGATTAAAGTCTTTCCATGGAGTCAAATTAAATTTGCGCTAGATGCTTCCGGTCTCTCTCATTATCTCAACAGTAACAATCACTTCATTGTCATCTCAAAATTTCAACTTTGAAATAAATTTAAAAATCTGGTGTGACACACTCACACAACTTTCTCTTGCCAATGCAAATATATAACAATATAACCTAACATTAGTAATAAAAAATTAGAAATAAACAAAAAACTAATCTTTAAAAATATAACCTTATTTTAATCATGACTAAAAGACGCAAAATGAAAATCGAACTAAGGCTTAAAAATACGGAAAATCACTCTCACACTAAACTAGGCTCTGTAGAGAAAATGCTTTAAATAAAAGTTTTAGATCGTTTTATTTCCTATAAAATTAACTACATACACTTTTGTCGTAAAATGCATACTAAGGCCGAAATCTTAAAAAAAATCGATTTTTCACACGTTTTCGTGAGAAAAAAAACAGAAAATCGCTAATTACCGCTAAACTAAGCGTTATACAAAAAAAATTTTACGATACAAATTGTAGGTTTTTAAAGTCTACAACTTTTATTTCATAAATTTTTCCGCTAAAATTTATATTAAAGCCGTAATCTTAAAAAAACAATTTCTTTACGTGAAAACAGTCTCACCAAGAATCTCAGGAAACATGGCGCCTACCCTATCTTGTAGAGAATAAAAAATTTAGTAAACCAGGCGATTTAAAAAAAATCGTACGACCATTTTTTGAGAAAATCACAATAAAGTGAAAAATTACATGAATAAACTACTACTTCCGGTTGACCGATTTTGATGAAAATGTTCGTGTCGGGTCCGGTAGTGGTATGTAGCTTAAGTTTTACGTTTCAAGTTTGTACGATGTTCCGTTCTTGAGATATTCTGTTCACACACACACACATACACACACACGCGCGCGCGCGCACGCGCACACACACACACACATATATACACACACGCACGCACGCACAGACTAATCCCTAAAAACATGTTTTTTGGGTTCAGGGGGTCTGAAAACTTGTAGATCCGGTGAAAACTCGATTTTGAAAAATCGAGATGAAAACAATACTTTCCTTCCTATATGATATATTCATATAGGCAAGCGAAAGTGAAAAGACAATCACAACACTTACTTGATTCTCGACAACTAACTTTAAGACTTATTTTAAATTTCAAAATAAATAAGCAAAATAAATTTTAAGGCAAACCACATTAACTTTTATCCAAAAACAAAGATGTTGCAATGGTCAGAGTAATAAAATTCTATACCTTGATTCGATTCCCGGTAAGGTTTGTTATTTTTACTTTCTCTTGCCTATATGAATATATAGGAAAGAAAGTTTTGTTTTCATGTCGATTTTTCGAAATTGACTTTTTAGCAGATCTACACGTTTTCAGACCCCTTGAACAGAAAAAAACATGTTTTTAGCGATCGGTCGGTCTGTAAGTGTGTGAACGGAATATCTCAAGAACGGAACATCGTATGAACTTGAAACTTAATAGGATACCACTAGAGGACCCGACACGAACATTTTCATCAAAATCGGTCAACCAAAAATAGTAGTTTATTCGTGTCATTTTGCACTTTTTTGCGATTTTCTCAAAAACGGCTGCTACGATTTTTTTTTTGAAAATCACCTGGTTTACTAAATTTGTTATGCTCTACAAGATATGGTAGACGCCATGTCTGCTGGAATTCTTGATGAGGCTGTTTTCACGTAAAAAAAATTGTTTTTTTTAAGATTGCGGCTTTCATATGCATTTTAGCGCAAAAATGTATATAATAAAATATGTACAGAATTTGAAATCCTACAAATTTTTACAAAAACTTTTTTGTATAACGCTTAGTTTAGCGGTAATTAGCGATTTTCTGTTTTTTTTCTCACGAAAACGTGTGAAAAATCGATTTGTTTTAAAATCAAAAAATTTGTCATTTTTATGAGAAAATTGTATATAATAAAATTTATAGGAAATTAAAAGATCTACAACTTTAATCCGAGTATTTGTCTCTACAAAGCCTAGTTTAGCGTGAAAGAGTGATTTTCTGTATTTTTCAGCCAATCTGAGGTCGATTTTCATATTGCCTTTTTCACTCATGATTAAAATAAGGTTAGGTTTATTTAAGGTTAGTTTTTTGTTTATTCTAAAGTTTTATTACTTAGGTTATATTGTTCATTATTTTCATTGGCAAGAGAAAGTTGTGTGACTGTTTCACACCAGATTTTTGGGCTTCCAGTAACAATTATAACCTTTGAACCAGCTGATTATATTATAAGTATTGCATTTTAACACGCTCTATAATCGATGTGTTCAATACGAGATAGCCTACAAGATACGCGTGAACTACTGCGGCTCTTATACGCATGCGCGAGTAATATTTGTCAGGCTGATCATGGCGTTCTCTAGTTACAGGCGGGAGTACTGGAGTGGGGGTAATGACGTCAGCAGTCTTAATTACTGACGTGGCGCTGTCTACACACAGTCTTATTCGCATATTTTAGTAGGGGTGACCAAGGGAATCGCGCCATCCTGGGTTATTCTGCCACCCCATGTATAACTCAAGCCTTGAGTCGGATATTCCCGGAATAGGTGCTGGAACTTAGCAGACAACGCCATAAGCACTATCTGTTGCGTTCACAGTTGAGTGAGAACTAAGTTAGAGTGTACAACAATTTTAGTTTTTATTGAAAATTTCATCTAATTTTTTGCTTTCAAACTATTGAGGTATGTAAAAATTGTGTTGATAATAGACTTGTGAGAGCATTATATATGTATAGTGTATTTATTTAGCCACATGTTAACGTCATTAGATCTGTTTGTTCTGTTTCCTATTCGGTGTGAGTTACCTATGTTTGCCATGTTGTCAAGTCGGGGTAATGACGCCAACCTAAGACGGGGTTATGCCGCCATCCTGAAAAGGTGGCGGCTTAAAAAAATAAATCATGTGCAAGAAAATTAACAACTTTAAAATGAATTAACATATTTAAAATAGGTAAGGTAAGAGAAGAAACATTTTATTCTATAAGCTGTAATTACGTATTTAGATCTAAATAAATTTATAGTAATCTTATTTATAATCCGTATTCAAAACAAACACACACAAAAACACCACCACTGCTACCTCGCCTGTAACTAGAGAACGTTACAGTTCTCTAGTTACTGACTAGAGAACTGTAACTAGTTCTCTAGTTACAGTTCTCTAGTAACTAGAGAACTGTAGTTCTCTAGTTACTAACTAGAGAACTACAGTTCTCTAGTTAGAGAACTGTAGGAATGTACGAATGCACTGAATGTACGAATGAATGTACGAACTGAATGTACGAATGCACTGATTCGTACATTCTGATGTACGAATCAGAATGTACGATTCTGATTCGTACAACACTGTACGAATCAGTGTTGTCAGATTCGTACAATCTGACAACACTGTAAAATGTTCTGATTGGTGCAAACGCGTGGAACAGCACAGCTCATCACCGTTGAAGAGCATTACGTCGTGTCCTAGCTGCATCCGGGCGTTGTGGTGCGTGAAATGCGTTACGGACAAGTACGGGGATCGTACTTGTTTCCTAACTGCGTGCGATTAATCAGTTCTAAAAAAATCTGGAACAATGGCTTCAAGTTTGTCTCGCACCATTTTGTTAATGGAAAGTACACTTATATATTATTTACTTGTAGTTTTTAAGGTGAGACAGTCGATGGTTTTGACTGAAAATTTCGATTTTCAGTGTTTAATAATTTTCAGTACTTCAGGCCTAGATCTACCAGAAAGACATTAAATTACGTAAAAAAATTATTATAAAAATTATCATAATACCAAGAACGAATTTTTTTCGTAATTTTATACTTCTCGTTTTAATGTAAAAGGAATTTCAGTTTTTTAAAATATCTGCATACTGTTTTTAACATTCTCAAAACTGTTGGTTCAGCTTTCTAACCAACTGTGGATGGAAAATTTGCATGTTTGTGTACATTTTCTTTTTAATTTGTGCATTTTTATTTTTTTGTCTGTTCCTGGAAATTTAGTTTTGTAACATTTAAGTACATTTTTTTCTCGGAAACCATTAAATCGCCATGTAGAAATTGTTACCATGCACATACACTGGCATTTTTATTTCTTCCTCAGATGCTCCTAAAATTAGTAATATGCAAAAACACGTAGAAATAAAATTTGTAAAAATTCTATGTTATTCGTTATTTTATTTTTTATTTTATGGTCTTACCCATAACAGACAGATGAAGTGTCAAATTATTTACACTCAATCTGTTCGTTGCAGGGCTAAAATAAATAGTTCTGTTTCTTATCACATGGTCAGCCAATTAAATGACTGAATCATTTAACAACAGAAGAGGTAGAGGTGTAAAATACACTAATCAGAGTTATCTTCTCTGAAAGTAATGAATTTCATTATACAGCCAGACCCTGTGGTGAATGAAGTGAAGGTGTCATTTGCAGAGTGGAAAATATGTGCTTTTCAGAGGGCTCGGCATGCTGATAAGCGTACTTTTCCATTCAGTGAGGAAGGCATTAGTAAACCACCTCACTCCTCATTTTACTTAGTAAAACCTCTACAGGTTCAAACCAGCCTTTCGGCTGATGACCTAAACAACATTTTATGGTCCTACAGATTAAATTGAAAAAATGCCAGTTGCTAGAAAAACCCAGCATCGATAAGTGTGTAAAGTTTCGTTTTCTTATCTTTAGCCAACCCTATGAAAAATGTACCTAAAAATTGAAAATTTAACATTGGCGGTATACAAAGTACAGTCTCACCTTAAACTGATTGTAAAAACACTCTCATGTTTAAAAAAAACCAACTCCGTGTTTCGACTAATTAATTATAATACAATTTTCTTTTATACGTTAAAAATCCCCAACGTATTTTTTTAACGAATTCATTTATATAATATAGTATTAAATAAACCATATCAAAGAGGAAGATTTTTTTTAGAATTTCTTTTTTTAAAAAGATTTTTCTATCTTGATTTTTCCTTTTTTAGCGTTTCATGTTATTACATATAAACATAAAATCTGTTTGGATTTATCATACGGTACAACGTATAACATTATATTCTTTGCAACCATTTCGTGTCTGCTCAATCTTTTCAGCGTAAGAAAAAAAGTTCTTTTCCAAGAAGAGGCTCATCTTTGCATATATAATATTTTAGGATTTTTACTTAAGTTATATATCGAATTTTATGAACTAACCTATAAGAAATAATGTACTATCTAATATCGATATTTATATCACACAGTATTTCACATTTATATCATAAACTATTTACTAATATCTTATATAGCCTAATATTGTATTCTCCAGTTAGATTGTTTTATAAATTTACTAGTCAAATAATTTTATATTATTATTTTACGTAAAAATCTAAAACACAATAAAATATAACTTAGCTATTGAAAAATTGTTAAACTACCTTAAAAATACATATATCTTTATTATTATTATTATTATTATTATTATTATTATTATTATTATACACGTTGTAGACCCTTATGGATCAAGTGAAGCTTCTACGGTTCTTTCTGCGGGTTCTCCATGACATCTTCATCTTCTCACTGATGGCTGTCTTCCTCTCCTCTGTCCACGTAGTGCCGGTCTTCTTGGCTCTGATCTCTGGCTGCACTTCCCACTCGTCTATTCTTTTTCTATACGTATCGCGGTCTGTCGCGTCTTCAGAAGTGAGTTGAGCGTTGTCAAGGTCTCTTCTTACTTGTTCGGCCCATGTCATGCCTTTAAGATTTTCTGTAGCAATAAGAATCCGGTGGGTAAGTCTGTGTTCAGGAAGTCGTTGTATGTGTCCATAGAATTTAAGTCGTCTTTTTCTAATGTCTGCATATATCTTCATTGATCATCTTTTTATTTTTTCTGCCCCTACATGCATATACAGCAGTTGAAAGTATTGTTTTTATGTCGATTTTTCACCGGAACCAAAAAATGTTGTTTTTTTGGGTTCATAAATTCAAATTGGAAAATCAAAGAAAAGTAGAAAGATAAACTATCTTGCTTTTGCCGACGACCTAGCAATCGTTTCTTGGAACACGGAAACAACAATAGCATAAAGCTACGTGTTAAGAGAACAAACAAAAAAGTAGGAAAACAGATTTCCTTCGAGAAAATTAAATACTTAACTAACATTAAAACAGCTCAGCGTCACTTGAAGAGACACAACGGAAAAATTATGAAAGTTGATATCTTCAAAAACCACGGGGAGATAATATAAGGAAAGACCTACGATAAGAAAGCGAACAACAACAGACAATGAAAAATGGCCAGTGCACTCCGAGGAAATCACCACAAGTGTAAGAAGAAAGCAATCACCGTTGCCCCCTTTGATTAGGTAATGTGTTCTAGGGCAACAAAGATTCTGACATAGCGACAGGGGGAACCCGAGAGAACTTCCACAGCAGACGGCCAGTAACCATCCCTTGAAAAGTAACTTTCTCTTCCCAATACAAATAATGACCTATATAACCAAAAATTAGTAATAAAACATTAGCAATAAACTAACCTCAAAAAAACATAACTTTATTTCAATCATGAGTGAAAGACGTAAAATGAAATCGCCCTCAGTTCGCTTTAAAAATACGGATAATCACTCGTTCACGCTAAACTAGGCTCTGTAAAGAAAAATGCTCTAAATAAAAGTTGTTTATCATTTAATTTCCTATAAATTTGATGATACAGTATAATCAAATTTACAGGAAATTAAACATTCTACAACTTTGCTTGTATTATTTGTCATTAAAATGCATAATAAGGCTGAAATCTTAAAAAACTCTATTTTTTAACGTTTTCGTGAGAAAAAAACAGAAAATCGCTAATTACCGCTAAACTACGCGTAATACAACAAAATGTTTGAATTAAAAGCTGTAGGTTGTTTAATTGTCTACCATTTTTATTTTACACATTTTTGGGATAAAATGCATATTATTAAGTCGCAATCTTAAAAAAAAGCAATTTTTTTACGAGAAAACAGCATTATCAACAATTTCAGCAGACATGGCGCCATCCCTATCTTGTAAAGCTTAAAAAATTTAGTAAACGTGGCGATTTAAAAAGAAAACGTAGGACCCGTTTTTGAGAAAATCGTAAAGAAGTGAAAAATTACACGAATAAACAACTACTTCCGGTTGACCGATTTTGATGAAAATGTTCGTGTCGGGTTCAGTAGTGGTGTCTAACTTAAGTATTAAGTTTTAAGTTCGTACGAGGTTCGTTCTTAAAATATTCTGTTCAAACACACACGCGCGCGCGCGCGCGCACACACACACACACACCAATCGCTAAAAACATGGTTTCTGGGTTCAGGGGGTCTGAAAACGTGTAGATCCGGTGAAAACTCGATTTTGAAAAATCGACATGAAAACAATACTTTCTTCCTATAAATTCATATAGGCAGGGGAAAATAAAAAGCTCTTTTCAGGACCCCCAAAGATTTAAGATTTCCTTACGCTGCTTAATGTCGCCATCAAGTACAGTAGGTTAACCTGCCACTAATTAATTTTAAAAGTACAAAATCTTTAATCGTTTAATCATAAAAAGCAATACTCTTATGTTCAAGATGAATAAAAGTAGATTATACACAAAGTATTTCTTTTAATAACTGAAAATCCTACGACAGATTAATGACGCAATAAAATAAACAACAAAAAATTGTTAAAATAAAAGGTTATTTTATTACAAGTTAAATTAGAAAGGATGAAATTTGTTACTCTAAACTTTAAAGAATAATGTCAGTTCCCGTAAAACATTTTAATAATAAAATGAAATATAAACGAGATCATTATTTTTCCCTTTAATATCAAAGGCCGATTTTAATTGCTACAATATTACAAAGAATTTTAAACATCATTAAATACGATATTTCATATTTTTAAGAATATTAATGCCACCTTAAAATGTTTTAAATTTTATGCTTAACAAAAATAAAGATAATAGAAAGAGAGAGAGATATAGAATTAATGGATAAACGGTTGACAAACTATAGTACTTATATTCTTACAAGTTTTTCACAAAATGCCTTTCTTTTTGGTGGCAAATTTTTACTTTCTCTTGCCTAAATGAATATATGAGATGGAAAGTATTGTTTTCATGTCGATTTTAAGAAATCCACTCTTCAATACATATACACGTTTTCAGACCCCCTGAACCCAAACAACACATGTTTTTAGCGATTGGTCTGTGTGTGTGTGTGTGTATGTGGGTACGCGCGCACGCGCGCGTGTGTGAACAGAATATCTCAAGAACAGAATATCGTAATAACTTGAGGCTTCATAATAACATCGTAATATAAAATTTAAAAACATCTTGTTTTGGGCTGTGGGGAAATCGTACAAAATTACTTCAGTAGCCAAAGTGTTAAATAACGAGACTGACGTAAATAAATTTATTTTCATTTTATACATAACCACTTATTGTCACCTTCAATATACACTCCTTCTCTATCCCTACAACGCTACATGCGAATTTTCCATTGTTGGAAACAGTGCTGGAAGTTATCTTCTGTCAGCTCCTTCAGGACACGTGCCGCTTTCTCTTTTACAGCTTCCATAGACTCAAATCTTGTCCCTTTTAATGCAGATTTCACCTTAGGGAACAGGTAGAAGTCACATGGGCAAGATCTGGTGAATAAGGTGGATGTTCTGACACTGTAATGCTGTACTTAGCTAGGAACCTCTTGACAGATAACACGGAATGAGCTAACGCATTGTCTTGGTGGAGAGCCCATGATTTGTCCTTCCACTTTTCGGGGCATTTTTTCCTTACTCTTTGACGTAGAATAGTTTAGAAAGTACCTCAAGGTAGTATAAACTTGATTGATTGTCTGACCTTCAGGAACCCAGTGAAGGTACACAATCCCATAGATATAAAAAAAACAATCATCATTGCTTTAAATTTTGACTTGCTCATTCCAGCATTTTTGTTGAAGTTCGGCTCTTCCAGTGCATGAATTAGCGCTTCGTTTCCGAATCATAAGTAAAAAACCACTTTTCATCACATGTTATTATCTTTTACCTGTTCCCTAAGGTGAAATCTTCATTAAAATGGACAAGATTTGAGTCTGTGGAAGCTGTAAAAGAGAAAGCGGCACGTGTCCTGAAGCAGCTGACAGAAAATGACTTCCAGCATTGTTTCCAACAATGGAAATTTCGCATAGAGCGTTGTAGGGATAGAGAAGGAATGTATATTGAACAGGACAATATGTGTTTATGTATAAAATTAAAATAAAATTTTTAACCTTGTCAGTCTCGTTATTTAATACCCACACCTCGTATTTCTTCCACAAACTACTGCTTGAGCCCCAGCTCCGTGTAGTTGGGAGGAATGCAGTGCGTTGTTATAGTAGTGGGAGAATGAATGAGTTAGTAGTGTTTCACAGCTGCTGCATTTGTAGTGGTAGCGTGTACTAACTAAAATAAAAACATATTCTTATCATCCGGCGCATTAATTTCTCTTCCGGTTTATTAACTTGGTCAGATTCATAATATTTAACTTACCAATTTATATCAAAACATGTAAATAAATAATTGTAATAAATACAATTCAGTATGTTTATTTATCTTTTTTTTTTAGGAAATTCACAATCTGTTGGAAACAATCAGTGAATGTGATATCACAAAAATTCGGGAAAATTAACATGGTATACAAACGTGAGTGGAGACACAGTCCAGTGACAGAGCTCCGACGTGAATAGACAAGTGTAGCATTAGGTGCAGCATTTAGAACATTGTAATGGTAATTCAATTACAGTACTACGTTAATAGATGAGGTCCCGGCTCCATCGACGTTTTAGACGTCTTATTGGATTGTTTGGGAGAGTCTGCGTAGCCAGATATGAGATCAATGGGTTATGGTGGTTCACGAGTTTCTTCCTAAATTTTGTATATAGTTTTAAGAAAATGTCATTTATGTAGGGTACGTTTAGGTCCGAGTGTAGCATTCTATTGGTTACATAATATGGGGCGTTAACTATCCCCCGTAAAAACTTTGATTGAAAAAGCTGAATTTTTGCCAATACCGATGGTTTTGCACAACAGTAAAGCTGACTGGCATAGCTCCATATTGGTCGAAGGTAGGAGTTGTAAACGGTTAATTTGGACGTAGTTGGTAACTTGGATTTGCGTGAAAGAAGTCTGTACAACTGTTTGAACCTGTCCTGGAGTGCCTTTCTCGTTTTATTTACGTGAACATTCCATGTGAGCCTCTTATCTAGATAGTACAGTAGAGTACCGATTTTCCGTGGATCGTTTAACCGGGGTTTGGATTAACCGTGCGATCACTAGAAATTTTTTTTTTTTTTGATTTAACGTCCGACTGTTTTGCTAATTGCTGCTAATGCAGATGGTGACGGATGAAATTAATTTTTTGAAACGTATGAAAAAATGCCATGCTCGAGTGGGATTCGAACCCAAGACCGCGTGATGAGAGGCGAGCACGTTACCAGCTCTTAAAATAAGTTGCAAAGAAGCTTTAACCGGTGCCGAAACATTACTAACTTTCATGGAAAATCAGGATGACACAGATTACGTGGACATTTTACATATTCGTGGTTATATAAGAAAAATAAAAGAAAAAATATTGCGGCATAAAATGAAACAAAGTAAAATAACAGATTTTTTGTGATTTTTTTGGTACGTAGTTTAAGGTAAGACTTATATAAATTTATGTAGTAAATATTTTTATTTCAATACAATTTGTTTATTTATTTCCGATATCCGATAGTATTAACATGTATTAATCAGTCGAATAAAACATACGCGTAACTGGTGGTTTTGTTTATGACGTAAGTGGTCTCGACCGAATTGGGTTGTATTATCCGTGTTTTCCGGTTATCCGATATAGTTATCCCCCCAATTACCACGGATAATCGGTATTATACTGTATAAACCTTGATAAGGGACAGATTCAGATGTGTGTCATAAAGATACAAAGGAGGACAGAATTAAGTATATTAAATACGGAAAGTTTGAAAACGAATGTTTTGTATCAGAGTAATACGACAATCGTTCTCCCAGCATGCGTCACTTATTCAATATACCTCACCCGTACCCTTCACCCCACAACTACACGGAGTTGGGACTCGGGCAGTATTATTAATGTCACAGTATTAAAAAGTTCTACGTGAAATTACAGTTACTTATTTTAAACCGATCACGAGTTATTACTTAGCCAAGTGTTCCAAGAATAAAGTAAAACAGACAGACAAATAAATTTTGGTGTAAAATTTTCACAATTTAAAACACCAAGGTTGATAAAATTTTGAGAAAAACATGATATAAATTTTAAAAACTTTTTATTGGTATTTAAACGTGTGTTTTATTTGAATTCTTTTGTCCTCAATTACATTACCATCTGAAATAGTGACTAAAACTGTTAATAATTTAAAAGCTACGAAACGAGATGGTTTTACAGGACATAAAGGTGAGGGGGGAGGTAGTGTAGTGGCAGTAGGATAAAAAAAAGTTGCTCACGTTTATAGCAAACTTTTTTACAACCTGAAAAAGTTTACAGTTAAAAGTTAAATTAAAAATGTTCATCTAGTTGGTAGCTAATTAGTACCGTGAAAGTTTTCAGTAGAGTGATGGTGTAGAAAGGTTAGGGGGTACGCGTGCGTGTACGTAAGTATTTTTATAGTTAAAAATGTGTGTTTGTGTAAAACGTTAAGAGAAAGTGGGATAGAAGATAAGATGGAGAAAATGGTTAGAAGGGTGTCTGTAACGCAGTAAATGGAGCTATAAAGACACCTGTGTACTCTAAACTCTTCCAGAAACAACCAACAACCAGGTTCCATCCTGTCGCGATATACAATACACACACACACACACACACACACACACACACACACACACACACACACACACACACACACACACACACACACACACACACACACACACACACACACACACACACACACACACACACACACACACACACACACAAACACACACATGTTTCTTTAACTTGTACTACACATTTTTCCCCTTCTACGACATTACATGTGAGATTTACAATGTACAAGGTTATACATATTTTTTTGGATGTAAATAAAGAAATATTACGTTAAGGGATGAAGAAACCCCATATGTATAAGTAGGTACTTAAATTTAGTTTCTAATACTACCATATCAACTGAATTCTAAAGTAACGGGTAACGCAGTGAATCGGCGATTATGAAAACACCTTGAGGAAGTTAAAAAATGTAATTTAATTAATTTAGAACCACCGGGTTGGTCTAGAGGTAAAGTCGTCGCCAAAATCAGCTGTTTAACAGTTGATTTTCGGAGACGAAGGTTCCTGGTTTAAATCCTAGTAAGGGTTGTTACTTTTATACGGATTTGAATGCTAGACAGTGGTTACCGGTGTACTTTGATGGTTGGGGTTTAATTAACCATACTCTCTCAGGAATGGTCGACCTGAGTCTGTACAAGACTACACCTCATTTACACGTCATACATATCATCCTCATCTCATTGGGTCATGGGGTTGCTTATTGTTCTGAATTGAACAGATTGCAACTTACACATATTAGGAATTAAAAAAAAAAAATTAATTTAGAATGTACCATGTAATACTTACATATTTACAATTTTTTATAAATTACTTGAAAATCATATAAAGATGTCCTCCATTTTGTCCCACATATTCCTGAACTCGTGCAGAAAGGTTATTCATCACATTTCGCAATGTGGCTGTAGGAATTCGTGCCACTTGTTCACGTATCCGTTTTTTAAGTTCTCATACATTTCGAGGCGGTGGAGATTGGAAAAAACGTAATTTTAAGTGTCCCCATAGAAAGTAATCACATGCAGAGAGATCTGGTGATCTGGCTGGACATGAAATGTCTCCGTTCTTAGAAATGACGCGATTGGGAAACAAGCGTCGCAAAATATTAATTGAAGCCCTGGATGTGTGGCACGTAGCACCGTCTTGTTGAAAAAACATGTTTTGGTAAGCCGGATTACAAACTTATTCCGGTTGAAGACAGTTCTCCAACATGTTAACATAGCGGTGAGTATTCACTGTAACTGCACGTTCATTGTCATCCTCAAAAAAATATGGTCCTACGATAGCCTGTGTTGATATTGCACACCAAACTGTCACTTTAATACTGTGAAGCGGCTTTTCGTATATTTTTTGTGGATTTTCGTGTGACCAATATCTAAAATTCTGCTTATTTACGAAGCCCAAAAGATGGAAGTGAGCTTCATCAATTATCCAAAGATTGTTGAGAAGATCTGCGTTGTCATTCATCATGTCCAATAATCGATTACAAAAAGCCAGTCGGAATGCGTGATCAATATTATTCAAAGCGTGCACTAACTGAATTTTAAACGGATGGAACTGTAGATCTTTGTGGAAAAGTCTCCTCACACTGCGGTTAGAAATGCCGAGAGATATTGTACGCCGTCGAGCTGAACGCGTAGACTTGTTAACATAGGCACCTGCACCTTGTCAACGTTTTCTGGTGTAGGGACACTTTTTACGCTTCCAGTTCGTGTCTTCAGTGTTGAGCCTGTTTTCTCAAAGTTTTTAACCCAGCAAAAATGTTAAATGAGAAACACAAAAGGCACAGTTCGCCATACCTAGCAAAATACATGTACAGTCCAGCCTTTCTTAGTTTGCTCCTAATGTAAACAAATAATGACATCACTGAGCATGCGCATTATATAAAAATGAGTACACGGTGATTAAAAAAGTAACAACAAAATACTTTCAAAAGTATTTAAATACAAAATACTTTTAAAATTATTTTTTAAATAAAATTGTTAGGCCTACATCATATCATGACTGATGTTTTAAGTACTACTTTAAGCACTTATAATTTAAAATATAGTTAACTTAATAGGAATATGACATCCATAAAGTCGCGGACTCTAGCGTGCACCCTGTAGTAGCTACAGTTCGCCATACCTAGCAAAATACATGTACAGTCCAGCCTTTCTTAGTTTGCTCCTAAGGTAAACAAATAATGACGTCACTGAGCATGCGCATTATATAAAAATGAGTACACGGTGATTAAAAAGTATCAACAAAATACTTTCAAAAGTATTTAAATACAAAATACTTTTAAAAGTATTCTTATCAATGAAATTGTTAGGCCTAAATCGTATCATGACTGATGTTTGGAGTACTTTAATTATTTATAATTTAAAACATAGTTAACTTAATAGGAATACGACATCCAAAAAGTAGTGGACCCTAGCGTGCACCCTGTAGTAGCTGGCTTTGGTTTGTTGACAGTAGGAGCAAACTAAGAACGGCCGAACTGTAGTGGTCGGCAGCGACGGAAACAAATAATCAGACCTACGAACTGTTTTATGATGGAAATAAAAAAAAACATATTTTACCATGAGAGCAAAAGCCCCCAAGAATTTCAGCAGACTGGCAATCTTGTAGACCATAAAAATTTAACTAAATGAGACGATTTAAAAAAAAATCGGAACCATTTTTGAGAAAATCGTATAACGTGAAAACCGTTATGAATAAACTACTACTTCCGGTTGACAGATTTTGATACAAATGTTCGTGTCGGGTCCGAAAGTAGTACTTAACTTTTTAAGTTCCAAGTTTAAAATTCGTACGATATTTTGTTCACACACAGATAAGCAGACATACCAATCAATCGATAAAAACATGTTTTTTTTGGGTTCAGGGGAAAAAAATTATTCATACTGAAAATATCCGGTGAAAACTCGATTTCGAAGAATCAACATAAAAACAATATTGTCCTCTATATCTCTAATATATATAAAATTCTCATGTCGGTGCTAGTTGCCATACTCCTCCGAAACGGCTTAACCGATTTTGATGAATTTTATATGTACACTTGGTAGGTCTGAGAATAGGTTTTTATCTATTTGTTATACCCCTAAGTGATAAGGGTGGTCCACCCCAAAAAAAACATTTTTAATATTTTGGACAAAATTTTTATTTTTTCATAATGTGGTATTAAAATATACATACACTCCTAAATGTTCACCCTTCTACCACCAACCCCTATTTTTGTATAGCAATATTAAACAGTAGTTGTGTATCGATCGTAGTAGTAACGTTTACAATTATTATCATTTTATGCTCCTGGCATTAGTTTCTTTTTTTTTACGTGTGACTGTAATTTCCGCTAATACATCCGATGGATAATGATAGTAATGAAAATGAGTGATGAAAAAATGCCAGACCTGACCGGGAATCGAACCGGTACCCCCGGCGTAGAAACCACTTGCGCTAACCACTACGTTAACGGGCATTAGATAAAATAAATTTCATATTTTCCATAAAAACATGTTATCTGTTCTTGGGCGTGGCAACGCGTGCCGGGTAGGCCTACCTCTAGTATTTATACAGGGAAAAAGTGTTGTTGTTTAGGTCATCAGCCGATAGGCTGGTTTGAACCTATAGAGCATTTACTAAGTAAAATGAGGAGTGAGGTGGTTTACAGATGCCTTCCTCACTGAGTAGGAAAAGTACCCTTATCAGCATGCCGGGTTTTCTGAAAAGCACATATTTTCCACTCTGTAAATGACACCTTTACTTCATTAACCACAGGGTCTGGCTGTATAATGAAATTCATTACTTTCAGAGAAGATAACTCTGATTAGTGTCTTTTGCAGCTCTACCTTTTCTGTTGTTAAATGATTCAGTCATTTAATTGGCTGACCATGGGATAAGAAACAGAACTATTTATTTTAGCCCTGCAACTAACAGATTGAAAGTAAATAATTTGACACTCCACCTGTCTGTTATAGGCAAAAGTATATATGGCAAAAGAAAGTAAAATTAGAAAAGAAAATAGTTTTGTTTTCAAGTCAACCCACCGGGTTGGTCTAGAAGTAAAGTCGTCGCCAAAATCAGCTTTTTAACAGCTGATTTTCGGAGACGAAGGTTCCTGGTTCAAATCCTAGTAAAGGTAGTTACTTTTATACGGATTTGATTACTAGACAGTGGTTACCGGTGTACTTTGATGGTTGGGGTTCAAATAACCATACTCTCTCAGGAATAGTCGACCTGAGTCTGTACAAGACTACACCTCATTTACACGTCATACACATCATCCTCATCTCATTGGGTCATGGGGTTGCTTATTGTTCTCAATTGAACAGATTGCAACGTACACACACATTAGAGATTACAAAAAAAAGAAAACAAAATAAGAAACTTTTCTTGCATATAATTTAGGGCAAGATAAATAAATAATTAGGCATATTAATTTTTTTACAATGAAGATCAGTTAAGACATTTTTGCGCTTTTTATAACTTATAAATAAAATACGTACTAAAAGGGATAATTGTTACGACTGTTACTACGGTGAACTTAATTAGGTAAATCTACATTGTGATTTTTTTTAGTAAATAAGTAAAAAAAAAAAAAAAAAGTTTAAAACAAGTGAATTTATAATGTATAACTTTTAATTTAAAAAAGTTAAAGTTTTATCCCTGGGGTGAGATATTGAAGTGTATAACCGTTGTGAAGAAGAGAAAGGTAATGTAGGAGAGAGAGAGAGAGATCAGGTTGGTGCCGGGAGAGTATATGAAAAGGAGTATGGGAGGTAATGTCAGAGTTGAATAGTGGCACACGAGGTAGAAACGATTAAAAAGACAGGTTGTGCTTAATTAGGAAAACCACGATGGGATCATTTTTCAGTTCAGTCCATAGTTTTCTCATGCACCTTCCAATGTGACCCCCCCCCCGTTTATTCTGACGCGTCAACCCCCTCCCCAATTTATTCTCTTTTACCCCCCGATGCACCACCACCTACAACCAAAATGTATCGACCCACCCTTTTCTATTATATCAAACACCGTGACTCTAACGTCCGAATGATCAATCAGCGGGCCCACACGTGCTCCATATTATTGATGACTCAAAGAAACATGTGACGTCACATCATTTGACATTTTAGTAGCTTAACGTGTAAAGGAATATAATATTTCTTTTAAAAAACAAATCTGGTGTGAAACACTCACACAACTTTCTCTTGCCAATGCAAATAATTAACAATAAACCTAACATTAGTAATACAACATTAGAAATAAACAAAAAACATAACCTTATTTTAATCATTAGTGAATGACGCAAAATGAAACTCTACCTCAGTTTAGCTTAAAAATACGGAAAATCGCTGTTTTACGCTAATTTAGGCTCTGTGGAGGAAAATGTTTTAAATAAAAGTTGTACATCTTTTAATTTCCTATAAATTTGATTATTTACACTTTTGTCGTAAAATGCATATTAAGGCCGAAATCTTAAAAAGATATATTTTTCACACTTTTTCGTTAGTAAAAATAGAAAATTGCTAATTATCGCCTAATTAAGCGTTATACAAAAAAATGTTTGAAACAAAAGTTGTAGAATTTTAAATTTTCTACAACTTTTATTAAGTACATTTTTGCGTTAAAATGCATATTAAAGCCGCAATCTTAAAAAAACAATTTTTTTTACGTAAAAACAGCCTCACCAAGAATTTCAGCAAACATTGCGCTTACCGTATCTTGTAGAGCATAAAAAATTATGTAAACCAGGCGATTTTTAAAAAAATCGTAGGACCAGTTTTTGAGAATATCGCAAAAAAGTGAAAAATTACACGAATAAACTATTACTTCCGGTTGACCGATTTTGATGAAAATGTTCGTGTCGGGTCCGGTAGTGGTATGTAACTTAAGTTTTTAGTTTCAAGTTCGTACGATGTTTCCTTCTTGAGATATTCTGTTCACACACAGACACACACACACACACAGACCAATCGCTAAAAACATGTGTTTTGGGTTCAGGGGGTCTGAAAACGTGTATATCCGATGAAAACTCGATTTCGGAAAATCGACATGAAAACAATACTTTTCTTCCTATATATTCATATAGGCAAGAGAAAGTAAAAATACTGCTATGTTAAAAACGTACACAACAAAAACTAATTTGATATCAAACGGAAAACATTCGGTTGAAACCTTTTTTAAATTTTAACACAACACTTTATTCTTTATTGTCAAATTCCCACCTTAATACGAGGTGTGGCTATTTAATAACGAGACTGACGTTGTCAAACATTTAATTTTAATTTTATACATAATCACTTATTGTCACCTTCAATATACACTCCTTCTCTATCTCTAAAAAAAAAAATGAAAATCTGTTGTTCAAGAGTAAAAGACATTCTGTTCGTAACACGACCGGAAAAAGAAAAACTTATTACACAGCTCAAGGAGAATCAACTCACACTGCCGTATCTATACCGGTTAAGTAGGGTTACCAACTTCGTGTCACAAAACAAAATTTCCCTGTCTTAGAAAAATCTGGTGTGAAACACTCACACAACTTTCTCTTGCCAATGCAAATAATTAATAATAAACCTAACATTATTAATAAAATATTAGAAATAAACCAAAACTAACCTCAAAAACAAAACCTTATTTTAATCATGAGTGAATGACGCAAAATGACAATCGAACTCAGTTTGGCTTAAAAATACGGAAAATCACGCTTTCACGCTAAACTAGGCTCTGTAGAGAAAAATGCTCTAAACAAAAGTTGTAGATCTTTTAATTTCCTATAAATTTAATTATATACACTTTTGTCGTAAAATGCATACTAAGACCGAAATGTTAAAAAAATCGATTTTTCTCACGTTTTCGTGAGAAAAAAAAAACAGAAAATCGCCAATTACCGCTAAACTAAGCGTTACACAAAAAAATGTTTGAAATAAAAGTTGTAGAATTTTACATTTTCTACAACTTTTATTATATAACGTTTTGCGATACAATGCATATTAAAGCCGCAATCTTAAAAATAAAATGTTTTTACGTAAAAACAGCCTCATGCAGAATTTCAGCAAACATGGCGCCTACCCTATATTGTAGAGCATAAAAAATTTAGTAAACCAGTTGATTTTTAAAAAAATCGTAGGACTAGTTTTTGAGAAAATCGCAAAAAAGTGTAAAATTATACGAATAAACTACTACTTCCGGTTGACCGATTTTAATGAAAATGTTCGTGTCGGGTCCGGTAGTGATATGCAACTTAAGTTTCAAGTTTCAAGTTCGTACGATGTTTCGTTCTTGAGATATTCTGTTCACACACACACACACACACACACGCACACACACACACACACACACACACACGCAAGCACGCACGCACACACACACGCGCGCACACGCACACACACACAGAGAGAGAGAGAGAGAGATGAGAGAGGAGAGAGAGGAGAGAGGAGAGAGAGAGAGAGAGAGAGAGAGAGAGAGAGAGAGAGGAAGAGAGAGAGAGAGAGAGAGAGAGTGAGTGAGCGAGAGAGAGAGAGAGAGAGAGAGAGAGAGAGAGAGAGAGAGAGAGAGAGCGAGAGAGACACACACATACTCACACACACACACACAGACACACACACACAGACCAATCGCTAAAAACATGTTTTTTGGTTTCAGGGGTCTGAAAACGTATAGATCCGGTGAAAACTCGATTTCAAAAAATCGACATGAAAACAATACTTTCCTTCCTATATATTCACATAGGCAAGAGAAAGTAAAAAAATTACCAGACATTAACAATTGGGTAACAGGACTAAAATATCACTGCACTGGTAACGCGCTATAAGTTGACGATTGCGCCTATCATGCGGAGGCGGAGGACAGTATAATATCTATCCTACTTACATCGGCCAACCCGAAAGCATAACACATCTATCAACCACCACAAACACCTAAGTAATAAAATTCCCTTCATGACCCCTTACACTAAATAACTAAGGAGTAATGTAATTATTTAAAGAAAGTGAATTGTTTAAAATTCAATTACATTAAAATAATTTTACTGAAAATAATGAAATATGAAAACCCTAAAAATACAATAACACTTTGAAATTACCGTAAAACTAGTAGGTATTACTCACGATAATAAGCTTGCATCAATGGAACTCACGGACTAACTAGTCTATCACTACAAATGTCCAAGTACAGTAATGCAGTTTACTGCTGATGAGCAAAAAGGATACTAAATTTATCTTAAGCCTAGTATTATGGCTTATTTAGAATGAATGTTTATTATTTTTAATAATTATTAAGAATCAATAAATAATACAATTGGATGTTTATAAAACGACATAGTTGTAAGCATAATAAATCAATGTAAGAGTAAAATTACAACAAGATGTCACGGTTAGAAAACTGTCGCTATGATGTACAGTAGAGTACCGATTTTCCGTGGATCGTTTAACCGGGGTTTGGATTAACCGTGCGATCATTAGAAATTTTTTGGTTTTACGTCCGACTGTTTTGCTAATTGCTGCTAATGCAGACGGTGAAGGATGAAATGAATTTTTTGTAACGTATGAAAGAATGCCATGCCCGAGTGGGATTAAAACCCAAGACCGCGTGATGAGAGGCAAGCACGTTACCAGCTCTTAAAATAAGTTGCAAAGAAGCTTTAACCGGTGCCGAAACATTACTAACTTTCATGGAAAATCAGGATGACACAGATTACGTGGACATTTTACATATTCGTGGTTATATAAGAAAAATAAAAGAAAAAATATTGCGGCATAAAATGAAACAAAAATAATAGATTTTTGTGATTTTTTTTGTTACGTAGTTTAAGGTAAGATTTATATAAATTTATGTAGTAAATATGTTTATTTCAATACAATTTGTTTATTTATTTCCGATATCCGATAGTATTAACATGTATTAATCAGTAGAATAAAACATACGCGTAACTGGTGGTTTTGTTTATGACGTACGTAAGTGGTCTCGACCGAATTGGGTTGTATTATCCGTGTTTTCCGGTTATCCGGTATAGTTATCCCCCCAATTACCACGGATAATCGGTATTATACTGTATTTAGAAAAGCACATAATAGTAGCACTTCTACACCCCGCATAATCCAGTCTTATTCTCGCTGACGATCGTTAACTTATCTTGCGTTAACTGTACATGCAGATTTATAAGGAATTGGAAAAAGAATGTTTAATTTAAAATAGTAGTATATTATCATAATAAAGTCAATGTCACTAAGAAAACGCCTGTAAACACATTTTAATTTCAGTTAACGTAAATTTTGTTTAAGTTTCAGTTTAACGGTACTTTAATTATCGATCTTGATTAGAAAACAAACAAACAAACAAACAAGAAGAACAAAAATTAAATTGAGCAGCCTTGAGGGTAAATTGTAAGTAATCGACCTGTTTTTACCTTGAACTTGGATTGACTTAAACTAATTTACAAATAAATTACAGCAACCCAAAAAATAATATTTAAATAAATAACTCCGGTAGTTAAATCAGTAACTTAAGCTGACTCGATTACTAAGTTGATGATCCCGGGTTCGATAATAATCAGTATGAATCTAAGAATAACCTGAAAGTCACCTTTAACTAAATTTTATAAGTACACAGTAGTCAATACTAACGTTATCAAGAGATAGGACTGTAATATCTTTCAAAGGATTAATTAAAATCTTCTTTTTCTACCGCTTCCTCTCCCACACCCTTATCTTTTTCCTCCTCTTCCACCCTTTGTCTTTCTTCTCTACCTATCCCTCTCCACCAGCTCTTCCTCCTTCTCCTCTTTGTACTTATCCTCCTCCTCATCATTATTCTCCTCCTTTTTCTCTTTCTCCTTTTCCTTTTCTTCCTCCTCCCCCTCCTTCTCTTCCTCCTCTACCCATCCCCCTCCTCATCATTACTCTCCTCCTTTCCCTCTTTCTCCTCATTTTCCTCTTTCACCACCCATTCCTCTTCATCTTTTTCCTCCTCCTCCTTTTCTTCCACCCCTCCTTTTTCTTCTCTACCCATCCCCCTCCTCCAACTCTTCCTCCTTCTCCTCTTTGTCCTTATCCTCCTCCTCATCATTCTTCTCTCCTTTTTTTCTTTTTCCTCCTTTTCCTTTTCTTCCTCCTCCTCCTCCTCTTCCTTCTCTACTCATCCCCCTCCTCAATCATTATTCTCCTCCTTTCCCTCTTTCTCCTCATGTTCCTCTTTCTTCTCCTATTCCTCTTCATCTATTCCCTACTCCTCCTTCTTCTTCTTTAACCATCCCCCGCCTCCAACTCTTCCTCCTTCTCATCATTATTCTCCTCTTTTTCTTCTTTCTCCTCATTATCTACTTTCTCTTCGTATTCCTCTACATCTTCTTCCTTATAATCTTCTTCCCCTTACTCCTCCTCCTCTTATTCCTGATCCTCCCACTTCTTCTCCATTAATTTTAAAATCCGATGTGATTCTTGGCCTTCAACAACAATTTCCTCCAACGACCTCTATTCTAACGTATTCTCTCACTCCAGACTTGTTTTTCTTCTTCACTTCATTGATTAGGCAGGTTGGCCTGTTCCGGAAACCATCTCCTTTTTGGGCGTTCAACACTCCTCTTACCGGGGAGTTTGTACTCGTAACGAGGCAAGAGATCCTCTCTTATCCGCTCTCTAAATGGCTGCACCAATACCTCTTTTGAATTTTCATTCTCTCTAGAAGTTCGTTTTATAGAGAGACTTTTGCATTTTAGGGCAAAAGTGTGTAAGAATTACCGAAAATGTTCATGTCGGGTCCTTTAGTAAAAGAGTAGGCCTACCTAAGTTTTAAGTTACGTTCTTGAGATATTTTGCCCACACACACGCACGCACGCGCACACACACACACATACACAAACACACACACACACGCACGCACACACACACACAGAACAATGACTAAATACATGTTTTTTTCAGGGGTTGGAAAATGTATATATCCGGTGAAAAATCGACATGAAAACAATACTTTTCTTTCTATAATTCATATAGGCAAGAGCAAGCAAAATAAAAATTGTAAAACTTTGTCATTAACTTAAATGGTTTCGTCATTTTATAGATATATAATATAACTTAGGTATGGAAACGTTTATGACGTAATTTGATTGAAAAGGTGAAAAGCAGAATAAATGGTAGAGCGCGTCACTGTTGTAAAAGAAGGTGAATTTTGTGCATTTCAGTTGAGAGTTACTTTATGTGTAAACACGCACTCGAAAATTGTTCAAATACTACCGGAAAAAAAACCGACGTTTAGAACAAGAAAATTATCACATACGAATACTACAGAAAATGTGGAAAAGCTCAAACATTCTAAATAATTCACTTACGAATAACAAGAGCAACACAAACCATGAAAAGTTTTTTGAAAACCTTTCATAACATTTACACATTTTGTTCTCGAATATTCTGGCTGTATTATATATACTAAAGAATTTGGAAACTGAATAAAAACTTTGTATAAAAGAAGTGGTTATTTTTACTTTCCTATAGAATATAAGGAACGAAAGTATTGTTTTTATATCGATTTTTCCCAATCGAGTTTTCTATTTATTTATTTATTTATTTAACGTCTCATCAACTACAACGGTCATTAGCGACGATGTTGGGGTGTAACTTTTTGTACAATGGAGGATGAAATGATTTTTTGTAACGTATAAAAATATGCCGTGCCTGAGTGGGATTCGAACCCAGGACCGCATGATAAGAGGCGAGCACGTTACCAACTGCGTCAATGCGGCCGGAGATTTATTTATTTATTTATTTACAACAATATAAAGGCTAACCGAACTTATCCATATAAGCCTTATTTTTATTTTATTTTTTATAATTCCTAATATGTGTACATTGCAATCTGTTCAATTCAGAACAATAAGCAATTCCATGACCCAATGAGATGAGGATGATGTGTATGACGTGTAAATGAGGTGTAGTCTTGTACAGACCCAGGTCAACCATTCCTGAGAAAGTATGGTTTGAATCCCAACCATCAAAGTACACCGGCAACCACTGTCTAGTATTCAAATCCGTATAAACGTAACCACCTTTACTAGGATTTGAACCAGAAACCTTCGTCTCCGAAAATCAGCTGTTAAACAGCTGATTTTGACGACGACTTTATTTTTATTCTTTTTGACCTCTAGACCAACCCTGTGGGTTTAAGCCTTAAGTGGTTATTTTTACTTTCCTATATGAATATAATATAGGAACGAAGGTATTGTGTTTATATAGATTTTTCTCAATCGAGTTTTTTATTTATTTATTTATTTATTTTTTATTTATTTAACGTCGCAACAACTACAACGGTCATTAGCGACGACGTTGGGGTGTAACTAGTGTACCATGGATGGGGGATGAAATGATTTTTTGTTAACGTATAAAAATATGCCGTGCCTGAGTGGGATTCAAACCAAGGACCGCATGATGAGAGGCGAGCACGTTACCAACTGCGCCAATGCGGCCGGCGATTTATTTATTTATTTACAACAATATAAGGGCTAACAGAACTTATCCAAATAACCTTTTTTTTATTTTTTACTTTCTCTTGCCTATATGAATATATAGGAAGGAAAATATTGTTTTTATGTCGATTTTTCAAAATAGAGTTTTCACCGGATCTATACGTTTTCAGACCCCCTGAACCCAAAAAACATGTTTTTAGCAATCGGTCTGTGTGTGTGTGTGTGTGTGTGTGTGTGTGTGTATGTGTGTGTGTGTGTACAAAACATCTCAAGAACGGAACATCGTACGAACTTGAAACTTAAGTTACATACCACTACCGAACCGGACACGAACATTTTCATCGAAATCGGTCAACCGGAAGTAGTAGTTTATTCGTATAATTTTTCATTTTTTTGCGATTTTCTCAAAAACTGGTCCTTCGATTTTTTTTTTAAATCGCCAGGTTTACTTCATTTTTTATTCTCTATAAGATAGGATAGGCGTCATGTTTGCTGAAATTCTGGGCGAGGCTAATTTTACGTAAAAACATAGTTTTTTTAAGATTACGGCTTTGATATGCAATTTAGCGCAAAAAATTATATATTAAAGTTGTAGAGAATTTAAAATTCTACAACTTTAATTTCTAACATTTTTTTGTATAATGCTTAGTTTAGCGGTAATTAGCAATTTTCTGTTTTTTCTTAACCAAAAAGTGTAAAAAATCTATTTTTTTTAAATTTCGGCCTTAGTATATATAGGAAATAAAAAGATATACAACTTTTATTTATAGCATTTTGCTCTACAGAGCCTAGTTTAGCGTAAAAAAGTAATTTTCCCTATTTTTAAGGCAAACTGAGATCGATTTTCATTTTGCGTCTTTCATACATGATTAAATTTAGGTTAATATTATTGAGGTTAGTTTTTTGTTTATTTCTATTGTTTTATTACTAATGTTAGGTTTATTGTTAATTATTTGCATTGGCAAGAGAAAGTTGTGTGAGTCTTTCACGCAAGATGTTTTTTTGTAATCCCTAATATGTGTACATTGCAATCTGTTCAATTCAGAACAATAAGCAACCCCATGACCCAATGAGATGAGGATGATGTGTATGACGTGTAAATGAGGTGTAGTATTGTACAGACCCAGGCCGACCATTCCTGAGAGAGTATGGTTAATTTAACCCCAACCATCAAAGTACACCGGTAAACACTATCTAGTATTGAAATCCGTATAAAAGTAACTACCTTTACTAGGATTTGAACCAGGAACCTTCGTCTCCGAAAATCAGCTGTTAAACGGCTGATTTTGACGACGGCTTTACCTCTAGACCAACCCTGTGGGTTTAAGCCTTATTGACATAAAAAATTTACATATTTACAAAACAATCTTTGCTTATAACTATTTTATTTACTACATAATATACATGCTGTTGTTTAGGTCATCAGCCGAAAGGGCTTGTTTGAACCTGTAGAGATTTTACTAAATAAAACGAGGAGTGAGGTGGTTTACAATTGCCTTCCTCACCAAGTGGAAAAGTACGCTTATCAGCATGCCGGGCCCTCTGAAAAGCACATATTTTCCACTCTGCTAATGACACCTTCACTTCATTTACTACAGGGTCTGGCTGTATAATAAAATTCATTACTTTTAGAGGAGATAACTCTGATTAGTGTCTTTTACACCTCTACCTCTTCTGTTTTTAAATGATTCAGTCATTTAATTGGCTGACCATGTGATAAGAAACAGAACTATTTATTTTAGCCCTGCAACGAACAGATAAAGTATAAATAATTTGACAATCCACCTATCTGTTATGGGCAGAATATACATGCTAATTCACTTTTTGTCTCTTTTTCTCATAAAAATAAAATAATGTTTCATTAAAATTACTTACTATAATAACAAATTAATAAGACAAAAAAAAATTTCTACAAAAAATAGTTTAGCAAAACTTGATCAAAAATAATATTGCGACAATATCGAAGAAAACATGGTTCGTGTAATTTCTAGAATTTCATTCATGAAAATAGTAAAGAGAGGATAATACGAGGGGTACCCAAAAGAAACCGGAATCATTTTTTAAAACAATTTATTTTTAATTTTTTTTACAAAAGAACCTTATCCCCTTCAAAATACTCTCCATTACAACTAATACATTTGTCCCACCGGTGCTTCCACTGTTCAAAACATTTTTTGTACTCCTCTTCAGTGATGGCGGCCAGCTCATCCGTCGTTTTTTTCTTGACATCATCAACGTTGTTAAATCGGAGACCTTTCATGCCCCTTTTCATGCGTGGGAACAAGAAAAAATCACACGGAGCCAGATCGGGTGAGTACGGTGCGTGTGGTAGCAAAACAATGCCGTTTTTCGCCAAAAACTGGGTAACCGAGATTGCCGTGTGTGCAGGCGCGTTGTCGTGGTGGAAAAACCAGTCCCCTGTCTGCCACAAATTAGGTCTTTTACGACGAATGCTGTTTCGTAGTCTTCTTAACACTTCAAGATAAAAAGCTTGATTTACCGTCTGGCCTGGTGGAACGAACTCTGAATGGACAATTCCCCTCACATCAAAAAAACAAATCAGCATTGTTTTGATGTTCGATCTGACTTGACGACTTTTTTTTGGTCGGGGTGATAATGAAGTCTTCCATTGACTGGATTGTTGTTTGGTTTCTGGGTCGTACCCATAGCACCAAGACTCGTCACCCGTAATGATCTTTGACATGAAATCTTGATCAGTTTCAAGCTGTTGTTTCAAATCACTACACGTTTCAATTCGACGTTCCTTTTGAGTGTCTGTCAGAACCCGAGGCACAAACTTGGCAGCGACTCTTTTCATTGTCAAGTCTTCTGTTAAAATGCGTTGGACTGAGCTCCAAGATAACCCACTAACCTGTGATATTTGGTCAATGGTCTGTCGTCGGTCTGTTCGTACAATTTCTTTCACTTTCACAACATTTTCGTCTGTTCGGGAAGTCGACGGTCGTCCAGAACGAGGTTTGTTCTCAATCGACATGTCACCATTTTTAAAGCGCAAAAACCACTCGTACACTTGGGTTTTTCCAATAGCGTCGTCTTTGTAAGCTGTGTTCAACATTACAACTGTTTCCGCGGCGTTTTTACCGAGCAAGAAGCAAAATTTCACAGCCGCACGTTGTTCATTAAAACTTGCCATCATGAAAAACGACACGAGCACAAAACAGCACTAGCGAGAACAATCACTGCACGAGAACAGAACAAGCTAGATCAACGAACAAAATGGCATTGAACTGGCAATGAGTAGCGCTACAAGCAGCCTAGTGGCGGGAATTTGTACTGCACAAGCTCCGTCCACAGCAGAGCTATTCCGGATACTTTTGGGTACCCCCTCGAAGAGTGAATGAAATAGTAACAATAAGTGACAATAGGACAATAATGAGAATAAAGGCATGCAAGCTATTCATAAAAATCTGGTGTGAAACACTCACACAACTTTCTCTTGCCAATGCAAATAATTTACAATATAATTTAACATTAGTAATAAAATATTAGAAATAAACAAAAAACTAACCTCAATAAACATAAGCTTATTTTAATCATGAGTGAAACACTCAAAATGAAAATCAACCTCAGTCTGGCTTAAAAATACGGAAAAATCACTATTTCACGCTAAACTAGGCTCTGTAGAGAAAAATACGTTAAAACAAAGTTGTAGATCTTTAAATTTCCTATAAATTTGGTTATATACACTTTTGTCGTAAAATGCATACTAAGGCCGAAATGTTAAAAAAATCGATTTTTCTCACGTTTTCGTGAGAAAAAAAACAGAAAATTGCAAATTACCGCTAAACTAAGCGTTATACAAAAAAATGTTTGAAATAAAAGTTGTAGGTTTTTAAATTTTCTACAACTTTTATTATATAAGTTTTTGCGCTAAAATTTATATTAAAGCCGTAATCTTAAAAAAACAACGTTTTTACGTGAAAACAGCCTCACCGAGAATTTCAGCAAACATGGCGCCTACCCTATCTTGTAGAGAATAAAAAATTGAGTAAAATAGGCGATTTTAAAAAAAATCGTAGGACCAGTTTTTGAGAAAATCGCAAAAAACTGAAAAATTATACGAATAAACTACTACTTCCGGTTGACCGATTTTGATGAAAATGTTCGTGTCGGGTCCGGTAGTGATATGTAACTTAAGTTTCAAGTTCGTACGATGTTCCGTTCTTGAGATATTCTGTTCACACACACACACACACACGCACGCACGCACGCACGCACGCACGCACGCACGCACGCACGCACACACACACACACACACACACACACACACACACACACACACACACACACACACAGACCAATCGCTAAAAACATGTTTTTTGGGTTCAGGGGGTCTGAAAACGTATAGATCCGGTGAAAACTCAATTTCGAAAAATCGACATGAAAACAATACTTTCCTTCCTATATATTCATATAGGCAAGAGAAAGTAAAAATTATTAATAGGACTGAGCTATTATAAAAGGTCAGGTATCGTGTACAGCTATTATGAGGGGGGCGGGCCGGTTGTTTACGTTTTCTATTTACAAAAGACCTATTGTTGACTTATTTACAATGGATTTTTCTAGCACTCATTTATAAAGGGTTTTTTGTACTCTATTGTTTGTTTCGAAGATTCGGTGTTTTTCGAGTAGGTTCTTTTGATTCACTATAAAAGAGACCCCCGAGCGCGGTCAGAGTCAGTATTCGTTTTTGATCTTTAACGAGTGGTCGTCGGACGCTGTGCAGGCGCGTTCCGTGTATTGTGTTGGTCAACGATTGTTATACTGTTTTTGTTTGTGTGTATTGTGAAAAGTTAATGTGATCTGTATTCAGTTTTTGTTTATTCAGTTTCATTTTGCATGTGTATTCTAGAAAATTGATTGTAAGTAGTTCTAAGTAAATTATTAAATTAAGTTATTTATTGTTTATTATTTATTTCAAGTAAATTATTAAGTTAGTTATTGTATTACTTTATTATAATTAGTTAATTATTTATTTTGTAATCTTTTAGTGTAATACATATATTTTGTTATTGTAAACTTTATTGTATTAATTATCTATTTAATTACCTAGATCCCGAAACGGACCTTAGCGATAAGTGTCACAATATTATTTATTAATAAATTAATCTGCCCATAACAGACAGGTGGAGTGTCAAATTATTTACACTCAATCTGTTCGTTGCTGGGCTAAAATAAATAGTTCTGTTTCTTTTTACATGTTCAGCCAATTAAATGACTGAATCATTTAAGAACAGAAGAGGTAGAGGTGTAAAAGACACTAATCAGAGTTACCTCCTCTGAAAGTAATGAATTTCATTATACAGCCAGACCCTGTGATGAATGAAATGAAGGTGTCATTTACAGAGCGGAAAATATGTGCTTTTCAGAGGGCCCGGCATGCTGATAAGCATACTTTTCCACTCAGTGAGGAAGGCAAAGGTAATCCACCTCACTCCTCGTTTTACTTAGTAAAACCTCTACAGGTTCAAACCAGCCTTTTGGCTGATGAACTAAACAACAATAAATTAATAAAAGGAACAAGAAAAAGAAACAGTAGAAAAAATAAAAAATAAATTTTCCCCGAATACACATATTTTCAGGCCCCTGAACCCAAACAACATGCGGTCGTGGGTTCGAATCCCATTCAGGCAAGGCATATTTTCATACGTTACAAAAACTAATTTCATCCTCACACAAGTACACCCCACGTCATCGGTAATGACTAAATAAAACAAATAAATAAATAAAATTGGCTAAACATGTGATAAGAAACAGAACTATTTTTTATATCCATGGAACTAACAGATCGAGTACAAATAATTGAACACTTCACTTGCATGTTATGGGCAAAGAGATAAAAGGAGTCTGAAAACGGTGAAGGATTTTGAAATAATATTAACGGGAAGGAAAATATTAGTGGTAGGATGGTAAATGAAAATAACTTTATGGTTTAAGAAATGAGAGAAATGTTGGAATTGAAGGGAGCTAAACGGGATTACTGTGGAACTAAGATAAGAAAATAGTAATAATAGGAATCTTTACTATTCCCGGGAATTATAAACATCAATCTGTTTTACTTCTATGAAAAGTCACGAATAATAGTTTTTATTTGAAACGGAGAGATGGTTAATTTTACTAAAAGAAATTTACTACTTTTATTAATAAGCTTGCTAAAAATATTCTGTAACATAAAACATAATTATATGAAAGCTCAGTCGGATTCTAAAAGATAAGCTAATTAAAACTCCTTCCTAGAACATCAATAAAACGGTAGAAAAAAGTAGTTTATAATAAGAAAAATCTGGTGTAAAATACTCACAAGAATTTTTCTTTCCATTGTAAATAATCAAAGATTTTAAATTTATAATGCTTACATGAGTAGCTTCTATAAGAAGGAAAGAATTGTATTCATGTCGATTTTTCAAAATCGAGTTTTCACCGGATATACACGTTTTCAGACCTCCTGAATCCAAAATAAACATATTTTTAGTGATTAGTGTTTGTGTGTTTGTGTGTCTGTGTGTGTTCGCGTGTGTGAACAAAATATCTCAAAAACGAAACATTGTAGGAAAATGAAACTTGAAAATCAAGTTAGATACTACTAGTGGACGCGACACGAACTTTTCCATCAAAATCGATCAACCGGAAGTAGAAGTGTTTATTCGTGAAATTTTCGTTTTTTTAGCAATTTTCTCAAATACGGTTACAACGATGTTTTTAAAAATCGCCTCATTTACTACGTTTTTATGTTCTATAAGGTAGGGTAGACGCCACGTCGGCTAAAATTCGTAAGGAGGCTGTGTTTTTGTAGATCAGGTCCCTCAAGAGTTTAAAAAGGGTAATTTTAAAAATCTGGTGTTTAACACTCCCACAACTTTCTCTTGCCAATGCAAATAATAAACAATATAACCTAACATTACAAATAATGAACAAAACACTAACCTGAAAAAATAACCGTATTTTAATAATGAGTGAATGATGCAAATTAAAATCAACCTCAGTTTGGCTTAAAAATACGAAAACCACTCTTTCACGCTACTTTACGCTCTGTAGAGAAAAATGCTCTGAATAAAAGTTGTAGATCTTTTAATTTCCTATAAATTTTATTATACACTTTTGTCGTAAAATGCATAGGCCTACTAAGGCTGAAAGTTTAAAAAAATCATTTTTCAACAGATTTTCATGAAAAAAATATAAAAAATCACTATTACCGCTAAACTAAGCGTTATACAAAAAACACATATTTGAATTAAAAGTTTTAGGATTTAAATTCTCTACAAATTTTATTATATGGCTAAATTTTTAAGCTAAAATGCATATTAAAGTCGCAATCCTAAAAAACAATTTTTTGCAAGAAAACAGCCTTTCCAAGAATTTCAGCAGACATGTCGCGTACCCTATCATGCAGAGCATAAAGAATGTAGTAAATAAGGCGATTTAAAAAAAAATCGTAGTAGCAGTTTTAGAGAAAATCGCAAAAAAGTGAAAAATGACACGAACAAACTACTACTTCCGGTTGACCAATATTGATGAAAATGTTCGTGTCGGGTCCGGTAGTAGTATCTAATTTAAGTTTCAAGTTCGTACGAAGTTCCGTTTTCGAGATATTCTGTCACACACGCGCGCACGCACAGGCCAATCGCTAAAAACATGTGTTTTGGGTTCAGGGGATCTGAAAACGTAGGCCTATATATACGGTGAAAACTCAATTTCAAAAAATTGACACGAAAACGATACTTTCCTTCCTATATATTTATACAGGCAAGAGAAAGTGGGCCTAATAATAATAATGGTAGGAGCCGGTTTTGAGGTAATCGCAATAAAAAGAAATTACACGAATAAACTACTACTTCCGTTTGACAGATTTTGATGAATCGTAGCTAAGAACACTCTCCATTTAGTCACCTTTCAACAAAAAAGCAAAATCAAAATCGGGTCTGTTTGAGAGCAACGGTGCCAAAGACTGATACATATACAAATATAATATCCCTCGTTTTACGTTGGGGGTTAACTCTTTCAATGCCAACGTCCGGAAAACAGGACGACGGTAAATTATACGTAGTGATAATATCCGGTTTACCGGACTCCGTAAGTCATCCATGAAGTGGCCAACGTCAGGATAACCGAACATTTCCAAAAAAAACTTTTAAATAAAAATTAATGGAATAATGTATCGCCACCGGCTTGTAGTAACGCAGTCGTAGAGCTCATTGGACCGGCCGGCCATCCGGCGGCGTAGTTCAAAATAAAACCAGATGCTTATAGCGAAGGGGGGGGAGGTCGTCTTTACCGCTGTCTAAATGATTAGGAGCAGCCGCCGACGCAGCGAACACCTTTCACCACTGCCTCCGAAGAGGAGCAGTCACCGGTGAAGCGAAGCGGGGTCGTCTGTACCGCTGCCTAATTGACTTTTTAGTCCTGTTACTCAATTGTTAATGTCTGGTAATTTCTTTTTTTAAGAAAGGGATATATTGTTTTGTGACACAAAGTTGGTAGCCCTACTCATCCAGCAAAATCAAAATATTACATTAATATTAATATTATATAATAGATACGACAGTTTGAGTTGATTCTCCTTGAGCTGTGTAAAATTTTGTGCCATTTTCGGTCGTGCTATGAACAGAATGTCTTTTACCCTAGAATAACGGGTTTTCATTCTTGAACAATATTTTGCTACAAAATCGTATGCGAGTGTAAAAGAATCATTTCAAATTAAATTTTTTGGTGTTCCTCCACTCTATTCTAGTCAATTTCTAGGCTAACTAACTGATTTTTAGAGGCAGGTATTGTTTGCAGCAGAAAACGTAGTGATCGACCAACTCTCTTGACAGATGACGTTAAGAGAATGTGAAAACAACATTGCTCAATTCTCCATGGAAAAGTTTACAAAAACTTTCCTCGCATGTTGATTTGTCATGTTCGAGTGCTCAGAAAGCTGCTAAAAAATTGAAATTGTATCCGTATCACATACGATTAGTTCTAGAGCTTCAGCCTCCAGATTTAAACAAGAGATTGTTTTAGGATAAAAGACATTCTGTTCGTAGCACGACCGGAAATGGCACAAAATTTACACAGCTCAAGGAGAATCAACTCACACTGCCATATCCACACTGGTTGAGTAGGGCTACCAACTTAGTGTCACAAAACAAAATTGATTTTTTTAAGAAAAATATTACCAGACATTAACAATTGGGTAACAGGACTAAAAAATCACTCTGTAGGAGCGAGTCGCCGTCGCAGCGAGCATCTTTTACCGCTGCCTCCGAAGGGGAGCAGTCGCCGGTGAAGCGCCAGGGATAGGGAAGGGAGGTGTAGATGACGGAAAAGAACTGACTCAAGGTTGAGCTGTCAATTTCCCGTATCTATCCTCGAGCACACAGAACTCGATACTGTCTAGTCACTTTCAACTATCGCATCAGCCGGTGGGTAGATACCATCGTGCCACTTGGTACCTGCACTGCGAGAGGTGTGATCTCTGCGCTATCTACCGGCAGCAGCAACCCCATCACAGCGCTGACAGTGGGCAAAATATGAACTACGGACCGGCGTAAAAGCAGAGTACAGTATCAAATGTATTTTGAAACCGCCTCCGTGGAGTAGTGACTAGCGTGCTAACCTACAAAGCGAAAGGTCGTGGGTTCGATTCCCGGCTAGGGTCTAGAAATTTTAACACGTTAAAACCACCGTTAATAACCAAAACCCACAGTAGTTGCTAATGACCAAGCTGTCCATGCGACTTTAAATTAACTAAAAAAAAATATTTTGAATATTTTTAGTGTAAGAACAATTTCTTTTTTTATGAACTCAATAAAAATTAATTTTTAACAGGAAATTTCATTTTTCTGTAACGTTGAAATTTTGGTCTGCAATGGCAGGCTTACAACACTGTACGTTTTTAAAATAAGGGCTGGCACTTTTTGTGCACCCTTATTCAAATTAAATGGCACTTTAGATCAATTTTTTAAATATTGTTTCGGCACTGAAAAGGTTAAAATCTGGTGTGAAACACTCACACAACTTTCTCTTGCCAATGCAAATAATTAATAATAAACCTAACATTATTAATAAAATATTAGAAATAAACAAAAACTAACCTCAAAACATAACCTTATTTTAATCATGAGTGAATGACGCAAAAGACAATCGAACTCAGTTTGGCTTAAAAATACGGAAAATCACGCTTTCACGCTAAACTAGGCTCTGTAGAGAAAAATGCTCAAACAAAAGTTGTAGATCTTTTAATTTCCTATAAATTTAATTATATACACTTTTGTCGTAAAATGCATACTAAGACCGAAATGTTAAAAAAATCGATTTTTCTCACGTTTTCGTGAGAAAAAAACAGAAAACCGCAAATTACCGCTAAACTAAGCGTTATACAAAAAAATGTTTGAAATAAAAGTTGTAGAATTTTACATTCTCTACAACTTTTATTATATAACGTTTTGCGCTAAAATGCATATTAAAGCCGCAATCTAAAAAAGAAAAAGTTTTTGCGTAAAAACAGCCTCACGCAGAATTTCAGCAAACATGGCGCCTACCCTATATTGTAGAGCATAAAAAATGTAGTAAACCAGGCGATTTTAAAAAAAAATCGTAGGACTTGTTTTTGAGAAAATCGCAAAAAAGTGAAAAATTACACGAATAAACTACTACTTCCGGTTGACCGATTTTGATTAAAATGTTCGTGTCGGGTCCGGTAGTGATATGTAACTTAAGTTTCAAGTTTCAAGTTCGTACGATGTTCCGTTCTTGAGATATTCTGTTCACACACACACACACACACGCACACGCACACGCACACGCACGCACGCACGCACGCACGCACGCGCGCGCGCGCACGCACGCACGCACGCACGCACGCACGCACGCACGCACGCACGCACGCGCACACACACACACACACACACACACACACACACACACACACACACACACACACAGACCAATCGCTAAAAACATGTTTTTTGGGTTCAGGGGGTCTGAAAACGTATAGATCCGGTGAAAACTCGATTTCGAAAAATCGACATGAAAAAAATACTTTCCTTCCTATATATTCATATAGGCAAGAGAAAGTAAAAAATGATTATGTCTGTTTCATGGATGCGAAACAATCGAGTTTACTAGTTCTTTTGTAAAGAATTATAATAATTTATGTAATAATCAATGAAGCGTTTGATTAAATGAAACTAAAGAAATAAAATTCAAAAAAAACATCTTCTGGATGTATGAAGTGAGAATATAAGAATATAAGAATATAGGCCACAGACAGATTGCGGTGTATAGAAATAGTACAAAGGAATTGAAAACGGTGAAAAAGAGTCAGGACTTGGCTGGAAGTTGCAATTTTAGTTTAGAAAAATGAAGTAGAAAATGCCTAAGGATATCAAAGTTCTAGTGTGCTGTTTTGATTCACATTTCCAAAGAAAATTAAAAATGGAAAAGCCTCTGTTTTCTTCTTTTTTTCTCTCTCTCTCTTTTGTAGTGGTACATTTTTATTATTTCGCTTCCTTTTATGTCTCTTTTATGAAAACATTTCTTCTAAAATCGTTTCTTGTAATATTTTCCTTCAATCAAACATAAGACACTGATGTCTTAATGAGTGGTATGGGAGAACGAAAAGAAGAAGAAGAAGAAGAACATTTCACTTTGAAGTTTACTTTTTATTTAAGGCATACTCTTGATTATATTTTCAACTTTAAAAGACGCGTTGTTATAGTAAAAATTCAAACAGCTGAATAATAAGTACCTAGATAATTACAGTTCATAAATAATGTACCAATTCTAATTTTTATACAGAGAATATACCTACCGGTTATTCTTAACAATTTCGTTTAAAAAACTTAGCAGGTACTTTTGCCAGTGACACCGCCTCTCTTTGCAATTTTTACTTTCTCTTGCCTATATGAATATATAGGAAGGAAAGTATTGTTTTCATGTCGATTTTTCGAAATCGAGTTTTCACCGGATCTATACGTTTTCAGACCCCCTGAATCCAAAAAACATGTTTTTAGCGATTGGTCTGTGTGTGTGTCTGTGTGTCTGTGTGTGTGTCTGTGTGTCTGTGTGTGTGTGTGTGTGAACAGAATATCTCAAGAACGGAACATCGTACGAACTTGAAACTTGAAACTTAAGTTACATACCACTACCGGACGCGACACGAACATTTTCATCAAAATCGGTCAACCGGAAGTAGTAGTTTATTCGTATAATTTTTCAGTTTTTTGCGATTTTCTCAAAAACTGGTCCTACGATTTTTTTTAAAATCGCCTATTTTACTCAATTTTTTATTCTCTACAAGATAGGGTAGGCGCCATGTCTGCTGAAATTCTCGGTGAGGCTGTTTTCACGTAAAAACGTTGTTTTTTTAAGATTACGGCTTTAATATAAATTTTAGCGCAAAAACTTATATAATAAAAGTTGTAGAGAATTTAAAAACCTACAACTTATGTTTCAAACTTTTTTTTTGTATGACGCTTAGTTTAGCGGTAATTTGCGATTTTCTGTTTTTTTTCTCACGAAAACGTGAGAAAAATCGATTTTTTTAACATTTCGGTCTTAGTATGCATTTTACGACAAAAGTGTATATAATAAAAGTTATAGAAAATTAAAGATCTACAACTTTTGTTTAGAGCATTTTTCTCTACAGAGCCTAGTTTAGCGTGAAAGCGTGATTTTCCGTATTTTTAAGCCAAACTGAGTTCGATTGTCATTTTGCGTCATTCACTCATGATTAAAATAAGGTTATGTTTTTGAGGTTAGTTTTTGTTTATTTCTAATATTTTATTAATAATGTTAGGTTTATTATTAATCATTTGCATTGGCAAGAGAAAGTTGTGTGAGTGTTTCACACCAGATTTTTATACAGAGAATATACCGGTTATTCTTAACAATTTCGTTTAAAAAACTTAGCAGGTACTTTTGCCAGTGACACCGCCTCTCTTTGCGATTTTTACTTTCTCTTGCCTGAATTAAATATACAGGAAGGAAAGTATTGAATAAATAGAAAGAAAAGTATTGTTTTCATGTCGATTTTTCAAAAGCGAGTTTTCACCGGATCTTCACGTTTTCAGACCCCCTGAACCCAACAAAACATGCTTTTAGCGATTGATCTGTGTGTGTGTGTCTTTACTGCGCGCGCGCTTGTGTGTGTGAATAGAATATCTCAAAAACAGAACATCAAACGAACTTGAATTTTTAATTAGATACCACTAGATGACTCGACACAAACATTTTCATCAAAATCGGTCAACCGGAGTAAGACTATAGTTTATTCGTGTAATTTTTCACTTTTTTACGATTTTCTCAAAAACTGCTTCTTCGATATAATTTTTTAATAACCTCGTTTACTACATTTTTTAAATTCTACATGATAGGGTAGGTGCCATGTTTGCTAAAATTCCGTTTATAGCATAAAACACAATTTTATAACAACACATGAAAACTTTAAACAATGTACCTGCTTCATTAATGTACCACTAGATTGCACTACTTTAATATGCTAGTTTTCTCTAGTTTTGCGGTTATGTATTTGTAACTACCCGAGTACCATTCCCGTTGTCTCATTTCATCATCCCATAACTTCAACCGCAAACCTCTGAGGACATTTTCTTTACATCTACATTTTCTACAACTTGTAAAAAGATAACAATATTTTTTCATAAGTAATTTACAAGTTGTAACTCATACCTCTGGTGTTAGGTGAGTTACGGCCCGTTGGCGTAGTGGTTAGCGCAACTGGCTTCTACGACAGGGGTTCCGGATTCGATTCCCGGTCAGGTCTGGCATTTTTTCATCACTCATTTTCATATATATTATCAATCTCCACCGTCTGTATTAGCGGAAATTGCAAAACAGCCAGACATAAAAGAAAAAAAAATTGCTGTGAAAACTCACACAATTTTCTCTTGCCAACGCAAAAAATGACCAATATAACCTAAAATTAGTAATAAAACATTAGAAATAAACTAACATCAAAAAAACATAAACTTATTTTAATCATGAGTGAAAGACGCAAAATGAAAATCGACCACAGTTTGGCTTAAAAATACGGATAATCACTCTTTCACACTAAACTAAGCTTTGTAGAGAGAAAAATGCTCAAATAAAAGTTGTAGATCTTTTAATTTTCTACAAATTTGATTATACTTTTTTGTCGTAAAATTCATAATAAGGCTGAAATCTTTAAAAAAGTATCGTTTTTTTACACGATTTCGTCAGAAAAAACTGTAAATCGCTAATTACCGATTAACTAAGCGTTGTACAAAAAATGTTTGGAATAAAAGTTGTAGAATTTTAAATTCTCTATAAATTTTATTAGCTACATTTTTGTGCCAAAATGCATATTAAAGTTGCAATCTAAAAAAACAATTTTTAAACGAGAAAACAACCTTCCCAAGAATTCCCGCAGACAAGCCGCCTACCCTATCTTGTAGAGCATAAAAAATAAATTAAATGAGGAGATTTTTACAAAAATCGTAGGACCCATGTTTGAGAAACTCGCAAAAAAGTGGAATATTACACGAATAAACAACTCCTTCCGGTAGACCAATTTTGATGAAATTGTTCTTGTCGGATCCTTTAGTGATATCCAACTTAAGTTTCAAGTTTCAAGTTCGTACAATGTTCCATTCTTGAGATATTCTGTTCACACACACACACACACACACACACAGACACACACACACACACGCACGCACGCACGCACACATACACACACACACACACAGACCAATCGCTAAAAACATGTTTTTTGGGTTCAGGAGGTCCGAAAACGGGTAGATTCAGTGACAACTCGATTTAAAAAATCGATATGAAAGCAGTACTTTCCTTCCTATACTGTATATTTATATAGGCAAGAAAAGGTAAAGAAAAACACGTAAAAAAATAACACATCTGAAAACTGTATGTATGTTGTGGTTTCGGTTTCGTGTTGCTCACCCGATATATAATAAATATAATACATATATTATATTATATTAATATAATATAATATTATAATTTATAATATTATAAATTATAATAATAATAATTTATAATTAGTCTATTATAAATTATTATAATAATTAAATTATTATAAATTTAATATTTTACAAAATATTATATATTAAATTAAATATTAATATTATATTATTATATTATATTTAATATTAATATTTTATTATATATTAAATTTAATATTATAAATTTATAACAAATTTAATAATATATTAAATTTATATATATAAATTTAATACATAAATTAAATTTATAAATTATCCGTTACATTAATTTACAATTAATTAACAATTTTAAATTTTACAATTAATTTACAATTAATCCTTTTTTAATCGTTATATGCGGTTTTAAACCATAATAATCTCTCCTACAATATTCTCAGATTGTTCAACCCGGAAATATGTCTTCACGCTAAGTTGTCCACTTATTCTTCCTTGCAATATACCGGGTGTTTATAAATGAATAGCGGGGTTTTAACGCTCTGTAATATTTAATACATTATACTTACAGTTATGAATGATATATCGAACGAAACAGCAACTCAAACAGTTCTACATAAATGTTTACAAGTGTTCAATGTGCGCACCATTCGTAACACGACACACGTCAAGACAATATGCAAATTCTTCCCAAACGTTGTTTAATGCCTCTCGAGTAATTGTTGCTCTCAAAAACTGTAATTGCAACAATTACAATTTTCTGTATTTAAATTATGTATTGCGTAATGTAACGTATTTAACAAGAATTAATAAAATACACTATGTACGTTTTGTTGTTTAGGTCAACAGCCAAAAAGCTGATTTGAACCTGTAGAAGTTTTACTAAGTAAAACGAGGAAAATGTGAGGTTTACTCCGATAAATATGGTTGAAAACTGAATTTTTAATCATTTTTTACTTTCTCTTGCCTATATGAATATATAGGAAGGAAAGTATTGTTTTCATGTCGATTTTTCGAAATCGAGTTTTCACCGGATCTATACGTTTTCAGACCCCCTGAACCCAAAAAACATGTTTTTAGCGATTGGTCTGTGTGTGTGTCTGTGTGTGTGTGTGTGTGTGTGTGTGTGTGTGTGTGCGTGTGTGTGTGTGTGTGTGTGTGTGTGTGTGTGTCTGTGTGTGAACAGAATATCTCAAGAATGGAACATCGTACGAACTTGAAACTTGAAACTTAAGTTACATACCACTACCGGACGCGACACGAACATTTTCATCAAAATCGGTCAACCGGAAGTAGTAGTTTATTCGTATAATTTTTCAGTTTTTTGCGATTTTCTCAAAAACTGGTCCTACGATTTTTTTTTAAAATCGCCTATTTTACTCAATTTTTTATTCTCTACAAGATAAGGTAGGCGCCATGTTTGCTGAAATTCTCGGTGAGGCTGTTTTCACGTAAAAACGTTGTTTTTTTAAGATTACGGCTTTAATATAAATTTTAGCGCAAAAACTTATATAATAAAAGTTGTAGAGAATTTAAAAACCTACAACTTCTGTTTCAAACATGTTTTTGTATAACGCTTAGTTTAGCGGTAATTTGCGATTTTCTGTTTTTTTTCTCACGAAAACGTGAGAAAAATCGATTTTTTTAACATTTCGGTCTTAGTATGCATTTTACGACAAAAGTGTATATAATTAAATTTATAGAAAATTAAAAGATCTACAACTTTTGTTTAGAGCATTTTTCTCTACAGAGCCTAGTTTAGCGTGAAAGCGTGATTTTCCGTATTTTTAAGCCAAACTGAGTTCGATTGTCATTTTGCGTCATTCACTCATGATTAAAATAAGGTTATGTTTTTGAGGTTAGTTTTTGTTCATTTCTAATGTTTTAATACTAATGTTAGGTTTATTGTTAATTATTTGCATTGGCAAGAGAAAGTTGTGTGAGTGTTTCACACCAGATTTTTTATTTATGGATGTTCCTGTCATTAGAGGGAATCAGTGGATGATTCTTGCTATAATTGCCAAAATTTTTAGATGAATTGCAACCATACAAGGATCAACAAACAAAAAATCACCCCAAATAATCTTTTTAGTTCGTGGTAGATTTCCACGTTATCGTTATGATAAGTTGATATACTTATCTTGGAAGACTTATGAGTTAGGTGATTTACCATGGCTTCCTCACTGAGTGAAAAAGTACACATATCAGCATCCCGGGCCCTCTGAAAAGCACATATTTTCCACTCTGCAAATGACACCTTCACTTCATTCACCACAGAGTCTGGCTGTATAATGAAATTCATTACTTTCAGAGGAGATAACTCTGATTAGTGTCACAGTACACCTCTACCTCTTCTGTTCTTAAATGATTCAGTTATTTCATTGGCTGACCATGTGATAAGAAACAGAACTTTTTGCTTTAGCCCTGCAACGAATAGATTGAGTGTAAATAATTTGGCACTCCACCTGTCTGTTATGGGCAGTATATACGTTTATGCAATGAAAAAAATATTTCTAAATAAGTTTGTAGTATAAAGTACATGTACTATATAAAATTACCAAAACAGAAACGTATTATCTAATATGTAATATAAAAAATATGCACGCATGCACTGTACTTACAAGTAATCCAACATATAATACGTTTGTATTCCAGGATTATACATAAGTTTTTTTTTAAATTCCTAATATGTGTACGTTGCAATCTGTTCAATTCAAAACAATAAGCAACCCCATGACCCACCACAGGGTCTGGCTGTATAATGAAATTCATTACTCTCAGAGGAGATAACTCTGACTAGTGTCTTTTACACCTCTACCTCTTCTGTTCTTAAATAGTTCAGTCATATAAGTGGCTGACTATGTGATAAGAAACAGAACTATTTTTTTTAGCCCTGGACCAAACAGATAGAGTGCAATTAAAATAACACTCCACCTGCCCGTTTTGGGCATTTCTCTTCCCTATATGAATATATAGATAGGACAGTATTGTTTTCATGTCGATTTTAAGAAATCGAGATTTCACCGGATCTACACGTTTTCAGACCCCTTGAACCCACACAAACATGTTTTTAGCGATCGGTTTGTGTGCGTGTGTGCGCGCGCGCGCGCGTGTGAACAGAATATCTCAAGAACGGAACATCGTACGAAGTTGAAACATGAAACTTATGTTAGATACCACTAACTTCACCCACTGGGTTGGTCTAGAGGTAAAGTCGTCGCCAATATCAGCTGTTAAACGGCTGAGTTTCGAAGACGAAGCTTCCTGGTTCAAATCTTAGTAAAGGTAGTTACTTTTATACGGATTTGAATACTAGACAGTGGTTGCCGGTGTACTTTGATGGTTGGGGTTCAATTAACCATACTCTCTCAGGAATGGTCGACTTGAGTCTGTACAAGACTACACCTCATTTACACGTCATATACATCATCCACATCTCATTGGGTCATGGGGTTGCTTATTGTTCTAAATTAAACAGATTGCAACGGACAGACTGCTACTGCTTACTTCATTAGGCTTGGTATGAACCCCTTTGTATCAATTTTTTTTGTAATTCCTAATTTGTGTACGTTGCAATCTGTTCAATTCAAAACAATAAGCAACCCCATGACCCAATGAGATGAGGATGATGTGTATGACGTGTAAATGAGGTGTAGTCTTGTACAGACCCAGGTCGACCATTCCTGAGAGAGTATGGTTAATTGAACCCTAACCATCAAAGTACACCGGCAACCACTATCTAGTATTGAAATCCGTATAAAAGTAACTACTTTTACTAGGCTTTGAACCAGGAACCTTCGTCTCCGAAAACCAGCTGTCAAACAGCTGATTTTGGCGACGACTTTACCTCTAGACCAACCCGGTGGGTATACATAAGTTGATTACGCAATTTACGCAATACCTATTTAGTAGTAATAAAATCATTTTTTGTTTTTAAGAACGCATGCTGTTTATAAATTTAACCACTTACGCACTCAATATTTTTAAACGCATATTTTTCTCATCTGAAGATTTTGTGTGCGTGCATATTATGTATATAAACACTTGAGTCACGAGTTTGCCCTTGTTTGCAACGAGGGGTAAAAGAGGAAAACCAACAGTGCGCATGCGCGACTGCTTTAATTTCAGTACGACAAACATAACAACTTATACTACACCCAGAGAACATGCAGTATATGGCGGAACCTTTTGTACGTTAACTGTACGAATATGACTGTTTGTTACCGTAAAAATAATGTCGGTTTCTCGAAAACGTGGTCGAACTATTCACAGTGCTGAACGAAATCTAATATGCAATGTAATAAAATGTTGTGCGCAAAAAGAAAATTTCTTTCTTTTCGCATATCCTCAGAACTCCAGAAAACCGATTATTAAGAAAAATTGTAGAAAAATTCATGTGTGCAAAAACGGAAGGAGCTACAATTCCTTGGCTTGAAGAAATAAAAAAAAACAGAACAAAACTAAATATAACAATTGCTGATGTCAAAGACCGCACACCGGTTTACAAAGAAACAATTAAAGACAAAAACAAAATTTTATCAGTAAGAACAATTAAATGAAAAGAACAGGTTTGTTCAGACGAATTGAGAAAAGCAAGATCCGACAGAATGAAAAAGTATTGGCAAGAAAGAAACGAAAAGGAAATAAACTGCCGAAGAAAAAGAACTAACCAAAGAGACTAAAGTGATCCTTTGTGGTCATATCAAAAAAAAATTTGTAAAGTTGAAGCTAAACGAAAATAGGCATTTGCCTATCCGTGCCTCTTAACAAAGCCGTGAGTGAGTGCCTAATTACTGTGATGGTTCTCTTTCCACAATTCGAAAAATAAATAAGGAAATTAAAGACGTGAAGAAGCTATTCTTTAACAGTTTTGTTGACACCTGGTAAAAAAAAGGAAACAGGTAGATTCTAGTGAGACTGATAGTGAAGACGCCGGAGACAGCGATAGAAAAGAAGGCGATTCATTCGTAGAAAATTTTGTTCCAATGGAATAAAGTAGCTGGTAGCTTAATCCTTTATAGGTCTGTGGTAAGTATACTTACCAATGGCAATAAGGTCGAGTTTATTTAAGAATAAGCTATGCAGTTGAACTTTATTGGGATTTTATGGTTTTAATGGTTTTATGGTGAGTCTGGACAGGAAAGCTCGGCAGAGGCTACAGGAGAGGGTTTCTGTAGAAGACAAGTTAACCCAATTTCATATAAAGAATTGAAAGATGCTCTCGGGATGTTGAAGAATCGTAAAGCATGCGGTCAAGATGGAACAAATCCAGAACTTTTGAAATATGGTGGCACGTTATTGGAGTTAAAACTATTACATCTGGTGAATGAATGCTGGCTCCAAGTCGTGATTCCTAGTGAATGGACACAGTCGTTAGTACTCCCATTTTTTAAGAAAGGTGATCGGTCTCAATGTGACAATTACAGAGGGATCAGTCTCCTGAACAGTATGTATAAGGTATATGCTAACATAGTAAATGGAATACTGGCTCCAATTGCGGACTGCATTATAGGAGAGGAGCAGAATGGATTTAGGAAAGGCAGAACGACCATAGATGGAGTTTTCTCATTAAAACAGATATTTGAGAAAAGAGTTGAGTTTAATAAAGAAACACATGTGGCCTTTGTAGACTATGATAAGGCTTTTGACAGAGTGAACAGAGCCAAACTATGGCAAATAATGGAGAAGAGAGGTTACCCGCAGCATATAACAGATGTAATTGCTAATATGTATAAGAGTACAGCAATAGCAGTAAAACTAAATAACAGGACAACAGGTTTTAAAAATATTAACCGGGGGGTACGACAAGGTTGTGGCCTCTCACCAACTCTTTTTAACATTTACATGGATGATATTTGTAGGCAGTGGAAACAGTATGCAAATGAAGGTCTTGAGTTGAGCAGCAGCTTCTTTGTTAACACTTTACTATACGCGGATGATCAAGTAATCATTCAAGAATTGGAAGACGAATTGCAGCGTTCTATAAATATTCTTAGTAATATATGTAAAGAATATAACATAGCCGTGCCAGTCAGGAAAACCAAAGTAATGGGCTTTCAGGGTAAGGTTCCAATAAGAACTAAAATAGTCCTGCAAGATAAAGTATTGGAACAAGTGTCACGTTTCTCGTACCTTGGGGTGGACATAACATATAGCTATGATGAGGAAATAAATAATAGAATAAGTAGATTCCAGCTGGTTTGTGGCTACATCAACAGGACATTTAAACATCGGGCCAGGAAAGACACACAGCTTAGAATGTATGATGTGATGGCTGTGCCGATCCTATTATATGGTTGTGAGACCTGGGTGCCAAGAAAGAGAGACTTAAGTCGAATTGCAGCGGCTGAGATGAGATACATGAGGGCGGTGAAAGGTTGTAGTCGGAGAGACCATATTAGAAATAGTGTCATCTTGCAAGAACTAGAAAGAAAGGAGTCAGTCTTGGATAAAATGTGGATATATAGACAAAGGTGGCAGCAACATGTATACAGAATGACTCCTGAAAGGACCCCTTTCCAAGCCCTAAATTACAAACCAGATGGTGTAAGAAGCTTGGGAAGGCCAAGAAAAAGATGGTGTGAAGTGGGAACAGGCAATTTGCCTAATCCGTAAAGTGGAAGAAGAAGAAGAAGATGGTTTTATGGATGTACTCTGGTAAGTAGGCTACCCACATATTGAAATTAGTGCGCAGCGACTATTTGCTTTGTGAGTTACACGAATGTGGTAAGGATTCATACCAGCGTACGTTACCATGTTGTTTTGTTGTTACTTTTGTACAGTGCTCAGAAAATTCCAGTTTTTTACAGGAAAGCAAGCATTCATGCTAATATAAAGTTGTTGCTGTTTAGGTCAACAGCCAAAAGGCTGGTTTGAACCTGTAGAGGTTTTACTAAGTAAAACGAGGAGTGAGGTGGTTTACCATTGCCTTCCTCACTGAGTGGAAAAGTACGCTTATCAGCATGCCGGGCCCTCTGAAAAACACATAATTTTCCACTCTGCAAATGACACTTTCACTTCATTCACCACAGGGTCTGGCTGTATAATGAAATTCATTACTTTCAGAGGAGATAACTCTGATTAGTGTCTTTTACACCTCTACCTCTTCTGTTCTTAAATGATTCAGTCATTTAATTGGCTGACCATGCGATAAGAAACAGAACTATTTATTTTAGCCCTTCAACTAACAGATTGAGTGTAAATAATTTGACACTCCACCTGTCTGTTATGGGCAAAATATAAAGTTAAGTTAAGTTATTAGCCACATTTTTCTGTTATATAGGGCTACAATTTGTTTTAATAACCATTCTTACCACTAAATATTATGTGATAAACATTCCTTGGTAAGTAGCCTATACTCTACAGGGCTTGACATTAAAAAAAGAAATATCTTACTGTTCGGGCACTAGAAATACATTACTCAAGTCCCTATAAAACAAAATTTAACATTTTACAACATGCCCTATATTTCCCCCCGTAGTACTGCCCTATAAAGGGTTAATTACAGTAAATTAAACAACATTTTGAGTCACGTAATGAAGCTGGGTAAAGTAAACTGGACGAGACCATCTACCTGAGGGACCGGAGGTTTAAGGAAATCTGCGTTTTATTCGTGTAGAAAGGGTCGCCTATTGTGTTTTATTACGGGTGAAAGGGTCACCTGTTGTTATGATCCGATGGACTCGTCTAGTTGTCTAAAGGCACTTTTACAGTTAACCTGTTTTAAACCTATGCTATGCATATGAACATGCAAAAGATCTGTGACTGTTTTTGGTAAATGAGGAGGTTATTGTGAAAACAACTAATAATTTTCCATATTTTCTAAAGCGGCTGCATGAATAGTGAAAACGAAGAACTCAAAAAATAAAATCTTCTCTTGTTGCACTATTGCACTATTTATATTTTTACTTTTTAAGTTTTATTTGTTAATTTAAAATACATTATAATTATGTTATATAGGTAAAATTTATGTAAAATAAAATGCATTATCTTTGCATGTTCATTTGCATGGCATAGGTTTAAAATAGGTTAACTATAAAAGTGCCTTTAGACAACTAGACGAGTCCATCGCATCATAACAACAGGCGACCCTTTCACCAGTAATAAAACACAATAGGCGACCCTTTCCACACTAATAAAACACAGATTTCCTTAAACCTCCGGTCCCTCAGGTAGATGGCATCGTCCAGTTTACTTTACCCATGAAGTTTTAGGCAATGTTACAGGTCACATTTATTTCTTATAGGTAAGGTTTCTGCCCATAACAGACAGGTGGAATGTCAAATTATTTACACTCAATCTGTTTGTTGCAGGGCTAAAATAAATAGTTCTGTTTCTTATCATATGGTCAGCCAATTAAATGACTGAATCATTTAAGAACAGAAGAGGTAGAGGTGTAAAAGACACTAATCAGAGTTATCTCCTCTGAAAGTAATGAATTTCATTATACAGCCAGACCCTGTGGTGAATGAAGTGAAGGTGTCATTTGCAGAGTGGAAAATATGTGCTTCTCAGAGGGCCCGGCATGCTGATAAGTGTACTTTTCCATTCAGTGAGGAAGGCAATGGTAAACCACCTCACTCCTCGTTTTACCTTGTAAAACCTCTACAGGTTCAAACCAGCCTTTCGGCTGATGACCTAAACAACAACAGGTAAGGTTTATGATGAAGAAAACATTTCTTGGAATAAACCACAGCTTACAAAATGCACGTAGTAACTGCACGTTAGTGAAATGGATACTACGAGTAGTGTCTTACTGTTGAGGTTGGTAGCACTGTACATTATTCATTTTCCTTCCTCACAGCCCATCCATACGCAAAAGGCAATCTCGTGACTAAAATATCTATAGTAGTGCATGTTGGATTATGTTTACGATTGCTGTTTTCTGATTACGAACAAAGATTATATCTTAAATGTACGAGGGCTATTCAGAAATTAGGGAACGTTTTGTAAATAAACAAAAACTATGTAAAAGAAAAACTTTATTATATACATCTGAAAGAGTGACTAAAATACTACTTTTCTACATAGTCACCAAGCAAATTGAGGCACTTGTCATAGCGGTGGACAAGCTTCAAAATTCCTTCGTCATAGAAATCCGCCGCCTGCGACCGCAGCCACTCAGTGACGCGCGCCCGGAGTTCCTCGTCGTCGTCGAAGCGCTGTGTTGCTAGCCAGTTCTTCATTCTTGGAAACAAGTGAAAATCACTCGGTGCAAGATCAGGACTATAGGGTGGATGAGGGAAAACCTCCCATTTGAATGAATCAAGGAGTTCTTTTGTGCGGTTTGCCGTGTGAGGTCGGGCACTGTCATGAAGAAACAAAATTTTTGACGACAACTTTCCTCGGCGCTTGATTTTAACTGCTCTCCTAAGGTTGCGCAATGTTTGGCAGTAGAGTGATTTTCACTTGTTTCCAAGAATGAAGAACTGGCTAGCAACACAGCGCTTCGACGACGACGACGAGAAACTCCGGGCGCGCGTCACTGAGTGGCTGCGGTCGCAGGCGGCGGATTTCTATGACGAATGAATTTTGAAGCTTGTCCACCGCTATGACAAGTGCCTCAATTTGCTTGGTGACTATGTAGAAAAGTAGTATTTTAGTCACTCTTTCAGATGTATATAATAAACTTTTTTTCTTTTACATAGTTTTTGTTTATTTACAAAACGTTCCCTACTTTCTGAATAGCCCTCGTATTACGTACATTGTACTAAAATTATTTTGTGGACAAATTTTGTCCGCTTTCCAGAAATTGAATTATCAAAACCATACAAATTAACTGTCCGCGTTCGTTATGTGGAGGGTTCGTTCTTAGGAAATACGAAGTGTGGCTATTAAATAACGAGAAGACGTAAAAATTTAATTTTAATTTTATACATAATCACTTATTGTTAATTGTTATATTCAATATACACTCCTCCTGTATTCCTAGAACTCTCCATGCAAATTTTTCCATTGTTGGAAACAGTGCTGGAAGTCATCTTCTGCCAACTCCTTCAGGACACGTGCCGCTTTCTCTTTTACATCATCCGAAGACTCAAATCTTATCCCTTTTAATGCAGATTTCACCTTAGGGAACAGGTAGAAGTCACATGGTGCAAGATCTGGTGAATAAGGTGGATGTTCTGACACTGAGATGCTGTACTTGGCTAGGAACCTCTTGACAGATGACGCGGTTTGAGCAGGCGCATTGTCTTGGTGGAGAACCCATGATTTGTCCTTCCACATTTCGGGGCGTTTTGTCTTATACTTTGACGTAGTTTAGAAAGTATGTCAAGGTAGTAATATTGATTAATTGTTTGAATTTCAGGAACCCAGTGAAGGTACATAATCCCATGGATATAAAAACAAACAATCATCATTGCTTTAAATTTTGACTTGCTCATTCGAGCATTTTTGGTGAAGTTCGACTCTTCCAGTGCCTGAATTAGCGCTTCTTTTCCGGATCATAAGTAAAAAACCACTTTTCATCACATCGTACGTCCCGAAGAAAACTGTGTTAAGTCAAAAAACGTAAATTTTTCAAGAGAGCAAAAAAGATTCCACTCCTTCTTATCTGTGAATATTAAATACAGTATAGAATTTAATGTGTTTTTTTCTGCATTTTCAAAAGTATGAACTTTATTCTGAATACTGACTACTGTTATACTTTTTTACAGTGGCTCATAATTTTTTACAAATAAATTGTACTATTTAAATACAACAAAAAATCATAATTACTTGATGGTATTTTAGAAGAAAAGGGTAGTTAGACAAAATTTTGTTTGTTTGTTTAGGTGATCAGCCGAAAGGCTGGTTTGAACCTGTAAAGGTTTAGCTAAGTAAAACGAGGAGTATGTTGGTTTACCATTGCCTTCCTCACTGAGTGGAAAAGTACGCTTATCAGCATGTCGGGCCCTCTGAAAAGCACATATTATTTTCCACTCTGCAAATGAGATCTTCACTTCATTCACCACAGGGTCCAACTGTATAATGAAATTCATTACTTTCAGAGGAGATAACTGTGGTTAGTGTCACGGTACACCTCTACCTCTTCTCTTTTTAAATGATTCACTCATTTAATTGGCTGACCATGAGATAAGAAACAGAACTATTTATTTTAGCCCTGCAACGAACAGATTGAGTGTAAACAATTTACTTCATTATTATGCAATAAAACGATTTTTCTTTTTTTTTTACTTACAACAGTTTTCTTCGGGACGTACGACATGTTATTATCTTCTATCTGTTCCCTAAGGTGAAATTTGCATTAAAAGGGACAAGATTTGAGTCTGTGGAGGCTGTAAAAAAAGAAAGCGGCACGTGTCCTGAAGGAGCTGACAGAAGATGACTTCCAGCAGTGTTTCCACAATGAAAAATTCGCATGGAGCGTTGTAGGGATAGAAGGAGTGTACATTGAAGGTGACTGTTAACGCCACTTCATACTGACAAAATAGATCCGTAAATCCCGCCTTGTTGATATTTCAAATTTACTTGATGCTTCCTATGACCGAACCGAACACGTCATTTTCTCCCTCTACTTCCTTGCATTTCCGCCTTCCTCATTGCTCATTGTTGGTTCAGCATTCATAATGAATGGTTGCGCACTTTTCTGATGCGTGTAACGCATGGCGTTGGGACGCTACCACGCTACCGGCTTTACAATCTCGTTTCGTTCTTACATTCGTTTCGCTCGCTATGAACTCAAGTCGTTTGTTCCTGTCTAATTTGTGTGAATTATTATATTCAGTTGCTCATGTCAATATATTGTGAACTTTTTCGTTTGTTATTTGTGGTGTCTGTTAGTGCTATCCAGCACGCGCTGTCTACAATTGTGAATTCTCATTACTGGATTAAAGGTAAGTGCGCACTTGTTTATTATGTATTGTTGACCAATAATGTGTGTTCCCATGTAATGTCATGTCCTTTAACTCTCGTTTCCTACCTATTTTGTCAGTTTTACTTAACCGCTTGTTTAATCATTTCGTTCAATCACTCAGTCGTTTAGTTGTGGCTGGCAACTACCAAATGCAACCAGCCTGGTCCTCCAGTTTAAATTGTTTAATCGCCTATTTTTTTTTTTTTTTTTTTTTTTTTTTTTTTTTTTTTTTTTTTTTTTAGGCCCTCATTGGAGCAAAATTAATCGATTTATAGAAGTTTAGGTACTTCTGGAAATTTCGTGTTTGGATTTTTGATCTTATATCCTTCTTCTCTGTTCAAAATCTGTGTCTCTGAGATATCCAGGTCCTGCAGATCCTGTTGAACTTCCTCAAACCAGGCGTACTTGACTTTGGTCCTCAAAAAGAAATCCAGTACCTGTCTGGTAAATCTGGATTCTGGCAGTCTCCTAAGATGTCCAAAGAACCCAACTCTTCTCTTCCTCATTATCTCGGAAATTTCCTCATTTTCCCTGTATAGAACCGAATTTGGCAACAACCTATACTCATTGTCTACTCTGTGCTTTTTGTTTATTATTGTTCTGAGGATTCTTCTCTCTGTCTTTCTAAGGTCCTCCATCTTCCCACAGTGCCTCAACCTGCCCAAAGTCTCACACGCATACATTACCACAGACTTCGTGACCGTATTGTAGTGCCTCAATTTGGATTTTATGGACATTGACTTCCTCTTATAGGTGGACCATGTCAGTCTTTGAGCTCCCTTGAGTTTGTTAACTCTTGATTCCATGTTTATTTTTTCGTTTAGATTATATGTGATCACCTCTCCCAAATACTTAAATTTTTTAACTATCCTAATTTTGTGATTGCCTATTTATTAACCTATAACCTATTTATTATCGCCTATTTATTAACGTTAGAAAATTACTTTTCTCGATTATTCTTTATTGTGTTTTACAAAATCGTATCTGCTTTAACAGTGACAATAAGTGATTATCTATAAAATAAAAGAAACATTTTTTACAACGTCAGTCTCGTTATTTAATAGCCACACCTCGTATTTTAATATTGTGTCTTACGAGAAAATGGCGGGACTTTTAAAATTTTCCGCAATTCAGAAGTATCCGTTAGTAGAAGTTTGATTGTACCTCCTAATTAGAGACGCGATCCACCCAGAAGACTCTAAGTATCCAATTGTTTCATAATTTACAAAAAAAAAATTTAAATACATAGAGAACAAACAAAAGTGGGTATATACTGTGTCTACAATTACGTTGCTATACAGTGTTTTAAAAGTTTTATTCGAACAATTTTTAGGTTGAAACGTGATCTGAATACTAAATTACAATTGAAAGAATTAGTAATGCATCTAACTAAATGTGTCTTAGTACAAACCAAATTCGCGTGACAAATGTTTTGAACTAGAAAAAAATTGTCACATCACTTTAACACGTTAGTTTTATATCGTAGACAAAAAAGAATGCAATCTGAAGATGCACTTCAAAATCCAGTGCCTGGGACTCATACTGGCAAAATGGTTAATGTATGTACACAATTACTTATTTTTAATACTTTATTTTTACTTTCTCTTGCCTATATGAATATATAGGAAGGAAAGTATTGTTTTCATGTCGATTTTTCGAAATCGAGTTTTCACCGGATCTATACGTTTTCAGACCCCCTGAACCCAAAAAACATGTTTTTAGCGATTGGTCTGTGTATGTGTCTGTGTGTGTGTGTGTGTGTGTGTGTGTGTGTGTGTGTGTGTGCGTGTCTGAACAGAATATCTCAAGAACGGAACATCATACGAACTTGAAACTTGAAACTTAAGTTACATATCACTACCGGACCCGACACGAACATTTTCATCAAAATCGGTCGACCGTAAGTGGTAGTTTATTCGTGTAATTTTTCACTTTTTTGCGATTTTCTCAAAAACTGGTCCTACGATTTTTTTTTAAATCGCCTCATTTACTCAATTTTTTATTCTCTACAAGATAGGGTAGGCGCCATGTTGGCTGAAATTCTGGGTGAGGCTGTTTTGACGTAAAAACATAGTTTTTTTTAAGATTACGGCTTTAATATGAAATTTAGCGCAAAAATTTATATAATAAAAGTTGTAGAGAATTTAAAATCCTATAACTTTTATTTCAAACATTTTTTTGTATAACGCTTGGTTTAGCGGTAATTTGCATTTTTTCTGATTTTTTCTCACGAAAACGTGTGAAAAATCGATTTTTTTAAGATTTCGGCCTTAGTATGCATTTTACGACAAAAGTGTATATAATTAAATTTATAGAAAATTAAAAGATCTACAACTTTTATCTAAAGCATTTTTCTCTACAGAGCGTAGTTTAGCGTGAAAGTGTGATTTTTCGTTTTTTTATGCCAAATTGAGTTCGATTTTCATTTTGCGTCATTCACTCATGATTAAAATAAGGTTATGTTTTTGAGGTTAGTGTTTTGTTTATTTCTAATATTTTATTAATAATATTAGGTTTATTATTAATTATTTGCATTGGCAAGAGAAAGTTGTGTGTGTTTCACACCAGATTTTTTTTACTTTCGCTTGCCTACATGAATGAATATGTAGGAAGGAAAGTATTGTTTTCATGTCGATTTTAACAAATACACTCTTCACCCGAATATACACCTAAACAGACCCCCTCAACCCACCCAAACATGTTTTTTAGCGATAAGTCTGTGTGTGTATGTGTAGATGTGTGTGTGTGTGTGTGTGTGTGTGTGTGTGTGTGTGTGTGTGAACAAAATATCTCAAGAACAGAACATCGTACGAAACTTGAAACTTAAGTTTCATACCACTACCGGACCCGACACGAAAATTTTCATCAAAATCGGTCAACCGGAATTAGTAGTTTATTCGTGTAATTTTTCACTTCTTTGCGATTTTCTCAAAAACTGGTCCTACGACTTTTTTTTTAAAAATCGCCTCGTTTATTAAATTGTTTATGCTCTACAAGATAGAGTAGGTGCCATGTTTGCTGAAATTCTTGGTGAGGCTGTTTTCACGTAAAACAACAGTTTTCTTAAGATTACGGCTTTGATATGCATTTTAGCGCAAAATTTTATATAATAAAAAATGTAGAGAATTTAAAATCTTACAACTTTTATTTGAAACATTTTTTTGGTATAACGCTTAGTTTAGTAGTAATTTGCGATTTTATTTTTTTTCTCACGAAAACGTGTGGAAAATCGATTTTTTTAAAGATTTCGGCCTTAGTATGCATTTTACGACAAAAGTAGGCTTATATATAATCAAATTTATTGAAAATTAAAAGATCTACAGTTTTTATATAAAGCATTTTTCTCTATAGAGCCTAGTTTAGCGTTAAAGAGTGATTTTCCGTATTTTTTAGGCCAAACTGAGGTCAATTTTCATTTTGCGTCTTTCACTCATGATTAAAATAAGGCTATGGTTTTGAAGGTTAGTCTTTTGTTTATTTCTAAAGTTTACTTAATAATGTTAGGTTCTATTGGTCATTATTTGCATTGGCAAGAAAGAGTTGTGTGAGTGTTTCACACCATATTTTTTAATTGTACGTAGTTTTGTTTGTAAGATACGTTCAGTGCGCTGGCACATTTTATGCGGCTTATCGAACACTACTGGGTGACTGGCGGACGCATAAATACGACCGCTCTAAACGGTTTATCTATTCTTTCTATGTATGCCATCAGTTCTTGAACCAACGTCACGGATTTTTACTTTCTCTTGCCTATGTGAATATATAGGAAGGAAAGTAGGTTTCGTTTTCATGTCGATTTTTCGAAACCGAGTTTTTTGCCGGATCTACACGTTTTCAGAACCCCTGAACCTAAAAAACATGTTTTTAGCGATTGGTCTGTGTGTGTGTGTGTGTGTGTGTGTGTGTGTGTGTGTGTGTGTGTGTGTGTGTGTGTGTGTGTGTGTGTGTGTATGTGTGTGTGTGAACAGAATATCTCAAGAACGGAACACTGTAGCCTACGAACTTGAAACTTAAAACTTAAGTTAGAAACCACTACGGACCCGACACGAACATTTTCATCAAAATCGGTCGACCCGAAGTAGTACTAGTTTATTCGTGTAATTTTTCACTTTTTTGCGATTTTCTCAAAAACAGGTACTACTTTTTTAAAAATCGTCTGGTTTATTTAATTTTTTATGCTCTATAAGATAGGGTTGGCGCCATGTTTGCTGAAATTTTTGGTGCGGCTGTTTTCACGTAAAAAAGTTGTTTATTTTTAGATTGCAGCTTTAATATGAATTTTAGCGCAAAAATTTACATAATAAAAGTTGTAGAGAATTTAAAATCCTACAACTTTTATTTCAAACATTTTTTTGTGTAACGCTTAGTTTAGCGGTAATTAGTGATTTTCTGTGATTAGTGATTTTTTTTTAGCACTACAATCGTGTACTAAATTATTTAACCATAAATTTAGAATCACCCTATGTAAGGAAGGAAAGTAGCCCCAATTATTTTAATGTAGATTTTTTTAAATCGCGTTTTAACCGGAAATACATATTTTCAGGCCTTCTGCACCTCAAAAAACATGTTTTTAGCGCCAGATCTGTTTGTGCGTGACAAAATATCTTACCTAACATAAGTGGACCCAACACAGATATTTTCATTAAAAATCGGTTAACCGACCATAGTTGTTTATTCTTACAATTATTCATATTGTTATTGTAAAAACGTGGTTCCTAAGATTTTATAAAAAATTCGTCATTTAGTACATTTTTTATACTCTAAAAAATAGGGTAAGTGGCAATTCTACTGAAATTCGTGACCTGTGCTCTCGTGGTAAAAAATGTTGATTTTAGGGCAAAAGTGTAGTACACAAAATGAATTTGTTATAAATTAAAAACCTACAACTTCTATTTCACATATTTTTTTCTACAACTCTTAGTTTAGCATTAATTAGTAGTGACTTTAAAAAAAATATTTTATTATAATTTTATTCGTGTAAATTTACACGAATAAACTACTACTTAGGTCAGCCAATTAAATGACTGAATCAAAAGGTAGAGGTGTAAAAAACACTAGTCAAGAGTTATCTCCTATGAAAGTAATGAATTTTATTATACAGCCAGACCCTGTGGTAAATGAAATGAAGGTGTCATTAGCAGAGTGGAAAATATGTGCTTTTCAGAGAGCCCGGCGTGCTGATAAGTGTACTTTTCCACTGAGTGAGTGTTGGCAATGGTAAACCACCTCACTCCTCGTTTTACTTAGTAAAATTTGTAGAGGTGCCAACCAGCCGTATGGCTGATTATTTAAACAACAACAAACATCAACAGGGCAGGAGAAAGTAAAAATATTTATGCAATATTACTTAAGTATGTGACCTAAACAACAACACAAACTACTACCAACTACTTTCAGTGGACCAATTTTGATGAAAGTATTTGTGTCTGGTTCTCTAGTCGTAGCTAACTTAAATTTCAAGTTTCAACTTCGGATGATACTCCGTTCTTGAAATATTTGTTCACACACGCGCGCGCGCGCACGCACACACACACACACACACGCACGTACACACAAAGAACGATTCCAAAGAGCATGGTTTTTTTGAACACAAGAGTTTTGGAAACTTCTATATCAGGTGAAAACTCGATTTCAAAAAATCCGTATGAAAACAATACTTTCCTTCCCTATATGTTTATATCCGGCAAGATAAAGTGAAAATACGTCCACCAGCCCTAAATGTTACTCACACACTCACGCACGCACGCACACACACACAAAGAACGATTCCAAAGAGCATGGTTTTTTTGAACACAAGAGTTTTGGAAACGTGTATATCAGGTGAAAACTCGATTTCAAAAAATCCGTATGAAAACAATACTTTCCTTCCCTATATGTTTATATCCGGCAAGATAAAGTAAAAATACGTCCGCCAGCCCTAAATGTTACTCACACACTCACGCACGCACGCACGCACACACACACACACACACACACACACACAAAGAACGATTCCTAAGAGCATGGTTTTTTTAACACAAGGGTTTTGGAAACGTGTATATCAGGTGAAAACTCGATTTCAAAAAATCTTTATGAAAACAATACTTTCCTTCCTTATATGTTTATATCCGGCAAGAGAAAGTAAAAATATGTCCACCAGCCCTAAACGTTACTGACTAACGATCTTTTGAATATGTTTATGGTATTTGCTTGTTATTTATCCGATAATTAAGTCGTATTAAATAAATTTACTTTATTGACTACGTACAATGGTTGAACCAACTTCTCTGGTAATGGTAAACCCTACGAGGATAGCAGTAAGGTTGGATGCAGCACGGGCGCAATTGTTTTTACAAATTAAACATTTTGCGTGATACATTATCTTGGTATCAAGAAACTTCCTATAACAGAAACAACAATGAATTTCGTTTCAATCAAGTCTGTTGTTGTTTAGGTCATCAGCCAAAAGGCTGGTTTGAACCTCTAGAGGTTTTACTAAGTAAAACGAGGAGTGAGGTGGTTTACCATTGCCTTCCTCACTGAGTGGAAAAGTACGCTTATCAGCATGCCGAGCCCTCTGAAAAGCACATATTTTCCACTCTGCAAATGACACCTTCACTTCATTCACCACAGGGTCTGAATGTATAATGAAATCCATTACTTTCAGAGGAGATAACTCTGATTAGTGTCTTTTACACCTCTACCTCTTCTGTTCTTAAATGATTCAGTCATTTAATTGGCTGACCATGTGATAAGAAACAGAACTATTTATTTTAGCCCTGCAACTAACAGATTGAGTGTAAATAATTTGAAACTCCACCTGTCTGTTATGGGCAGACTATCAAGTCTATAGGCATATAATCAAGTCTATAGGCATTAATTATGTCAAGAGAACATTAATAATAATTATGCTCCATTATAAGGCCTAATCATTTAACAGATGTTTGACATAACTGAATATGCCTACGTCACAATCGGCGTATAATTAAATAATTGTTCATAATATTAATTTTAACCCTTTTATACGAGGTGTGGCTATTAAATAAAAATCTGGTGTGAAACACTCACACAACTTTCTCTTGCCAGTGCAAATAATTAACAATAAACCTAACATTAGTAATAAAACATAAGAAATAAACAAAAAACTAACCTCAACAAACATAACCTAATTTTAATCATGAGTGAAAGACGCAAAATGAAAATCAACCTCAGTTTGGCTTAGAAATACGGAAAATCTCTCTTTCTCTCTAAACTAGGCTCTGTAGAGAAAAATGCTCTAAATAAAAGTTGTAGATCTTTTAATTTTCTACAAATTTAATTATATACACTTTTGTCGTAAAATGCATACTAAGGCCGAAATGTTAAAAAAATCGATTTTTCTCACGTTTTCGTGAGAAAAAAAACAGAAAATCGCAAATTACCGCTAAACTAAGCGTTATACAAAAAAATGTTTGAAATAAAAGTTGTAGGTTTTTAAATTCTCTACAACTTTTATTATATAAGTTTTTGCGCTAAAATTTATATTAAAGCCGTAATCTTAATAAAACAACGTTTTTACGTGAAAACAGCCTCACCGAGAATTTCAGCAAACATGGCGCCTACCCTATCTTGTAGAGAATAAAAAATTGAGTAAAATAGGCGATTTTAAAAAAAATCGTAGGACCAATTTTTGAGAAAATCGCAAAAAACTGAAAAATTATACGAATAAACTACTACTTCCGGTTGACCGATTTTGATGAAAATGTTCATGTCGCGTCCGGTAGTGGTATGTAACTTTAGTTTCAAGTTTCAAGTTCGTACGACGTTCCGTTCTTGAGATATTCTGTTCACACACAGACACACTGACACACAGACACACACACACACACACACACACACAGACCAATCGCTAAAAACATGTTTTTTGGGTTCAGGGGGTCTGAAAACGTATAGATCCGGTGAAAACTCGATTTCGAAAAATCGACATGAAAACAATACTTTTCTTCCTATATATCCATATAGGCAAGAGAAAGTAAAAAGACTAACGTTGTAAAAATTTTAATTTTAATTTTATACATAATCACTTTTTGTCACCTTCAATATACACTCCTTCTCTATCCCTACAACGCTCCATGTGAGTTTTCCATAGTTGGAAACAGTGCTGAAAGTCATCTTCTGTCAGCTCCTTTAGGACACGTGGCGAATTCTCCTTTACAGCTTCCACAGACTCAAATCTTGTCCCTTTTAATGCAGATTTCACCTTAGGGAACATGTAGAAGTCACATGATGCAAGATCTGGTGAATAGGGCGGATGTTCTAACACTGAGATGTTGTACTTGGCTAGGAACCGTTTGACAGATAACGCGAAATGAGCTGGCGCGTTGCCTTAGTGCAAAACCCATGATTTGTCCTTCCATATTTCGGGGCGTTTTTTCTTTACTCTTTGACGTAGCTAGAACGTACCTCAAAGTAGTAATATTGATTAATTGTTTGACCTTCAGGAACCCAGTGAAGGTACACAATCCCATGGATATAACAAAAACAATCATTATTGCTTTAAATTTTGACTTGCTCATTCGAGCTTTTTTGGTTCTCGGGAAATTTCGGGACTTCCAGTGCATGGATTGGCGCTTCGTTTCCGGATCATGAGTAAAAAACCATTTTTCATCACATGTTATTATCGTTTCAAAAAAATTTGGGTCATTTTCAATCGCGTACAAAGTATCAGTACAAACATTTTTACGAGGTTCATTTCAAACATTTTTGAGCGGCACGTGTCCTAAAAGATCGTAAACCTATCAGTATTCTATCGTGTCCTATCAGTAAACCTTGAGTTACATACCCTTACCGGACCCGACACGAACATTTTCGTCAAAATCGGTCAACCAGAAGTAGTAGTTTATTCGTGTAATTTTTCACTTTTTTGCGATTTTCTCAAAAACTCGTCCTACGATTTTTTTAAAAATCGCCTGGTTTACTTAATTTTTTATCCTCTACAAATAAGGGTAGGCGCCCTGTTTGCTGAAATTCTTGGTGAGGCTGTTTTCACGTAAAAAAATTGTTTTTTAAGATTACGGCTTTGATATGCATTTTAGCGCAAAAATTTATGTAATAACAAATGTAGAGAATTTAAAATTTTACAACTTTTTTTTCTAACATTTTTTTGTATAACACTTAGTTTAGCGGTAATTTTTGATTTTATATTTTTTCTCTCGAAAACGTGGGAAAAATCGATTTTTTAAGATTTCGGCTTAGTATGCATTGTACGATAAAATAAAGCGTAAATATAATCAAATTTTTAGGAAATTAAAAGATCTACAACTTTTATGTAAAGCATTTTTCTCTACAGAGCGTAGTTGAGCGTGAACGAGTGATTTTCCCTATTTTTAAGCCAAACTGAGGTTGATTTTCATTTTGCGTCTTTCACTCATGATTAAAATTAGGTTATATTTATTGAGGTTAGTTTTTTATTTCTAATGTTTTATTAGTACTAATTTTAGGTTTATTGTTAATTATTTGCATTGGTAAGAGAAAGTCGTGTGAGTGTTTCACACCAGATTTTCATGATTGTAATAGAGAAACTGGGCATGCACAGTAGATTGTTCCCCTCATGCACTTCGCCTCAAACAAAGTTCATTTCGTGACAATCCATCAGTAATGAGTAATATAGGCCTACGTTATGATATTATTATTTACACACATCTATTTTGTATTTACGTGAATGTCATTAAACTTAAAATTCAACATTGTTTTCATTATTAGTATCATTTTATTACTTATTTGAACAAAACTTAAGTTATTTGCACTATCAATCATTTCATTACATTCTAAAAAAATTTGGTGTGAAACACTTACACAACTTTCTCTTGCCAATGAAAATAACCCTTTATAGGGAAATATCTACTACGGGGAATAATATAGGGCTACATGTTGTAAAATGTTAAATTTTGTTTCATAGGGACTTGAATAATGTATATCTAGTGCCCGAACGTTATGATATTTCTTTTTTACTTTCTCTTGCCTATATGAATATATAGGAAGGAAAGTATTGTTTTCATGTCGATTTTAACAAATCGAGTTTTCACCGGATCTATACGTTTTCAGACCCCCTGAACCCAAAAAACTTGTTTTTAGCGATTGGTCTGTGTGTGTGTGTGTGTGTGTGTGTGTGTGTGTGTGTGTGTATGTGAACAGAATATCTCAAGAAAGGAACATCGTACGAACTTGAAATTCGAAACTAGGGTTACATATCACTACCGGACCCCACACAAACATTTTCATCAAAATCGGTCAACCGGAAGTAGTAGTTTATTCGTATAATTTTTCACTTTTTTGCGATTTTCTCAAAAACTAGTCCTAAGATTTTTTTTAAAATCAACTGGTTTACTACATTTTTTATGCTCTACAATATAGGGTAGGCGCCATGTTTGCTGAAATTCTGCTTGAGGCTGTTTTTACGTAAAAACCTTTTCTTTTTAAGATTGCGGCTTTAATATGCATTTTAGCGCAAAACGTTATATAATAAAAGTTGTAGAGAATGTAAAATTCTACAACTTTTATTTCAAACATTTTTTTGTATAACGCTTAGTTTAGCGGTAATTTGCGATTTTGTTTTTTTTCTCACGAAAACGTGAGAAAAATCGATTTTTTTAACATTTCGGTCTTAGTATGCATTTTACGACAAAAATGTACTATATAATTAAATTTATAGAAAATTAAAAGATCTACAACTTTTGTTTAAAGCATTTGTCTCTACAGAGCCTAGTTTAGCGTGAAAGCGTGATTTTTCGTATTTTTAAGCCAAACTGAGTTCGATTGTCATTTTGCGTCATTCACTCATGATTAAAATAAGGTTATGTTTTTGAGGTTAGTGTTTTGTTTATTTCTAATATTTTATTAATAATATTAGGTTTATTATTAATTATTTGCATTGGCAAGAGAAAGTTGTGTGAGTGTTTCACATCAGATTTTTAAACGCTTTTATTTAACTTACTCTTGGATCCATAAAATCTTGCAACTTAAAATTTTAATACTTCTACCGTATCAATATGAATCAAACTTTGCACACTTGTTTATCTTCGATGACAATACGCTGTCATAAAAAAAAATTTACAAAAAAATTTTTTTTAAACGCTTTTATTATTACAAAATAACTTACTCTTGGATCCATCATATCTTGCAACTTAAAATTTTAATACTTCTACCGTATCAATATGAATCAAACTTTGCACACTTGTTTATCTTCGATGACAATACGCTGTCATAAAAAAAAATTTACAAAAAAATTTTGTTTAAACGCTTTTATTATTACAAAATAACTTACTCTTGGATCCATCAAATCTTGCAACTTAAAATTTTAATACTTCTACCGTATCAATATGAATCAAACTTTGCACACTTGTTTATCTTCGATGACAATAGGTGTTTGTAAAAAAAATTACAAAAAAATTTCAAAAAAAATTTTTGAAAAATTTTTTTTTTCAAAAAAAATTTAAGAATTTAAAAAACGCTTTAATTTAACAATTACTTAAAAAAAGTAACTAAAAAGAAAAAAAGAAAAAAAAATTTACAAAAAAAAATTACAAAAAAAATCACAGAAAAAAAATTATAAAAAAAATAAAAAAAAATAAAAAAAAAAATTTTAAGAAACGCTATTATTTAACAATGATTCAAATAAAAAAAAATGAACTAAAAAGAAAAAATAAAAAAAATTACAAAAAAAATTACAGACATTACTGTTACAAATAAAAGCGTGGCGCATTTTTATTGTAAAAATATTCGTTGTATAGAAATGCGCCACGAATGAATCCTGAATCCTGGTTGAGAGGGCTAAGAAGCCCTATGATGGCGACATCGTGTTAAGGAACACCTGGTCGCTCGGGGAACAATATAACAGAATAATTGCAACCTCAAGAAATTTAGGGGGAATTTTATAGTTTAAATAGGAAATAGGATTCTGGTTCGTGGGACATTGGAACTGGGACTTGAAAGGAGGTAATTTATTTTTAGAAGTTATTTGTGGAAAATTTAAATTAAGGGACAAGTGGGTTTAAGAGCGGCTCTTTTATTTTATTTTATTTTTCAGTGGCCTTTTTTCAGTTTTGTGGGAGTCCTATTATCTTGGTGAGGGGAAGGCATGCATTTTACTGAACGTGGACTAAAGGTATAATTTAAGGTAGGGGTTAGTTTATGATTTCAGGGGAGACGGAAAGGGCAGAGTTTGGCATAATCACCGGCCTTTTTATCTTCTGAGTGTTTATTAATTTAAAATGGCGGCTCTTTTCACCGTAGTGGAGTGATTATGCATAGGAACATGGGGACAACAACCAACTGGGGAGAGTGAGTCATACAAGTAGAAGGGGCATGGGCAAATAAGAGGAATACAGGGCAGAATAAAAATGTGGCAACTCTAAATTTTGTTAAGTGGGTCATACTGAAATTTAGATAAAGTCGTGGAATGGTAATGGCATAGAGACTTCAGGTGGGTGTGGGCGTCGGTACAAGTCCTGAATGATCTGGGGTCCGTCAGTTTTCCCAGCGTCGTATAGCCGTTTCGAGGTATTGCAAATAAAGTCCTCCATAGAAGGGAAGAGAAGGTGTTCGTGTATGATGCGATTGGATATAAGATAGTGGAACTGTGTGATGCACCGGAGGACTTTGTTCTGGTATGCTGAAGTACGTCTTTTGTTGGACTTGGAGAGAAAGGGCCACCATACCGGTGACCCGTACAAAAGGAAAGGACGTAGGATAGAGGAGTACATCAGAAGTTTCAGTTTTGAGGAGTATGCAGGAGAGAGGAACAAAGGGATGAGTAAAGCGAACAAGGCCCTACCCTTGCTAAGTTTGCTGTCAATGTGCTGTCGAAGTGTCAATCGTTTATCTAGGTCAACCCCTAGATATTTCACGCTGTTCTGCCATGGGAGGAGTTCCCCTTCCAATCGTAGAGGCGGAGGAACATTGCGTTTTAGTGTAAAGTGGATTGCTTCGCATTTTGTGGGGTTAAGTGATAGTCTCCAGACACGACACCAGCTAGTGATGTCTAGAAGCTGAGTTTGAAGCGCGCGGCAATTGAGGCGGAGGCATCTGCCGTGACGGTACAGAATAGCATCATCGGCAAACAGTCCGAATTGGATTGAATCACGGACAGGAAAATCGAAGGTGTACATAAGATAGCCACGCTTTTATTTGTAACAGTAATGTCTGTAATTTTTTTTGTAATTTTTTTTATATTTTCTTTTTAGTTCATTTTTTTTATGTTAAGCTCTAATAAGTAGCCTATACTTACCAAGGAACGTTTATTGAAATGGGAATCATAAAATTTTTAGTGGTAAGAATGCTTATTAAAACAACTTGTACTTCTATATAACCAAAAAATCTGGTGAGAAACACTCACACAACTTTCTCTTGCCAATGCAAATAATTAATAATAAACCTAACATTATTAATAAAATATTAGAAATAAACAAAAAACTAACCTCAAAAACATAACGTTATTTTAATCATGAGTGAATGACGCAAAATGACAATCGAACTCAGTTTGGCTTAAAAATACGGAAAATCACGCTTTCACGCTAAACTAGGCTCTGTAGAGAAAAATGCTCTAAACAAAAGTTGTAGATCTTTTAATTTTCTATAAATTTAATTATATACACTTTTGTCATAAAATGCATACTAAGACAATCACTCTTTTACGCTAAACCAGGCTCTGTAGAGACAAATGCTTTTATAAAAGTTGTATATATTTTTATTTCCTATAAATCTTATTGTAAACTTTTGTCGTTAAATGAATACTAAGGCCGAAATCTTAAAAACCAATTTTTCTTACCGGTTTTCACCGGAAAAAACCAGAAAATCACGAATAACCGCTAAACTAAGCGTGTTTGTATAAGATTGCGGCCTTAATATGCATTTTAGGGCAAAAAAGGATATAATCACAGTTGTAGAAACTTTAAAAACCTCAAAATTTTATGGCCAATACTTTTTTTGTATAACGATTAGTTTAGCGGTAATTAGTGATATTCTGTTTTTTTATTACCTAATGAAAATAAGTGAAAAATGAATTTTTTTAAATTTCGGCTTTATGCCGGGTCAACACTAAATAAACATTTTCATTAAATTATAATATCATTAAAAATTCGCTGTAAATCAAAAACCTTGTCACGTGACATCAAAATAACAAGAAAACTTAGGAAAATGGAATAAATAAATTGCTGAAATTTTAACCGGACAGTGAGGGATGCTGAAACTATTTGAAAATAATTTTAGACAAATATTTTTCTAAAATTTCAGATGACACTACTGTTTAAAACTTTCTTATGCTCTACTTCAAAATTCATTATATACGAATCGTTACTTTTAATTTTTATCAAAATAAAACCAAGAAACGAATCTACTTTAAAAACTGAAGAAAATATAAATACAATAACACATCATTTAAACAAGAAATACCCAAATTCAGCTCTAGAATAGCGTGGTTGCAACAGAGAAACACTGGCAGAATATACAACTAAAACTGTTGTATTATACATAAAAATATACTTTATACATTACTAAACTATTGTACAAAACACCAACGCTGTCTGTAGATGAAATTAAAACTAAAACGATAACATTGCAATGCTATGAAGCAAATCCGATTTTGCGACGCGTCCGGTTCAAGAAGCGGTAACATCGTCTCAAAATCGACGATTGCCGGCTCTAGGGTTAAAAAATTTATAGTCCGACAGATTAAATTTAAAAAATCTGGTGTGAAACACTCACACAACTTTCTCTTGCCAATGCAAATAATTAATAATAAACCTAACATTATTAATAAAATATTAGAAATAAACAAAAACTAACCTCAAAAACATAACCTTATTTTAATCATGAGTGAATGACGCAAAATGACAATCGAACTCAGTTTGGCTTAAAAATACGGAAAATCACGCTTTCACGCTAAACTAGGCTCTGTAGAGAAAAATGCTCTAAACAAAAGTTGTAGATCTTTTAATTTTCTATAAATTTAATTATATACACTTTTGTCGTAAAATGCATACTAAGACCGAAATGTTAAAAAAAGCGATTTTTCTCACGTTTTCGTGAGAAAAAAACAGAAAATCGCTAATTACCGCTAAACTAAGCGTTATACAAAAAAATGTTTGAAATAAAAGTTGTAGAATTTTACATTCTCTACAACTTTTATTATATAACGTTTTGCGCTAAAATGCATATTAAAGCCGCAATCTTAAAAATAAAATGTTTTTTCGTAAAAACAGCCTCAAGCAGAATTTCAGCAAACATGGCGCCTACCCTATATTGTAGAGCATAAAAAATGTAGTAAACCAGTTGATTTTAAAAAAAATCGTAGGACTAGTTTTTGAGAAAATCGCAAAAAAGTGAAAAATTATACGAATAAACTACTACTTCCGGTTGACCGATTTTGATGAAAATGTTCGTGTCGGGTCCAGTAGTGATATGTAACTTAAGTTTCAAGTTTCAAGTTCGTACGATGTTCCGTTCTTGAGATATTCTGTTCACACACGCACACACACACACACAGACACACACACAGACCAATCGCTAAAAACATGTTTTTTGGGTTCAGAGGGTCTGAAAACGTATAGATCCGGTGAAAACTCGATTTCGAAAAATCGACATGAAAACAATACTTTCCTTCCTATATATTCATATAGGCAAGAGAAAGTAAAAATATCAGTAGCTAAAATCACCCTACAACTATACATGTGTAAATTTTCGTTAAACCCACCGGGTTGGTCTAGAGGTAAAGTCGTCGCCAAAATCAGCTGTTTAACAGCTGATTTTCGGAGACGAAGGTTCCTGGTTCAAATCCTAGTAAAGGTAGTTACTTTTATACGGATTTAAATACTAGACAGTGGTTACCGGTGTAGTTTGATGGTTGGGGTTCAATTAACCATACTCTCTCAGGAATGGACGGCCTGGGTCTGTACAAGACTACACCTCATATACAAGTCCTACACATCATCTTCATCTCATTGGGTCATGGGGTTGCTTATTGTTCTCAATTGAACAGATTGTAACGTACACAAATTAGGGATACAAAAAATTTTCGTTTTCTTATCTTTCACCAATCGTATGAAAAATGTAACTAAAAGAAGCAAATTTAACATTGGCCGGATCAAAGTACAGTCACCCTTTGAATGTGATTATTCGACAATTGTGCAATGATGACTGGTTATAATTCAGTAATTTGTAAATTAAAGGGCTTAGTGGATGAGGGTGCTACGTAACAAAAATATAGTTTTAAGAAAAATTCTAAGGATTCCATCATTTCGTGAATTGTCTGACTTTCATTTTGGCACTTGCATATTATTGCCCCTTAATGGAAGTTTATGTTATTGAATTTAAGATCTTCAACTTTACTTCTCAATTTTTTTAATAACATTTTTATTATTCATCTATTTTTTTTGTCATCAGTTTCTCGACTGGTTTGATGCAGTTCTCCAACCTTTCTATCTTGCGCAAGTCGTTTCATATCTACATACCTTTAACACCCTACATCTTTTGTAATTTGCTTTATATATTCTAATCTTTGCCTCCCTCTACAATTTACTCCCTCAATATTACCCTCCATTATTGATAGCCCAATACCTGGATGTCTTAGGATATGCCCCACTAGCCTATCCCTTCTTTTGGTAAGATGCTTCCATATACTTCTTTTTTCATCCACTCGCCTAAGAACCTCTAAATTACTTTTTTTGTCCACCCACCTAATCTTTAATATTTTCCTATAACACCACATTTCAAAAGCTTCTATCCTCTTCCGTTCTACAGCCCCTATCACCCACGTTTCACTTCCGTATAATGCTACACTCCAAACATAATGTTTTAAGAAATTTTTCCTAATCTGTAAATCAATGTTTGTAGTCAGTAAGCTGTTTTTCATTTCAAAGGCTTTTCTAGCTTGAGCAATTCTACTCTTGATACCACTTGTGCTTCTACCATCCTTTGTTATTTTACTCCCTAGATAGCAGAATTCCCGAACTTCCTGTTTGTTTTCGTTGCCTACTTTTAAATTTCCCATCTCTTCTAAACCACTCTTGCTGCTGCACAACACTTTCGTTTTGTTGTTATTAATTTTCATGAAGTAATCCTTTCTCAAGATATCATCCATTCCATTTAAGGCATCCTCTAGTTCTTTTTTTGCCTCGGCTAATAGTACTATATCATCGGCGAATCTCAGCATTTTTATTGTTTCTCCTTGAATTTTTATTCCTGCATCAAATTTCTCCTTCACTTCATTTATAGTCTCTTCTATATACAAGTTAAAAAGTAGTGGTGACAAAGAAAAACCTTGTCGTACACCTTTTCTTACAGCAACCTTTTTCGTACCCCTCGATTCTCAAAACAGTCGTTTGATTCGTATATTCATCTGACTACAATTCATCTATTAACAATTTGTATTGCACACTATCTCCTCTGAGATAGGATAACCAGTATTTACCAGTATTTAATCAGTATTTATAAATAACACTAAACAAGTTTCTTATAAGGGAATCAAAAAATCATTACTTTACATTTTACTAATAAAGATAAATATCTATTACCATAGTTAACGGTTTTATTCTAAAACGAAAATATCTTGCATAATGAAGGAAGAAAAGTGCCAAGTAGGCCTAATCATAACATCTATACTCACTAAAAAGCATAAATTAAGCAGTACATAGCATATAAATTCACTACTATTTTCTTAGGATGTAGAGATAGAGTCAACTCTATAACGTAATATCAACTCTATAACGTAATATATAGATAGCGTCTTTATAGGTCACAAAAACTCAATTTTTGAAAATTGTTACATAGCACCTTTATCCACTTAACTCTTCATTGTTAGTGAAAAATTTATTACAATTATTATTAATTTATGTTTTAGAGGTTCAGCTTTAACATCAGAGTCCAGTGATATCGTCTCCGGTAGTACAATCCGTACTGAACCTCAAGAAACTGCAAGAGAATTAGTGAACGTTGAACCTCAAGACACATCTGAACCTCATATTAAAACTCGACCTCAAGTAGATACGAGACAACAAGAACTGAATAGATACAACCCTAACTCTACAACACACGATACTCAAATTGATTCTATACAGGAACCCAGAGAACTAGTTTCACGTGGATTAAGCGACACATCCACAGTATATGAAAATCTACCAGAAACAAATACAGACGAATTAGGAACAAGTACACAAGATGATCCTGGTAATAAAACCGAAGGCAAATCGCCACGATCTTCAGAAACCCCAAAATTACTTAAAAATGAAATAGTTCCACGAAAAATTCATAATTTTGGTAAAAAAGAATCGGATTCTGTAACACTATCATCTGAACAAAAGCATACGCCATTAATAAATGAATTTAAAAATAATATTTTAGAACTATTAAAACGTAGAAATATACTTTCACAACATCGTTTATCACCGTTGAATAGGAGATTCCGTCCTTGGAGTTCCTATAGTTCGGATGAACGTAAATCATTAAGAACACTACCACCAGACGAGGAAACAAACGATCCTGCTTTAGAAAATCAATTCAAGTATTTTACTTTAACTCCTAAACCTGTATATCCAGATATAATTCCAACCGTCTGGAAACCAGACGAATATTCCGAAAAAGATTCAACAGTAACAAGTAAACCAACAATTTCTTCAGGTGATAAAATTGTTTCAGTAAATCCTACACTTTCAGAAAATTTACCAGATGATTTACCAATGAGAAGAGGCTTTACAAGAGGTAGATCACTTTCAGAAGTAACAAACTCAAGTACATTAGATTCTACAGATTCAGAACGTGATTCATTGTTCTCATCGACTCCAGATGATGAAACAAGTTCCTTGAATACTACAGTTAATTCTGATTCAACAATTTATGAAGACTGTGAAGGTTCTCCTCCGGTCAAAACTGATCTAACTAGACTGGGATCTTCTTCAAATGGTAACAATACTTTATCAGGCTTACAAGATGTTGAACCAATGAGAAATGATCAAACCACTGATATGTCCCAACCAGTTACTACAATTCCATCAGATTCAACATCCTCACAAGGTGCTTCTTCATTGATCAGATCTAAAGAAACCGGTTCAAAATCCCCCTCAACTAGATCAACTGTTCCCCCAACTAGTCCAGCTCCATCATCATCATCATCATTATCAGATACGGAAGATGCTTCATCAATCAGGACAGATTCCTTATCTTCAGATGATACAATTGTTCCAGAAGACCGACAGGCGATGGAACTTGAAAAACCAAAAACTATAATAGCTTCCCCAAAAGGAAAAACTTCATCCAGTACTGCAGACTCAAAAGATGCTTCTTCAATCAGATCTACTGAAACTAGCCCAATATCTACTGTAGTTGTACCTACCGCAAAATCATCAACCAAAAATGTAGAAGATCCAATCACAACAGATTCCTCATCTTCAGATTATACAATTGTTCCAGAAGACCTACCAAATCATTTGGCGATAGAACTTGAAAAACCAAACACTATAATACCTTCCCCAAAAGGTAAAATTTCATCCAGTACTGCAGATGCTTCAAAAGATGCTTCTTCAATCAGATCTCCTGAAACTAGCCCAATATCTACTGTAGTTATACCTAGCCCAGATGTTTCACCAGACCTTGAAAATAGTTTACTGATGAGACCGGAACTAACCAGCCCGTTATCCTCTTCACCAGGTTCCGTTTTGTCCAGTATATCAGATTCACAAGATGCTCCATCGAACAGATCTAATAAAACGAGTCCAATATCTACCAAAGGAACTCCAACTTTATCTCGTTTAAAATCATCAGAAGATATAGAAGATGCTTCAAAAACGGGAACAAATCTAACTAACTCATCATCAGGAAGTGCAATTGGATCAACAGAACCAAAAAATAGTTTACCAATAACATCGGGAGTAACTGACTCCATAGCCTCCTCAGATGGAACTAATTCATCCATTGATAAAATATCAACAGATTCACAAGATTCCCCATTTATCAAACCGGATGTAACCAGTATACTATCTCCTTCTAACACAACAAGTTCACGTCGTGTAACATTTTCACCGGATATAACGTATCCTACAAAAACTAGTCCTCGTACATCTTCCAGTGTATTATCTTCATCAGATGGAGAAAGTGTTTACACCACGTTTTCATCAGAAATAGAAGGTTCATTGTCAAAACGTTCTAGCGTGGTTGAAGGTTTGTTTGGACCAACAAGTTCGGAATCAACAACCACGTCAATTTTATCTCCGAGACCAATATCTATGCTACCAACTATTTATGAACGTTTAGGAGTACCGGTTCCACCTCCAAAACTGACTGAAACATCAAATAGATTTCGGGAAGATACAAAATCACTAGTGTCAGAGGATTCAAAGTTCAGGGCTGCCATGGCATTACCTCATACAACTAAATCCGAATTGTAAGTATATGTTTTCCAGGAAATAATATTACAGTAAAACCTCACTAATTCGGACTAATTGGAGGGAAGTGAAGACCGAATTATTGCGAATATATTTTATTTACATCTAAAAATTCAATAATTTTGGCAATTAAAATTAAAAAATCTGGTGTGAAACACTCACACAACTTTCTCTTGCTAATGCAAATAATTAACAATAATCCTAACATTAGTAATAAAATATCAGAAATAAACAAAAAAAACTAACCTCAATAAACATAACCTAATTTTAATCATGAGTGAAAGACGCAAAATGACAATCGACTTCAGTTTGACATAATAATACGAATAATCACTCTTTCACGCTAAACTAGACTCTGTAAAGAAAAATGCTTGAAATAAAAGATGTAGATCTTATAATGTTCTATAAATTTTATTATGTAAACTTTTGTCGTAAATTGCATACTAAGGCCGAAACCTTTAAAAAGTCGATTTTTCACACGTTTTCGTGAGAAAAAACAGAAAATCGCTAATTACGCTAAACTAAGCATTATACAAAAGATTGTTTGAAATAAAAGTTGTAGAATTTTAAATTCTCTACAACTTTTATTATATACATTTTTGCGCTAAAATGCATATTAAAGCCGCAATCTTAAAAAAAACAATTTTTTTACGTAAAAACAACCTCACCAAGAATTTCAGCAAACATGTCGCCTACCCTATCTTGTAGAGAATAAAAATTTGAAAAAACCAGGCGGTTTTTAAAAAAATCGTAGGACCAGTTTTTGAGAAAATCGCAAAAAAGTGAAAAATTACACGAATAAATGACTACTTCCGGTTGACCGATTTTGATGAAAATGTTCGTGTCGGGTCCGGTAGTGGTATGTAACTTAAGTTTTTAGTTTCAAGTTCGTACGATGTTCCATTCTTGAGATATTCTGTTTACACAAACACACACACACACACACACACACACACACACACACACAGACCAATCGCAAAAAACATGCTTTTTGGGTTCAGGAGGTCTGAAAACGTATAGATCTGGTGAAAACTCGATTTCTGAAAATCGACATTAAAACAATACTTTCCTTCTTATATATTCATATAGGCAAGAGAAAGAAAAAAATAAACGTTACTTGTCTGAAATATCGATGTTTAATGAATTTACAGTACATTATATTGAAAAACAACAAAGGTAAAAGTAATAAAAATATTGTTATAATGAAGTGGAGAAAATAAAATCAGCTGGTCAAATAAAATTAGCTTCTCATAAACAGCTGACTGGTTAAATATAAAAACGAAGGTTCCCATTGTTGGGACGCGGCCGCGGTTTGAATGGCTGACGTGTTAGTGGTCTAAATTGTACGGGATTCTTCGTTTCGGTGAAGTTTGTTATTTTGTCAGCAGACATTGTTATTTAATGTTTAATTTGGTAAGGGATATTGTCTATTTTATTTTATTGTTAATTAATTGCGTGAACTGTATTATTTTCAATGTTTAATAACTTATTTTCATAAACTCATGTTCATTGTTGTCGTTTGTAAAGGTTAGTTTTTAGTTCTTGTCAAATTGTGTTAAATAACTATATGTGAATTAATTAAATAAAAGTTTACAATTTTACTTTACTATAACGAGTTGTAACAATATTTACGGCAGTAAATATATTGTTAAATAATAAATGTCCAGTGTAAAATGATATTTAATTAAAACACTTTACTTAAGTACCGATTATTTGGCACTTGTTGAAGTAGAGGGTTGACAAATATCCTCAGGGATCATTTCAGGTAGCTTAGAAAAAAACTTGTTATTTTTTTCTGTAATTCTTTGCTACACTGTTTTCTTATAACTTGTTGGCGCATCTCTCTTAGGACAAGATAATAGTCATTGAATTCCAGATTGAATTCTATGTGGTTTGAAGTCTATGTGGTTTCTTACTTCACTAGCTTAAATTGCGGAACGTTTTCTTCACTGAGTAACCAATAATTTATTACAGGATGAAACAATTTTTATTAGACAGTTAAAAGCTATTATTTTTTGAAGTAGAACTTTATTAATTTTTAACTAAAAAAACTTCTAAAAAAGTTAAAAAAGCTGTTCTTCTTGGAGTAGTCCGAAATATCGCGAATTCCGAATTAGTGAAGTCCGAATTTGTGAGGTTTTACTGTACATAATTTTACTTTCTCTTGCCCTGTTGTTGTTGTTGTTGTTGTTTAGGTCACCAGCCGATAAGCGAAAAGATGTTTTGAACCTCTTCAGGTTTTTTAAGTTAAACGAGGAGTGAGGTGGGGTTTACCACTGCCGACAGCTGATTTTCGAAGACAAAGGTTTCTGGTTCAAATCCTAGTTAGGATAGTTACTTTTATACGAATTTGAATACTACACAGTGGTTACCGGTGTACTTTGATGGTTGGGGTTCAATTAACCATACTCTCTCACTCTGTGTACAAGAATACACCTCATTTACACGTCATACACATCATCCTAATCTAACTGAGTCGTGGAGATTGTTCTTGAATTCAATGGATTGCACACATATTATAGGCCTAACGTACAAAAATCTGGTGTAAAACACTCACACAACTTTCTCTTGCCAATGCAAATAATTTAAACAAATAACCTAACATTAGTAATAAAACATTAGAAATAAACAAAAAACTAACCTCAAAGAACATTACCTTATTTTAATCATGAGTGAAAGACGCAAAATGAAAAACGACTTTTTTGGCATAAAAATACCGAAAATCACTCTTTTACGCTAAACTAGGCTCTGTAGAGAGAAATGCTTTAAATAAAAGTTTTCATTTCCTATAAATCTTTTCATTTCCTATAAATTTGATTATATACACTTTTGTCGTCAAATGCATACTAAGGCTGAAGTCTTAAAAAATTCGATTTTTCACACGTTTTCGTGAGAAAAAAACAGAAAATCGCTAATTACCGCTAAACTACGCGTTATACAAAAAATGTTTCAAATATATATAGTAGGATTTAAAATTCTCTACACCTTTTATTATATCAATTTTTGCGCTAAAAATGCATATTAAAGCCGCAATCTTAGAGAAACAATTTTTTTTCGTAAAACCAGCCTCACCAAGAATTTCAGCAAACATGGCGCATACCCTATCATGTAGAGAATATAAAATTTAGTAAACCACGCGATTTTATAAACAAAATCTTATGACCAATTTTTGTGAAAATTGCAAAAAATTGAAAAATTACACGAATAAACTACTGCGTCCGGTTGACCGATTTTGATGTAAATGTTCGTGTCGGGTCCGGTAATGGTATGTCTTAAGTTTCAAGTTTCAAGTTCGTACGATGTTCCATTCTTGAGATATTCTGTTTATATACACACAGCACAGACACAGACCCACACACACACACACACACACACACACACACACACACACACACACACACACACACACACACACACACACACACACACACACACGCATACACAAACCAATTGCTAAAAACATGTTTTTTGGGTTCACGGGATCTGAAAACGTGTAGATTCGGTGAAAACTCGATTTCGAAAAATCTACATGAAAGCAATACTTTCCTTCCTATACTGTATAATTATTTATATAGGCAAGAGCAAGTAAAAATGTTTAATTAACTTTCTAAATAAACAGAATTGAGTCACTATTTTAGTAGTATACAGGGAAATAAAGTAACTGAAACCTTGTTTGAATGCAGCACAGGAACTGCAATTACAAGTTAAACTTGTTAAAGCTACATCAACTGTTTTGGTTATAAGTTAGTCATTTAGGTATTATCGGGTTGGCTAACGTAAGTCTAATCCAAGCAGGCTCATGAGTTAATTGGAAATTGAAGAATAAATATTTTTCAATAGGGAAATAATGTTGACAAACTATATAAGGACCGCCTCCGTAGCGTAGTGGTTAGCGTGTTAGCCTGCCACACGGAGGTCCCGGGTTCGATTCCCGGCCAGGGTCTGGAAATTTTCACGTGTCAAATCCCACAGTTAATGTTTCATAACCCACCGTGGTCGCTAATAACCAAGCAGTTGATGCGACTTCAAATAAAATAAATAAAAAAAACTATATAAACTACGAGGTGTCGCTATTAAATAACGAGACTGACGTTGTACCCAATTTTATTTTTTATTTTATACATAATCAATTTTTGCCCTTAACAGACAGGTGGAGTGTCAAATTATTTACACTCAATCTGTTAGTTGCAGGGCTAAAATAAATAGTTCTGTTTCTTATCACATGGTCAGCCAATTAAATGACTGAATCATTTATGAACAGAAAAGGTAGAGGTGTAAAAAACACTAATCAGAGTTATCTCTTCTGAAAGTAATGGATTTCATTATACAGCCAGACCCTGTGGTTAATGAAGTGAAAGTGTCATATGCAAAGTGGAAAATAAATGCTTTTCAGAGGGCCTGGCATGCTGATAAGTGTACTTTTCCACTCAGTGAGTTGTGGCAATGGTAAACCAACTCACTCCTCGATTTACAGTATAATACCGATTATCCGTGGTAATTGGGGGGGGGGGGGGATAACTATACCGGATAACCGGAAAACACGGATAATACAACCCAATTCGGTCGAGACCACCTACGTCATAAACAAAATCACCAGTTACGCGTATGTTTTATTCTACTGATTAATACATGTTAATACTATCGGAAATAAATAAACAAATTGTATTGAAATAAAAATATTTACTACATAAATTTATATAAATCTTACCTTAAACTACGTAACAAAAAAAATCACAAAATATCTGTTATTTTACTTTGTTTCATTTTATGCCGCAATATTTTTTCTTTTATTTTTCTTATATAACCACGAATATGTAAAATGTCCACGTAATCTGTGTCATCCTGATTTTCCATGAAAGTTGGTAATGTTTCGGCACCGGTTAAAGCTTCTTTGCAACTGATTTTAGGAGCCGGTTCTGAATCGTCTTCACTGCTTTCGTCTTGCTGTAGTAAGGAGCTCGGTCCAGGAATTGGCTTGGTTACACTGTCTAGTAGATCGTCATCAAATCATACGTTACAAAAAATTCATTTCATCCTTCACTGTCTGCATTAGCAGCAATTTGCAAAACAGTCGGACGTTAAACCAAAAAAAAAAAAAATTTCTAGTGATCGCACGGTTAATCCAAACCCCGGTTAAACGATCCACGGAAAATCGGTACTCTACTGTACTTAGTAAAACCTCTACAGGATCAAACCAGCCTACAGGCTGATGAACAAAACAACAACAACAACAACATAATCACTTATTGTCACTTTCAATATACACTCCTTCTCTATGCCTACAACGCTCCATGCGAATTTTACATTTTTGGACACAGTGCTGAAAGTAATCTTCTGTCACTGCTTTCAGCAGGACACGTGCCGCTCAAAAATGTTTGAAATTAAACTCGTAAAAATGTTTGTACTGACACTTTGTACGCGATTGAAAATGACCCAATTTTTTGAAAACCATTATAACATGTGATAAAACGTGGTTTTTACTGATGATCCGGAAACAAAGCGCCAATCAATGCACTGGAAGATCCGAACTTCACCGAGAGACAAAAAAAGCTCGAATGAGCAAGTCAAAATTTAAAGCGATGATGATTGTTTTTTTTTATATTTATGGGATTGTGTACCTTCACTGGGTTTCTGAAGGTCAAACAATTAGTCAGTATTACTACCTTGAGGTAGTTTCTATACTACGTCAAAGATTAAGGAAAAAACACCCCGAAATGTGGAATGGCAAATCATGGGATCTCCACCAAGACAATGTGCCAGCTCATTCCACGTTATTTGTCAAGAGGTTTGTAGCCAAGTACAGAATATCAGTGTTAGAACGTCCACCTTATTCACCAGATCTTGCACCATGTGACTTCTACCTATCCCTAAGGTGAAATCTGCGTTAGAAGGGACACGATTTGAGTCTGCGAAAGCTGTAAAAGAGAAAGCGGGACGTGTCCTGAAGGATCTGACAAAAGATGACTTCTACCACTGTTTCCAACAATGGAAAATTCGCATGGAGCGTTGTAGGGATAGAGAAGGAGTGTATATTGAAGGTGACAATACTTGATTATGTATAAAATAAAAATAAAATTATTTACATTGTCAGTCTCGTTATTTAATAGCCACATCTCGTACACGAGGTTGTTCTTTTCAATCTCTGTTAAACCATACAAATTCTATAATAGTAAAAATCTGGTGTGAAACACTCACACAACTTTCTCTTGCCAATGCAAATGATTAATAATAAACCTAACATTATTAATAAAATATTAGAAATAAACAAAAACTAACCTCAAAAACATAACCTTATTTTAATCATGAGTGAATGACGCAAAATGACAATCGAACTCAGTTTGGCTTAAAAATACGGAAAATCTCGCTTTCACGCTAAACTAGGCTCTGTAGAGAAAAATGCTCTAAACAAAACTTGTAGATCTTTTAATTTTCTATAACTTTTATTATATACACTTTTGTCGTAAAATGCATACTAAGACCGAAATGTTAAAAAAATCGATTTTTCTCACGTTTTCGTGAGAAAAAAAAACAGAAAATCGCTAATTACCGCTAAACTAAGCGTTATACAAAAAAATGTTTGAAACAGAAGTTGTAGGTTTTTAAATTCTCTACAACTTTTGTTATATAAGTTTTTGCGCTAAAATTTATATTAAAGCCGTAATCTTAAAAAAACAACGTTTTTACGTGAAAACAGCCTCACCGAGAATTTCAGCAAACATGGCGCCTACCCTATCTTGTAGAGAATAAAAAATTGAGTAAAATAGGCGATTTTAAAAAAAATCGTAGGACCAGTTTTTGAGAAAATCGCAAAAAACTGAAAAATTATACGAATAAACTACTACTTCCGGTTGACCGATTTTGATGAAAATGTTCATGTCGCGTCCGGTAGTGGTATGTAACTTAAGTTTCAAGTTTCAAGTTCGTACGACGTTCCGTTCTTGAGATATTCTGTTCACACACAGACACACTGACACACAGACACACACACACACACACACACACACACACACACACAGACCAATCGCTAAAAACATGTTTTTTGGGTTCAGGGGGTCTGAAAACGTATAGATCCGGTGAAAACTCGATTTCGAAAAATCGACATGAAAACAATACTTTCCTTCCTATATATTCATATAGGCAAGAGAAAGAAAAAAAGACGATTCATTCATAGAAAATTTTATTCCAATGGAGTAAGGTAGCTGGCAATTACAGTAAATCGAACATTTCTTGTTCTGTAATTAAGCTATAGGCAATAATTACAGTTCACATTTATTTCTTATAAGGTTTATGGAGAAAACATTTTCTTGGAATAACCAACAGCTTAAAAAATGTATGTAGAAGCTGCACGGTAGTGAAACGTATGAGTAGTGTCTCACTGTTGAGGTTGGTAGCACTGCAAATTTTCCCTTCCTTTCCTCATGGCCAATCCATACGCAAAAGGCAATCTCGTGACTTCAGTATCTATAATAATGTATTTACTGGTAAATATTTTACCAGGTCTAAAATTGTGGTCGATAATGTAGATAGAGCTCGAGCAAGTATCACAATGAAATTATTTTAAGTCCAGCCTCTCTTAGTTTGCTCCTAATGTAAACAAATAATGACGTCACTGAGCATGCGCGTTATATCAGAATGTGAACACGCTGATTAAAAAGTAACAACAAAATACTTTCAAAAGTATTTATACACAAAATACTTTTAAAAGTATTTTTCTAAATGAAATTGTTAGGCCTACTACATCATATCATGACTGATGTTTTTAGTACTTTAAGAACTTATAATTTAAAAAATAGTTAACTTAATAGGAATACGACATCCGTAAAGTCGCAGACTCTAGCGTGCAACCTGTAGTAGATGGCTTTTGTTTGTTGATAGTAGAAGCAAACTAAGAACGGCTGAATTGTAGGTTGTGATATCGGGTTTGATCAACATTTGGTCATAGAAAAAAAAGTTGGTAACTAACTAAATTGGATTTGAAGTTCCAGTTTTGACCGGAAGCGGCTCAAAACCGGAAGTCAAGAAATTAAAGTCGGAATTTGTAAACAAAAATAGTGTTACTCGATTCCTCTTAAAGAGTAGATACAGAAATCACCAATGAATTTTTGTCATAAGTTTAAAGTACGCTTTTTATAAAATTTTCACCAGCTATGAGACGCAGCATCTCATGAAAAGATTTTCAGTGTTAATATTGTACGGCTATTCTCTTCTTACAGCCGTTTTCCAAAAATACCGGAACCAATACGAGGGGATGGAAAAATATTTATTATAGGAAAACGTTTGACAATACATGAAACATATATTGAAACGCTTTTTTCCAGATTACAACCGTAAGTACAGTTACTTATTACAAAGTTTATAATGTAAGAATTATAACAGTTAATTGTGCAAGCTACGAGGGTTATCCAGAAAATAACCTCCGTTTTGAAATAAAAAGTAAATGAGTGAAGATACCAAAAACTTTATTATATAGGGCTACATATTAAAACTACAGTTTTTCTCTATTTTTCGACATAGTCGCCAAACAGATTCAAGCACTTCTCATACCTTGGAACAGTGTTTGAAATACCCTCTGCATAATAATCTGCCGCCTGTGAATGCAGCCAACCATTCACGGCGTTTTGAAGCTCTTCGTCATTGGCGAACTGCTGAGATGCAAGCCACCGCTTCATGTTCGGGAACAGGTGAAAGTCACTAGGAGCCAAGTCCGGGCTGTACGGGGGATGATCGAAAAGTCCCATTTAAACTTGGCCAAAAGTTTATTTGTTCTTCGAGCTGTATGAGGGCGAGAAAACAAATGAACTTTCGGCCAAGTTTAAATGGGACTTTTCGATCATCCCCCGTACAGCCCGAACTTGGCTCCTAGTGACTTTCACCTGTTCCCGAACATGAAACGGTGGCTTGCATCTCAGCGGTTTGCCAATGACGAAGAGCTTCAAAACGCCGTGAATGGTTAGCTGCATTCACAGGTGGCAGATTATTATGCAGAGGGTATTTCAAAGACTGTTCCAAGGTACGACAAGTGCTTGAATCTGTTTAGCGACTATGTCGAAAAATAGAGAAAAACTGTAGTTTTAATATGTATATAATAAAGTTTTAATATCTTCACTCATTTACTTTTTATTTCAAAACGGAGGTTATTTTCTGGATAACCCTCGTGCATTAATGTAGGGTGTTACAGGTAAGTACCGGGTGATTGTTTAGTCCTGTTACCCAATTGTTAATGTCTGGTAATTTTTTTCTAAGAAAGGGATATTTTGTTTTGTGACACAAAGTTGGTAGCCCTACTCAACCGGTATAGATACGACAGTTTGAGTTGATTCTCCTTGAGTTGCTTAAATTTTTATGCTGTTTCCAGTTGTGTTACGAACAGAATGCCTTTTACCCTAGAACAACGGGTTTTCATTCTTGAACAATATTTTGCTACAAAATCGTATGCGAGTGTAAAAGAATCATTTCAAATTAAATTTTTTGGTGTTCCTCCACTCTATTCTAGTCAATTTCTAGGCTAACTAACTGATTTTTAGAGGCAGGTATTGTTTGCAGCAGAAAACGTAGTGGTCGACCAACTCTTTTGACAGATGACGTTAAGAGAATGTGAAAACAAGATTGCTCAATTCTCCATTGAAAAGTTTACAAAAACTTTCCTCGCATGTTGATTTGTCATGTTCGAGTGCTCAGAAAGCTGCTAAAAAATTGAAATTGTATCCGTATCACATACGATTAGTTCTAGAGCTTCAGCCTCCAGATTTAAACAAGAGATTGTTTTAGGATAAAAGACATTCTGTTCGTAGCACGACCGGAAATGGCACAAAATTTTACACAGCTCAAGGAGAATCAACTCACAGTGCCATATCCATACTGGTTGAGTAGGGCTACCAACTTAGTGTCACAAAACAAAATTTATTTTTTTTAGACAAATATTACCAGACATTAACAATTGGGTAACAGGACTAAAAAATCACTCTGTAGATATGAAACGACTTGCGCAAGATAAAACTATTATTTTTCCGACTCTTTTGCAATTATTGCTAATGCAGAAGGTGAAGGATGAAATGATCTTTTAAAACGTATGAAAATATGCCATGCCTCATTGGGATGGGATTCAAACCAAAGACCGCATGGTGAAGGCAAGCACGTTACCAACTACGCCAATGCTGGCCGGCAAAATAGAACTGCATCAAACCAGTCAGGAGACTGATGAAAACAAAAACATAGATTAACAGCTGATTAGCGATTATTTGTCTGAATATTATTAACAGACGTTTAGTTACCAAAACATAATAATTACCGCCTTCGTAGCGCAGTGACAGCGCGCTATCCTACCACGCAGAGGTCCCGGGTTCGATTCCCGACCACGGTTTGGAAATTTCCACAAGTTAAAACCCACCGTTACATACCCCACCGTAGCCGCTAACAGGGCCGTTGGGTCCCTTATTCAACGACCCTGAGTCGCTAATGACCCGAGATAATGATGTGACTTTAAATAAACTAGAGAAAAAACAATAATAATAGGCTACCTACTAATAGTAAAACTTTTAAAAATTCCTTTATATATATATATATATATATATATATATATATATATATATATATATATTGTCGCCAGCAGCTCCCACCATTATCAGCGATATGCATACGGTTCCAGAACCGGCCGTGAGTAGCGCTGCCGACACGCAGTAAGGAGTGTTTCCCCTCCACCTGGAAGGGGACTCGCTTGGAAAGTATTTAAACAACGGCATCGGTCCGCGGAGCTTCCCTCAACAGTAAATTCTTATATAATACCCTCTCTAAATTCGCTCCCCTTAAACAACATGTTTTCCGCAAACTCAACCTACCTTCCACTCCAGTCCCAATTACTTTTTCCAAACATTCTTCTCTATTATACCCTGAGGTTATGTTAAATCTGTTATTTTGTTCTACGAGCGACCAGGTGCATACCAGCACGATGTCGCCATAATAGGGCTTCTTAGCCCTCTCAACCTGGACTGGACTGGACGCGGAGCTCATTCTCAAGCCAGCTTCCAAGCGGAGAACAACGAAGAAGAAGCGGAAGATGAACAGCCCAGCCAAGCCCGGACGAAGCCATCCCGGGACAACGCTTCCGGTGGCGGACGCCACATTCCCGCACCGGTCAGCCGACGGAAGCCCGTGCGTGCCGGCTGACACCACGGTGAAGACGGAGGTTAGCGCAGGCCCGGAGGGAACCGCCTCGGCCGCGCTATCGGCCGACCCGACACTGCGGGGCTCTGGGGGCCACCACTGTCACGCTGCAGTGGGGACCCAACTGCCGCTGAGGGAAGGCTAGGCTTGAACCCGGTAGCCGAGCCGTCACCCTTCGGACACCGCACTGCACACGCCAGCTCGCCGCGTCCGGCCCTTTTCAGGGCCACCAAACTACAAACTACAACGGTCCTTTTCAGGACCCCCAACCAATCAAACGGCCCTTTTCAGGGCCACCAAATTCACAAGTAAGGTTCTGCCACGTGTCGTCGGCCCCGGTCGGCGACAATATATATATATATATATATATATATATATATCCCTAATTTGTGTACGTTGCAATCTGTTCAATTCAGAACAATAAGCAACCCGATGACCCAATGAGATGAGGATGATGTGTATGACGTGTAAATGAGGTGTAATCTTGTACAGACTTAGGCCGACCATTCCTGAGAGAGTATGGTTAATTGAAACCCAGCCATCAAAGTACACCGGTAACCACTGTCTAGTATTCAAATCCGTATAAAAGTAACTACCTTTACTAGGATTCAAACCAGGAACCTTCGTCTCCGAAAATCAGCTGTTAAATAGCTGATTTTGGTGACGACTTTACCTCTAGACCAACCCGGTGGTAAAAAATTCTTACTAAATAAATTTTATAATAGGCCTAAATTTTTTTTATGAATTATTCTTTAATAAAAATAATTTTGAAAATATTTTTTTTTTAGCTTTTATTTGTTATTGGGAACTGTACATTATTAACAACTACCCATTTGATCGCTGCTTTTTGCTGTATTTTTTTTAGACATGAGCTAGAACAGGGAAAGTAAAAATATATAGGCCTATAACTAAATTTCATTATTTATTTTTTCCAGAAATGAAGAATTTGATGAAAGACTTTATCCAGATAATGAAAAAAGAAGGAGATGGTAAATATCTTTTACGTATTAATATTAATTTAGTTAAAATTAGGAATTAGATACTACAAGATTAATTGATTTATTCAAAATAAAATCCAAGCAAAACTATATTGAAAGGTTCAAACTATGTTAATATGTTTAGAGTGAAAAAAGCTTAGAAGGCCATTCAAGAAATAAAAATAAAACGAATCGACCGAAGATGGCTTTAGAAAAAAAAATCTGGTGTGAAACACTCACACAACTTTCTCTTGCCAATGCGAATAATTAACAATATAACCTAACATTAGTAATAAAACATTAGAAATAAACAAAAAACTAACCTCTAAAAATATAACCTTATTTTAATCATGAGTGAAAAACGCAAAATGAAAATCAAACTCAGTTCGGCTTAAAAATACGGAAAATCACTCTTTCACACTAAACTAGGCTCTGTAGAGAAAAATGCTTTAAATAAAAGTTGTAGATCTTTTTATTTCCTATAAAATTAACCATATAAACTTTTGTCGTAAAATGCATACTAAGGCCGAGACCTTTAAAAAATCGATTTTTCACACGTTTTCGTGAGAACAAAAACAGAAAATCGCTAATTACTGCTAAACTAACCGTTATACAAAAAAATGTTTCAAATAAAAGTTGTAGGTTTTTAAATTCTCTACAACTTTTATTATGTAAGTTTTTGCGCAAAAATTTATAATGAAGCCGTAATCTTAAAAAAACAATTTCCTTATGTGAAAAAAACCTCACCGAGAATTTCAGCAAACATGGCGCCTACCCTATCTTGTAGAGCATAAATTTAAAAAAAAATCGTACGACCGGTTTTTGAGAAAATCGCAAAAAACTGAAAAATTATATGAATAAACTACTACTTCCGGTTGACCGATTTTGATGAAAATGTTCGTGTCGGGTCCGGTAGTGGTATGTAACATTAGTTTCAAGTTTGAAGTTCGTACAATGCTCCGTTCTTGAGATATTTTGTACACAAACACACACACACACACACACACACACATACACACACACACACACACACACACACACACACACACACACACACACCAATCGCTAAAAACATGTTTTTTGGGTCCAGGGGTCTGAAAACGTATAGATCCGGTGAAAACTCGATTTTGAAAACTCGACATGAAATCAATACTTTCCTTCTTACATTATATTCATATAGGCAAGAGAAAGTAAAAAGTTAGAAGATGCCTTTGAAGAAGCAGAAGAACCAAAAAATCTCTCATATGAAGCTGGAATATATTAAAAGTAAATGTTAAGGTAATATAATTTTAACCATCCTTATTAAATAGGGTTTTTAAAATTCAAAAGTAAGCTATTAGGTGTATGGTGGGAGCTAACCAGCTAACCTCATTCACACCACTATTTAAGGAGCTTAAATTGATTACAGTTCCCTCTTTCTACATTTTTAAGGTGATTAGGTATGTTAGGCAAAATAATTTTATGCAGAATTTCAATATTCACAATCATAAGACGAGAAACAGAAATGATTATTATGTGGCTAATCACTCCACAAAATTGTTTCAACAAAAACCTACTTAAGCAGGAAGTAAATTCATGAAATAATTATCCCAATTTTTAAAATGTTGTGATAATTTTAATTTCGTTTATAAAAAAATCTGAAAAATTACTACTAATACTAATAATCTGAGAAATTCAAACTCGGGTGTCTATGATTATGAAACCGATAGTAGTTTGTCTAAATTAAATTTCGATTTGCCCATAACAGGCAGGCGGAGTGTTAAATTATTTGCACTCGATCTGCTAGTTTCAGTGCTACACAAATAGTTCTTTCTCTTATCACATGGTTAACCAATTATTGTACGACTGAAGCATTTAAAAACAGAAGTTGCGCAGGTGTAAAAAACAGTAGTCACAATTATCTCCTTTCAGACTAATGAATTTCAATATACAGCCAGACCCTGTGGTGAATGAAGTGAAGGTGTCATGTTCAGGGTGAAAAGTAGGTGTTTTTCAGAGGCCCGGCATGTTTATAAGCATATAAGCATACTTTTTCACTTAGTGATGAAGGCGAAGTAAACCACCTCACTCTGTACTTTACTAGGTGTATGGTGGGAGCTAACCAGCTAACCTCATCCACACCACTATTTAAGGAGCTTAAATTGCTTACATACAGTTCCTTCTCTCTACATTTTTCAGGTGATTATGTATGTTAGGCAAAATAATTTTATGCAGAATTTCAATGTTCACAATCATAACACGAGAAACAGAAATGATTATTATGTGGCTAATCACTCCACAAAATTGTTTGAAAAAAAAACTACTTATGCATGGGCAAAATTTATGAATAAATTACCCCAATTTTTAAAATGTTGTGAGGATTTGAATTCCTTTAACAAGAATCTGAAAATTTACTTGATCGGCCAAACTTTTTATAGCATACAAGAATTTCTTTTTTGATAGTAGTGATACATTGTGTTATTCTTATATATATTTCAGGTGTTATAGCTGACATGTCCTATACCCGTCCTGGAGTCTCCAGGGCGCAAAAAAAATTCTCTTTTCTGAAAATTATGTTTTGTACTTTCAAGGTACATTATCTTGAGAAACCTCCTAACATATCAGAAATTTTTTTTAGCAAAGTAACTGAAAACTGTTCCTTTCTACAGATCTTATCACCCACGTTTCACCCCATATTATTCTACACTGCAAACATGGTGTTTTAATAAAAAAAATTCTAACTTTTTAATCAATGTTTGTGGTCAGTAAGCTGTTTTTCATTTCACATGCCCTTCTGGCTTGAAAAATCCTGCTTTTGATGTCATGTTTTATTTATCTTCATTCGTTATTTAATATCATTATATTTGGTCAGATTTATTAATATTGTGACAATATCGAAAAAGAAAGAGTGTTCGAGAATGACCGAGAGTTAAAACTTGTTAACGTAAATAATAAGAAGCATAAATAGGGTTTTCCGAGAAATAGTTAGAAATATTATGTGTAATAATAAACGGTTTTTATAGTAAAAATAGCTATTGTTGTACAGGTATTGTGAAAGCCGGGTACCTATATAGATAATTGGCCATTTTGTAACACCTTCTTTTCAATCCTAATTGTTTACAGTTGTTAAGATTTATCCAGACGTCGTCAGAAGAATTTAGTATTTTATTATTACATCGAAAATCTGTCTTTTTTCGAACTCTCCATTAGCCCACCTGTATAATCAGCCAGTTTGTTTACGGACGAGTCAGTTTTACGTTTTGTCTGTGATTGAGTGACTGTATTCCATACTGCATAATACCAGTACGTTAGAAAAAGGTGTCAACGTTACTACGAATAACTGTCTATTGTTTAACTTTTGTTTATTCTGTATCATTTCTTTGTAAGTAGTAATTAGTAAACTGCTTATTTATTGCATTTATTAATTATAATTAGTTTATCGTTTATTAAGTAATTTATTTCTAATTTACTTGTAGATTTCAGTAACAATAGATTGGTCAAATAGGTATTCGACTTTGTAAACCGGGGAAAGAGGAACTACACATGGGCCAAAGAAACTAAACTGGATCTGGAACAGATAAGATTAACACCGCGGGATACACAGGACAGAGAGCACTATAGAGCAGTGATAAGGGAATCTGGGGCGATCGAGAGCAGGAGGATGCGCCGGGGCAATGGCGGCGAATGGTCAGAGGAGAGGAGACAGCAACAAAGCGCGAGAATGAAGGCGTTATGGGCCGAACGCAAGGGAAGCTGGCAAATACAGTAGGCCAGAGGAACAACTTGGTAACGTGATCCATAGCAGGTCAATTCGTGAACAAAAAAAAAACTTGTAATATTAAACTATAGTATGTTAATTTTTTTTACCCAGATTCTGAAACGGACCTTAGAGATAAGTGTCACAATAATTATTTTGCCTAATTTTATTGAAAACCGTGTTTTCAAGTTTCTGAAATCGGGTTTCAGGTTTTACGTGAAAGGCAGAATAATGATTCAGGACTGCATTGAGTAAGTTTTTTATGTATTACAAAACGAAGATACCATTAGATACTGATAATTAAATTAGATAATATTAGACAATAATAAGAAAACATTAGATAATAATTAAAAAAACCATAATTTGAACAGAAGTTAAAAAATTTAAACCTCCAGAGGTTTTACTAGGTAAAATGAGGAGCGAGATGGTTTAACAATGCCTTCCTCCCTGTGGTGAATCAAGGTATCATTTGCAGGGTGAAAATTAGATGCCTTTCAGAGGGTCTGGCACGCTGATAAGCAAACTTTTCTACTCAGTGAGGAAAATGTTTTTGGTTTTACGTGTGTTTTGTAATTTCTGCTATTGCAGACGGTTGAAAATGATGATATATGAAATGAATAATGAAAAATGCCAGACCTGACCGGAAATCGAACCCAGGAAACTGGCTTCTACGCCGGGGTTTATTTCTAATATTTTACTACTAATGTTTGGTTACATTGTTCATTATTTACATTGGCAAGAGAAAGTCGTGTGAGTGTTTCATACTAGATTTTTTTTTTGTCATCCAAATCGGTAGATAATGGGATTTTTAAGATTTCGGCCTTGATATGCGTTTACGAAGAAAAGTGTACATCATTTAAGTTATAGAAAATCAAAAGATCTACAACTTTTATTATTAGCGTTTTTCTTCTACAGAACCTAGTTTAGCGTGAAAGAGTGATTTTCCGTATTTTTAAGTTGTGCACAGGTTGTTTTCATTTTCCGTCGTTCACTTGTCACCTGATGGCCACATTAAGTGGCAAACCTTTTCTGTTTGGTGGCCCTGAAAAGGGCCGTTTAAGCGGTGGTCGTCTTGGAGAAGCGTCGGTCGTAGTCGTCGTGGCGGTCGGAGACTGGGCGACACGGCGTGTCGTCGTCCAGCGGAGATATCATCTTCTTCCCTCGCAGTAGTGCGTCGATGGCTCCTTCGTCGGATCCGGTCGAAGGACCGCTGTGGGCATCGCTCGCGTCAACGGGCGATGACGGTCCGGTCAACGACTTACGGTGACGGGTCGGCGAGCGGAAGCATCATCTTCTCTCTTGCGGGGTCGTCGATTAGTCTTCACTGGAGTCTGGCAGCCGTGGTGCCGTGGTGGACGTCTTGTCGATGCTGCAGACTGGTGGAAGTGAATCTCTCTGTGTCTGGATCAGAATTGAATCCCTCTTTATCTTGTTCGGAATTGAATCCCTCGGTGTCTTGATCGGAATTGAATCCCTCAGTGTCTGGATTGGTATTGAATCCTGGCTCAGTGCAGCGCTCTTTATATAGTCGCCGAGAGCGCTGTGGTAGAGAGCGGCTACTGGCTCGGCCTTGATGACAAAGGCCTCTGTCGGTGCGGAGCCGAAAGGTTTGTCGGTGCGCCGACAAAGGCCGGAGAAGTATTGAAGGCCGGCAACACAGTAAATGATTAATTAGAAGGGGTGGCAGTGACACACTCATGATTAAAATTAGATTGTTTTTTCATATTATAATGTAAGTTATTCATGATTAATTTTTTTCTGTTTAACGTCCGACTGTTCTGCAGTTACTGTTGATGCAGACGGATTCATGATTAAACATAAGTTATATTGTTCATTAATTACATTGTCAAAAGAAAAACGTGTGAGTGTTTCACACCAGATTTTTGAAGTAACTATTCGTGCAAGAACCTACAATGTCTGATTGTAGAAATGTTATATTTTGATCTTGTCTGTTCCATTGTGAGACAATATGATCATGAAATGCTACACTTATGATAATGCTGTCTCATATGGTGATTTGTCAAAATTTCTTTTAACAAACTAATTAACTTGTTTCAGCCAAAAAATGCTTACTAAAATGCATTATGAAATGTCTTATGACGAAACCTCTATAATAAAACCTAATGTGACAGGTCCAGTGGAGGTACTGTAAGTAAAAACAGATTGAATACACTTTTAGATAAATTAATTATAGCAGATCGAGTTCAAATAATTTAACACACCACCTCCTTGTTACTAAACCAAAGTTTATATATATATATTTTTTAATTTACGCCTCAATTGGAGCACTCAAGTCACTCATGGACATGCGTTCCTTGAGCAGTTAGTTGTGGCACCACACTGTTGTTTTCTTCGTTCCCACATCAATTTCATATTCCTTGACCTGGTGGCTCTCAATCTCTCTGCTACAGCTGCATTCGGCTGTCTTCTCTCTCTTAAAGGCAGTTGGGTTATCCTCTTTTCCTTTAGGATGGTCTTCTCTTCTCGTCTCTGGATCATTTCTTCATTTATATTCAAGTTCCTCATGTCTGACATGACTTCTTGTATCCATTTGTTTTGGATCTTATTCTTTATTTGGTAGTCAAGGAGCTGTTTAATGAGTCTTGAGTCAGGCAGTCTGCTAAGGTGGCCAAAGAAAGCGACTCTCCTCTTCCTCATTGTGTCCAATATCGGCTCATTTTCCTTATAAACTATATTGTTGGAGACTATCCACCATTTTCCTTGGACTTGATGCTTGAAATTAATGGCTGTTCTTAATATTCTTGTGTCTATCTTTTGAAGTTTGTCCGTGGTTGATCGAGTGCTCAAGTTGAAAAGGGTCTCACAAGCATATGTAGCCTCTGGCTTGATTACAGAGTTATAATGCCTGATTTTGGAGTTAATTGATAGGGACTTCTTCTTATATATGGGCCAGGTGATTCTTTGGGCCTGTTCCAGTTTGGTTACTCTGTTCTAAATTGCAGGCTTTTCATTCAGATTCCATGTGATTATTTCACCGAGATACTTAAATTTCTGAACTATCTTTATTTTTTCTCCATTGCTTAGTTGCAGGCTCTGAAGTTCTTGTTTAAAGCCTGGCATTATCTCTGTTTTTTCCCCATGATATTTGGAGTCCAACTTTTGATGCTATTTCCTGCAGGGTTTCAATCTAATGTATACAGAATAAATTTTTAAACACAGTTTTTCTTAGTATTTTTACAATTCGATTTTCCTTGAATTTCATTATTTATTAACGTACAATGATGTTAGAAATGATGTTAATAGACTAAAACATGCTACATTACTCGATTGCCCAGGGCGATTCTGATACTGTCATTTTGAATTGTAAAATAACATAATGTTAATATTCTGTAAATGACTGGCGTGTTTGAGTGTGAATGTTTAAGTAAATAAATGAAAATTTTTAATCATCTCCAGTAAAGTTCGGTGTACATAGCCTATACATATTTTGAAATCATGTGCTTATTATTTATTACTTCTCATTCCGTTTTTTCGTTTTTTTTTTTAAATTTACGCCCCAATTAGAGCACTCAAGTCTCTCATGGACATGCGTTCCTTGAGGAGTTAGTTGTGGCACCACACTGTTGTTTTCTTCGTTCCCACATCAATTTCATATTCCTTGACCTGGTGGCTCTCAATCTCTCTGCTACAGCTGCATTCGGCTGTCTTCTCTCTCTGGAAGGCAGTTGGGTTATCCTCTTTTCCTTTAGGATGGTCTTCTCTTCTCGTCTCTGGATAATTTCTTCATTTATAGTCAAGCTCCTCATGTCTGACATGACTTCCTGTATCCATTTGTTTTGGATCTTATTCTTCATTTGGTAGCCAAGGAGCTGTTTAATGAGTCTTGAGTCAGGCAGTCTGCTAAGGTGGCCAAAGAAAGCGACTCTCCTCTTCCTCATTGTTTTTCGTTTTAAAAGGGCTTTTAATTTTTTTTCTTTATTGAGTGTTGATGTCTACATAAGCCTTGGGCTTGTGCGTAGGTAATGATGTGTGGTGATTTACAGATGAAAAAAATGCCAGACCTGACCGGAAATCGAACCCGGAACCCCGGCATAGTAGGAAGTTGCGCTGACCACTACACCACGGGCCGGCCATGGTGTAGTGGTCATTTTTATTTTATTTTATTTTTATTATTTTTTTCAAAAACTATCTAATTTTGATTGTATATAATAATTAGGAGCAGAAAAATATGTTTTACAGTTATAATTTTCTGCCCTTAACAGACAGGTGGTGTGTCAAACTAACTACATTCAATCTCTTCGTTGCAGGCCTAAAATAAATAGTTCTGTTTCTTATCATATGTTCAGCCAATTAAATGACTGAAATATTTAAGAACAGAAGAGGTAGAGGTGTAAAATACACTAATCAGAATTATCTCCTCTGAAAGTAATGAATTTCATTATACAGCCAGACCCTGTGGTGAATGAAGTGAAGATGTCATTTGCAGAGTAGAAAATATGTGCTTTTCAGAGAGCTCGGCATGCTAATAAGCGTACTTTTCCACTCAGTGAGTTGTGGCAATGGTAAACCACCTCACTCTTCGTTTATACTTAGTGAAACCTCTACAGGTTCAAACCAACCTTTCGGCTGATGACCTAAACAACAACAGTTATAATTTGTTAATTACACAATTTTTTTTTTTTTTTTTTTTTTTTTTTTTTTGGGGGGGGGGGGGTTAACGTCCGACTGTTTTGCAATTACTGCTAATGCAGACGATGAAGGATGAAATGATATTTTGTAACGTGTGAAAATATGCCGTGCCTGAATGGGATTTGAACCCAAGACCGCATGATGAGAGGCGAGCACGTTACCAACTACGCCAATGCGGTCGGCGAGTGAAATTGCACCAGTGGGTTGTAATTTGTTCATGTGTTAATTCTAATAAATAAGTTGCATTAATTGTTATACAACAGATTCTGTAACGTCCGGCTTTGCCGCCGTTACTTATTTGATTTTAAATTTTATTTTTCAGCGGTTGTTCTAATTATCTGCGTATCAGCTGATTTATTATCTACTTTTATGTTGTGTCCGAGAGCTAGCGAATTTATTGAATACTTTCCTGGTTGTTGGACACTGAGAGTCATGTCTCGACTGTGTAAACGAAAGGACGTACATTACTACTCAGTAATGTTACGGGCCTAATTACTGTTTTAACTTTTAGTAAAAAAGTTTTATTGTTATTATTATCTTTTATTATGTATTGAACTGTTCGTTGTCCGGTATTTATAATTTTTTTGTTTGCCGTATCTATCTTATTAAGTCTTTTCGGTATTCGGCAATTTGTATTTAATGAAAATGTGATTCGAATATTTCGCCCAATTTAATATTGGATTCCAATCCTGGGACTTCAATTCCAATCCTGGTGCTACGTTTTTCAACCCTGGGACTGTGAAATCTATTCTTTGGGACGTGCAACACGATAGTCGGATCATGAGTTTCGATTCCCGGATTGGTGAAATTCTTTCGCCAACAATCACATTAAATTGGTCAACGTTTCCTGAATCACTTGATCATGCTGTTTACTTGTCGTCCAAGCTAGATGAAGGCTTATTAAACACGTCAGTAATATATCGTAATGAGTGTTGTCTGCTAATTGGTATGATTTTTTTTTTATTTTTATTATTTTGGGAAAAAAGTATCTTATTGCTTCGAAACTTATTTTAAAGTGGCAACCGATTAATTTAGTAAAGATCATCCCATACTAATGTATCGTCTTGTCGATTTTCTTACACTGGGCAGGAATTTATGTGTCATTAATTGACCTGTTTGGACTTTTCTTTCTAAAATTTATTTGCTGGAAAAACGTTATTTAATTAAGGAACGTGGACTAAGTAAATGTTATTAATTCATTCCCGATTTTTCTAAATTTATTATTCTTCTATTTGTTTTCTGTTTATTATTTATTAAAATGAAATTATGTAACTTAAAGGTTAGCCAGTGAAAACCTGGAATATTATTATACAATTAATTATGTATATCAAAAATATGTAAGTTTAAGATTTATTAATTTACTCCTGATTTAAAATTTATTTCATTTGTTTCAATTTAACTTCTGTTTTCTTAATTATAAAATTTGTGTAACTGAAAGATTACTAGTGAAACCTAAAATGTTATTACACATTTAATTATGTACATCCTAGAACATATAAATTTAAAGTTTATTAATTTTTTTATTGAAAGCTAGCATGCTCAGCTGTAAAAAGAGTTAAATTTAAATAATTTTGATTACACAAAATTTGATGTTATTTAACTAATGTATCTTTAACTTTTTGGATACTTTATTAACTTGATATTAACAACTAGTTACTTAATGTATTACAATTTTGGATTTTTGGTTATATTTGATTGTCCATTTATATAAAGCTTGTTAGTTTTGTATTAACATTGGTGTTTATACCTTTTTATTAATTTTATTATATTAAATTATTTTGGTTTTATCCACCTTTTAAATTTGTATTCATTTGTTTATGCAGCACAACCTGAGTGTATTTATGGTTTTCTTAGCTTCCTTTCCTTTCTTTTGTTAACGCCCCTACCAACCTATCGATGTAGATAGAGGGGCAGTTACAATTACGCATTAAAAAAAATTAAATTAAAAAAAATTACGTACACGAAAACAATTAACTTGAAGAAAAATTCATGTAAATTTAAACGTTTAATATAAAACTATTATTTAAATATGAAAATTACAAATGATTCCAAGAAAAACAATAATATTTAATGTAATAATATTTACTATCCGTAACAAATCAAAAAGTTGTTTTATTGGTAGGCAACATTTGCTTATATTGTGTTTTTCAAATAAACAAAACTAAATTTATTTAAGTATATAGATTCTAAGAAAAGTTAATTCAATTTTCCAATTTATATTAAAGAAAAGGGAAGGTTAAATACAATGAAATACCTGTTGCGGTTTCTAACTTTATAAAAATAATTTTCAATTTCATCGATATTCTTATGTATTTTGAAAGCTGAATCTAAATGAAAAATTTCGTTTTTCTCAACAGGCACCTACGGGCTTTTCACTAAATGTTACAAATAATTAATAATTTTTAAAAATCAACTCTCAAGAAGTGTGGCTATTAAATAACGAGACTGACGTAAATTATTTAATTTTAATTTTATAACCCACCGACTTGGTCTAGAGGTAAAGTCGTCGCCAAAATCAGCAGTTAACAGCTGATTTTCGGAGACGAAGGTTCCTCGTTCAAATCCTAGTAAAGGTAGTTACTTTTATATTGATTTGAATAATAGACAGTGGTTACCGGTGTACTTTGATGGTTGGGGTTCAATTAACCATACTCACTCAGGAATGGTCGATCTGAATATGTACAAGATTACACCTAATTGACACGTCATACACATCATTCTCATCTCATTGGGTCATGGGGTTGCTCATCGTTCTGAATTGCACAGATAGCAACGTACATAAATTAGGGAATACAAAAAAAATTTAATTTTATACATTATCACTTATCGTCACCTTCAATATACAATCCTGCTCTATCCCTATAACGCTCCATGCGAATTTTCCATTGTTAAAAACAGTGCTGGAAGTCATCTTCTGTCAGCTCCTTCAGGACACGTGCCGCTTTCTCTTTTACAGCTTCCATAGACTGAAATCTTGCCCCGTTTAATGCAGATTTCACCTATGAGAACAGGTAGAAGATAATTACATGTGATGAAACGTGGTTTTTTACTTATGGTCCGGAAACGAAGCGCCAATCCATGTATGGAAGACCCGAACTTCACCGAGAGCCAAAAAAGCTCGAATGAGTAAGTCAAAATTTAAAGCAATAATGATTGTTTTTTCTTTATATCCATGTGATGGTGTACCTTCACTGGGTTCCTGAAGGTCAAACAATTAATCAATATTACTACCTAGAGGTACTTTCTAAACTACGTCAAAGAGTAAGGAAAAACACCCCGAAATGTGGAAAGACAAATCATGGGTTCTCCACCAAAACAATGCGCCAGCTCATTCCGCGTTATCTGTCAAGAAGTTCCTAGCCAAGTACAGCATCTCAGTGTTAGATTATCCACCTTATTCACCAGATCTTGCAACATGTGACTTCTACCTGTTCCCTACGGTGAAATCTACATTAAAAGGGACAAGATTTGAGTCTATGGAAGCTGTAAAAGAGAAAGCGGCACGTGTTCTGAAGGAGCTGACAGAAAATTACTTCCAGCACTGTTTCCAACAATGGAAAATTCGCATGGAGCGTTGTAGGGATAGAGAAGAAATGTATACTGAAGGTGACAATAAGTGATTATGTAAAGGTGACAATAAGTGATTAAGTATAAAATAAAAATACTATTTTTTCAACATCAGTTTTGTTATTTAATAGCCACACCTCGTATGTCTTATAAATGTACTTTTGTGTCTGTACGCGAACGAGTGCCGAAGACCGAGTGCCGAACGAGTGACCTGGAAGGCTGGTCTAAAAGAATAACTATTTCTTTATCAGTTTTATCTCGACATGTCCTACAGTCCCTTTTGGAGTCTCCTGATTGCAAAAAAAACGTATTTCTGTTTTCATCTAATACACGTTCTAAATCCCACCCAACATTCTTTTACGATAACTTTGTATATACCATCGCTACAGATGCAGAATAATATTTCAACAGAATTTTTAACAACTAATGCCTATAAAATATTTTAATAATAATCTTGTTTTTTGTAGGTGTAAAACTGAAAGAGGAAGAACGAAAGATCTCAAATACATTTATCCTGAAGAAGTGGAAGATTATTTTAAACAATTAGATGAATTTACTGAACACAGTTATAACGAAAGAATTTATGAATGTTTCAATAGTGAGGTAATTACTTGATACTGTATTACTTTTAAGCCGGTCCGTAGTTCATGTTTTGCCCACTGTTGGGGGCGCTGTGATGGGGTTGCTGCTGCCGATAGATAGCGCACCGGTCACACTTCTCGCAGTGAGTGTGTTCCAAATGGCAAGATGTATCTGAGGTACCGGCGATGGCGATAGTTGAAGGTGATCAGACAGTATCGATTCCATCTGTAGAAAAGATCGATACGGAGGAGGAATCATTGCTCTACATTCAGGTTTTTCCTTCTTTTTTCACTCTTCTCTTCCCTACCCTCGCTTCACCGGCGACTGCTTCTCTTGTAGGCAGCGGTAAAAGATGCTCGCTGCGTCGGCGACTGCTCTTATTCGATTAGGCAGCGGTACAGACGACCCCGCTTCGCTTCATCGGCGACTGCTCCTCTTCGGAGGCAGCGGCGAAGGCTTCCCCAACCATTTAATCTCCTTTTTGAACTACGCCTTTTATTTAACTTTTATTTAAAGTCTTTTTCTCTACAGAGCCTAATTTAGCGTGAAAGAGTGATTATCTGTATTTTTAAGCCAAACTGAGATTGATTTTCATTTTCCGTCTTTCACTCATGATTAAAATTAGGTTATGTTTATTAAGGTTTTTTTAATGTTTTATTACTAATGTTAGGTTATATTGGTCATTACTTGCATTGGCCAGAGAAAGTCGTGTGAGTGTGTTTCACACCAGATTCATTTTGTATCCCTGAAACTAGTAACGGGTGATTCAAAAGAAGCGCCGGTTTTTAAACGGCTAGTAAATTTTTGTTTATCGGTTGGCAACATTGTTAGACCTCATTTCTATTTCGGAAAACATTCCGATTGACGATTCAGTTGTAGTTTCTCTTGTTCGCAGTGTAGTACTCTCGCAGTCTGTGTCTAACCATGGAGAAGTTTACTATTGCACAACGAGTGTTAATCGTCAAAACATTTTACCAGAGTGGAGAGAGTTATGCGGCTACTGTCAGGCGACTTCGCGGTACTCTAGGACGTAATGAAGCACCGAATGAATCAACAGTTCGCAGGCTCATGAAAAAGTTTTTTGAGACGGGTTCAACAGTCGACCTTAAAAGTTCTGGACGTCGTCGTTCTGGCCGAACTGAGCAGAACGTTGCGTTGGTTCGTGACAGTGTGGCTGTTAGCCCAGCAAAATCAATACGTCGCCGTTCTCAACAATTGGGTTTACGATGTTCTTCTGTACGGAGAATTCTTCGGTACGATCTCCAATATCACCCGTATAAAATTCAGTTTCTGCACGAGAAACAATGTTGTTGCTCCGTGAACGGTTCCAGGATCGCATTATTTCTCGTAATTCCGACCATCAATGGCCACCAAGGTCGTGTGACTTGACGCCTTGTGACTTTCATCTTTGGGGTCATCTGAAGTCATTGGTGTATGCCAATAAACCCCGAAACATCAATGACTTGAAGGAGGAAATTCGACGGGTTATCGGGCAAATGGAAGTCGAAACTTGTCGTGCAGTAATATCCAATTTCATGGACAGAGTTGATGCGTGCCAGCGCAGTAGAGGAGGACACATGCATGACATCATTTTTCATACATGAAATCGGAAGGTAAGATGAACTTGTTGATGTATTTATTTTCAGTTTTTCAATAAAATAAATCTCTTAATTTGATATATCAAAACCGGCGCACTTTTTGAATCACCCTATATATCGAGTGGACATAATCACTCCATCTGACTGATATGGGCAATATAACGTATAACAACATCTTAATAAATACAACTTAATAATTACGTAATGATTACTTGATAAATAATTAAAGTTTTTTGTTTCAGAAACTTAGAAGTACGTTTCTTGTCGTTACATTGGCACCGTTTTATGAGTTTTACAGATTAACTGAGGAATTCACTCTTGAGGCAACTGGTGTAAGATTTCAAGGCGAAAAATATGTTCAAACTTATAATAAAAATGGATACCGTGTTAGTTATGAAGGTAAGAATGTTTTTACACCCAATGGTAGACCTACTCTTATTAATTAACAGCAAAAATGTTTATGACGACCATGAAAAGAATTCTCATTCATGGAATAAAATATAATATTGATATATTTACTTTCTCTTGCCTATATACGTAAACAATACATTAATAATAATAATAATAATAAATTATAATAATTAATAATAAATTATTGTTTTGTATTTTTTCCAAATCGAGTTTTCAACGGATATACACGTTTTCAGACCCACTGAACCCAAAATCATGTTTTAGCGATTTTTGTGTGTCAACAAAATATTTCAAGAACGGAACATCGTACGAAGTTAAAACTTGGAACTCACGTAGTAGGCTACTTGAGAACGCGACACAAACATTTTCATCAAAATTGGTCAGCCGGAAATAGCAGATAATTAGTGTCATTTTTCATTTTTGTAATTCTCTCAAAAACGGTGTCACTATCACCACCTTTGATTAGGTACTGTGCTGCCGGCTATCAAAGCTTCCGACATAACGACAGAGGAAGCCGCCAATAGTTCCGAGAGGGTGGTAGGCTTTTGGCGGTGTACCGACAGAGGCCTTTTTCATCAAGGCCAAAACTAATTACCATCCTCTAACACTGCGCTCTTGGCAACTATATAAAGAGCGCTACACTGAGCTCAGAGAGAATCAGTTCTGATCCAGACAGCAGACAAAACGTCTACCATTGACAACACGGCTACCGGACTCCAGTGAAGACTAATCGACGACCCCGCAAGAGAGAAGTTGATGCTTCCGCTCTGCGACCCGTCACCGTAAGCCCTCGACCGAGCCTTACGCCCACCGGACCCGACGAAGCAGCCACCGACGCACTGCTGCGAGGAAAGAAGATTATGTCTCCACTGGACAACGACACGCCGTGTCGCCCAGCTCCTCGAGCACCACGACGACTTCGACCGACGCTTTCCATCAAGACGACCACCGCTTAAACGGCCCTCTAAAGGGCCACCGAAAATTAAAGGTTTTAACTCACCACTTAATGTCGCCATCCGTTGACAACGGCTGTTAAGATTTATTAACCCTATTTATTTCTTATTTATTTATTTATTTAACCCACCGGGTTGGTCTAGAGGTTAAGTCGTCGCCGCGATTCAGCTGTTTATCAGCTGATTTTCGGAGACAAAGGTTCCGATTTGGATACTAGACAGTGGTTACCGGTGTACTTTGATGGTTGGGGTTCAATTAACCATAATCTCTCAGGAATGGTCGGCCTGGGTCTGTACAAGATTACACCTCATTTACATACACATCATACACATCATCCTCATTTCACTGGGTCATGGGGTTGCTTATTGTTCTCAATTGAACAGTTGCAAGGTACACATATTGGGAAGAAAAAAGAAAAATTGCCTCATTTAATAAATTTTTTATGCTCTACGAGATTGGGTAAGCGTCATGTCTTCTGAAATTCTTGGAGAGGCATCGATCTCGTAAGACATTTTTTTTGTATTTTTTTTTAAATTGCGGCCTTATATTCATTTTATGACCAAAGCATATGAAATCAAAGTTGTAGAGCTTTTAGAAATCTGTAAATTTTAATTTAGCGTTCTTTTTTAACGTCTAAGTCGCAATTTGTGTTTTTTAAGGTTTTTTCGACGCATTTAATAGCTGGTGGCAATTTTTAAAAAAGGCTCACTTTTGACTTTTGTCAAAAACCGTTAGTGATTTCAGTATCTATTCGTTAAGAAGAATTGAATGACATTATTTTTAATTTCTCTTGCCTATATGAATATATAGGAAGGAAAGTATTGTTTTCATGTCGATTTTCAGATATCAAGTTTTCACCGGATCTACACGTTTTCTGACTCCCTGAACCAAAAAAAAACATGTATTTAGCGATTGGTCGGTGTGTGTGTCTGTGTGTGCGTGAACAGAATATCTCAAGAACGGAACATCGCACGAACTTGAAACTTGAACTTTAAGTTACATACCACTACTGGACCCGAACATTTTATTCAACAATTTAATCAAAATCAGTCAACCGGAAGTAGTAGTTTAATCGTGTAATTTTTCACTTTTTTGCGATTTTCTCAAAAACTGGTCCTACGAATTTTCTTAAAATCGCGTGGTTTACTAAATTTTTTATTCTGTACAAGATAGGGTAGGCGTCATGTTTGCTTAAGTTCTTGGTGAGGCTGTTTTTAAGTAAAAAAAAAAAGTATTTTTTAAGATTTCGGCTTTAATATGCATTTTAGCGCAAAATGTAGCCTATATAATAAAAGTTGTAGAAAATTTAAAATTCTACAACTCTTATTTCAAACTTTTTTTCGTATAACGCTTAGTTTAACGGTAATTAGTGATTTTCTGTTTTTTTCTCACGATAACGTGTAAAAAATCAATTTTTTAAAAATTTCGGCCTTAGTACCCATGCATTTTACGACGACAGTATAATAATCAAATTTATAGTAAATGAAAAGATCTACAACTTTTATTTAAAGAATTTTTTTGTACAGAGCCTAGTTTAGCGTGAAAGAGCGATTATCCGTATTTTTAAGCCACACTGAGGTAGATTTTCATTTTGCGTCTTTCACTCATGATTAAAATAAGGTTATGTTTATTGAGATTGGTTTTTTGTGTATTTCTAATGTTTTATTATTATTGTTAGGTTTATTGTTAATTATTTGCATTGGCAAGAGAAAGTTGTGTGAGTTTTTCACACCAGATTTTTTTTCAAACCAAAATGGAATTAATGGTTTTAATTGAATTAACTGGCAATTCTGGATATTTTTTATAAAGACGTACAATAAATTTCTAACCAATGAAAGATCGATGACGAATGATAATCCTTTTAAATATTCCTAATCTAGAAATATAAAGTACATGTGCTTATTCAACAAAACTGGAAGAAACTGGGGTTATGAATATTATACAAATATGTACATTTTGTTCCCAGAATTTTTAATACCGTTAAAAAATACAGTGAAAAAGTTTTAATATATTTTTTCCTATGCAGAAAGATTCGTCATCAGTTTACGAATATCGTAGAGGTTATTAAAAACCAATCTTGTGTGAAACATTCACACGACTTCCTCTTGCTAATGTTAAAAAAAATTTGGTGTGAAAGGCTCACACAAATTTCTCTTCCCAATGCAAATAATGGCCAATATAACCTAAAATTAGTAATAAAACATTACAAATAAAACAAAAAACTAACCTCAAAAAACATAACTTAATTTTAATCATGAGTGAATGACGCACTTACGTTTTTATCGTAAAATGTATAGCCAGCCTAAAAAGGCCGCAATCTTAAAAATCCCATTTCTTATCAGTTGTAATAAGGGAAAAAAGAAAATCAGTAATTGACGATAAACTAAGCCGCTGACGCCGGTGACAGGGATAGTAAAGAAGGCGATTCATTCGCAGAAAATTTTTTTTCCAACAGAATAAGGTAGCTGGTAATCACAGTAAATTAAAATATTTTAAGTCATCTAATTAAGCTATAGGCAATATTACAGGTCAAATTTATTTCTTATAAGGTTTATGAAGAAAAAAATTTCTCGGAATAAACCACACCTTACAAACTGTATGTAGAAACTGCACGGTAGTGAAATGTACGAGTAGTGTCTCACTGTTGAGGTTGGCAGCACTTTCCAATTTTTACTCTCCTTCCTCACAGCCTATCCATACGCAAAAGGCAATCTCGTGATTTTAGTATCTATAAGAGAAAGTAATAATATGTAGAATAAAAATTAATGGTGAATGATAATATATTTAAAATTGTACGATAGATTTTAATGATCTTCTATATTTTTGCAGGTATCGAAAGAATGGACTTTTATATTACCGGAAAATTATAAGACTGCATTGTACTTTTTACAAATAAAAAAATTTAAAAATAAACACTACTACTTAAAAACCTATAAAACATATTTTATTATTTTTTAAATTTTGAAAAATTATCCCAAGCGACAAAAAATAATCTCATTGAATCATAAATAAAATATTTCGTACTTTTTTTCTTCAGAGCGGTCAGTTTTAGCTATTCAGGTGGAATAGGTGAAGGACCTCTTCACCTATTGTGCGGTTACAAGCTGTGTGTGGTTGCGGGGTGAAGGGTACGGGTGGGGTATAATGAATGAGTGACGCATGCTGGGAGAACGATTATTGTATTACTCTGATACAAAACATTCCTTTTTTAACTTTCCGTATTTAACATATTTGTTTGTATTTATTACAATTATTTATTTACATGTTTTTATATAAATTGGTAAATTAAATATTATGAATCCGACCAAGTTAATAACGTGGAAGGTATTTGTTAAATTAATGCGCCGGATGATAAGAATATTTTTTTAGTCTAGTTAGTAGAAGCTACCACTACAAATGTATCAGCTGTGAAACACTACTAGCCTATAATCAAGAGAAAGTGAGAAAGGAATTCCCCCCCCTTCCACTCCAAATCACGTGTAATACTAGCCGAACCGCATAAAAACGGCAGCTTGAACGCTACTACTCTGCCTGATATTATTAGCTACTATTATAAGAAATGAAAACCAGATTTACAGTTACCTCAATTTACTGACAGTTATAAAATCTGAAATAAAGTAAAAAGTAAAGTATTTTTTGAAATGCCTGTTGCCTGTAAGACGCGTTCCATAACGGCACACTTTCTGTAATTCAATGATACATCAGGTCCTTCTTTCACTTCCCCTCAAACTACGTTATCACATTATTAATAATTTCACGACTTTGACTATGCAAAACTTGTCCTTTTTTGCCGACTTTATTTTTTCCCCTATTTTCACTCATTTTATGAACTCTGAACAGAACCGAGTCAACGATAAAGTAAACAGCTTTGAATAGTATAAGACACTACATTAGAAATTAAAATCCGATAAGAAACAATATAGTAAACGATAAAAATAAATACATTAGACAGAAAAACAAAGGTACAGTTGAGCCGTTGTTAGTTTGCTCCTACTATCAACAAACAAAAGCCACCTACTACAGGGTGCACGCTAGAGTCTGCGACTTTACGGATATCGTATTCCTATTAAGTTAGTTATTTTTTAAATTATAAGTACTTAAAGTACTAAAAACATCAGCCATGATATGATGTAGGCCTAACAATTTCATTTATAAAAATACTTATAAAAGTATTTTGCTGTTACTGTTTAATCAACGTGTACACATTTTGATATAATGCGCATGCTCAGTGACGTTATTGTTTAAATTAGGAGCAAACTAACAGAGGCTGGACTTTAGATTATAACATTTGTGTAGAATAACACTTCACTTCAATAACTAACTAATTAATTATAACTATAGGGTGATTCAAAAAGAGCACCGGTTTTGGTATATCAAATTAAGAGATTTATTTTATTGAAAAACTGAAAATAAATACATCAACAAGTTCATCTTTCCTTCCGATTTTATGTATGAAAAATGATGTCATGCATGTGTCCTCCTCTACTGCGCTGGCACGCATCAACTCTGTCCATGAAATTGGATATTACTGCACGACAAGTTTCGACTTCCATTTGCCCGATAACCCGTCGATTTCCTCCTTCAAGTCATTGATGTTTCGGGGTTTATTGGCATACACCAATGACTTCAGATGACCCCAAAGAGGAAAGTCACAAGGCGTCAAGTCACACGACCTTGGTAGCCATTGATGGTCGGAATTACGAGAAATGATGCGATCCTGGAACCGTTCACAGAGCAACAACATTGTTTTTCGTGCAGCGTGACAGGTGGCACCATCCTGCTGAAACCACAACTCGTCAATGTCCATTCCATCCAAATGACGCCACAAAAACTCCCTAATTTGCTGGGTTAACAGCCACACTGTCACGAACCAGCGCAACGTTCTGCTCAGTTCGGCCAGAACGACGACGTCCAGAACTTTTAAGGTCGACTGTTGAACCCGTCTCAAAAAACTTTTTCATGAGCCTGCGAACTGTTGATTCATTCGGTGCTTCATTACGTCCTAGAGTACCGCGAAGTCGCCTGACAGTAGCCGCATAACTCTCTCTACTCTGGTAAAATGTTTTGACGATTAACACTCGTTGCGCAATAATAAACTTCTCCATGGTTAGCCACAGACTGCGAGAGTACTACACTGCGAACAAGAGAAACTACAACTGAATCGTCAATCGGAATGTTCTCCGAAATAGAAATGAGGTCTAACAATGTTGCCAACCGATAAACAAAAATTTACCAGCCGTTTAAAAATCCGGCGCTCTTTTTGAATCACCCTTTAATTAATAACTTCAATCACTAAGGTTAAGCCCAACTACAAATTTCCAAGTTGTAAACACACTACTCATGCACACCCCTTTCCTTATTAAATAGACTTTTCCATACAGACTACTCCCACCAGCTTAGACTGGCCCAAGGCACTGTGACGTCACCTTTTCCCTTTACAGAATATTTTCACTATAACTCATTCATTCTCCCACTACTATAACAACGCACTGCATTCCACAACAACTACACGGAGCTGGGACTCAAGCAATACAGGTCGCAAATAAACTAAATCTATAAAATCTGGTGTGAAACACTCACACAACTTTCTCTTGCCAATGCAAATAATTAACAATAAACCTAACATTATTAATAAAATATTAGAAATAAACAAAAAACTAACCTCAAAAACATAACCTTATTTTAATCATGAGTGAATGATGCAAAATGAAAATCAACCTCAGTTTGGCTTAGAAATACGGAAAATCACTCTTTCTCTCTAAACTAGACTCTGTAGAGAAAAATGCTTTAAATAAAAGTTGTAGATCGTTTAATTTTCTCGTCGTCGTCGTCTTCATGGATTAGGCTGTGCGTTAGCCTGTTCCGGCGTTCTTTTAATTTTCTATAAATTACATTATATACACTTTTGTCGTAAAATGCATACTAAGGCCGAAATCTTAAAAAAATCAATTTTTCACACATTTTCGTGAGAAAAAACACAGAAAATCGCAAATTACCGCTAAACTAAGCGTTATACAAAAAATTGTTTGAAATAAAAGTTGTAGAATTTTAAATTCTCTATAACTTTTATTATATAAAGTTTTGCGCTAAAATGCATATTAAAGCTGTAATCTTAAAAAAACAACGTTTTTACGTGAAAACAGCCTTACGCAGAATTTCAGCAAACATGACGCCTACCCTATCTTGTAGAGAATAAAAAATTGAGTAAACCAGGCGATTTTAAAAAAAATCGTAGGATCAGTTTTTGAGAAAATTGCAAAAAAGTGAAAAATTACACGAATAAACTACCACTTCCGGTTGACCGATTTTGATGAAAATGTTCGTGTCGAGTCCGGTAGTGGTACGTAACTTAAGTTTCAAGTTTCAAGTTCGTACGATGTTCCGTTCTTGAGATATTCTGTTCACACACAGACACACAGACACACACACACACACACACACACACACACACACACACAGACCAATCGCTAAAAACATGTTTTTTGGGTTCAGGGGGTCTGAAAACGTATAGATCCGGTGAAAACTCGATTTCGAAAAATCGACATGAAAACAATAATTTCCTTCCTATATATTCATATAGGCAAGAGAAAGTAAAAAACGTTAATAACATAAATAGTATGCCCTACATAAAGCAAGCGGAGAACACGATGCACGAGTAATAACCCTCACGGGAGAGATACCTCATAATCGGTCAGCGTTGAATTAGTGAATAAATACAGTTATCTAAGGGAAAGAAATTTCAAAAACAGTCGGAAACTAAAATTTGTAGAGTGTTGTTCTGACACCAAAAAAAAATTGCATTGGACTAAAAATTAACACTTGTAGATAAAAAATTATTTTAAAATATTACGTAATAATAATAATAATAATAATTATAATAATAAAAAAATAACTTACCATTGGTAGTCACTGTGCATAAAATACTTTGGCAGTTCCGATAGGTATTCCTCCTCCTGGAACATTGAAAATTAGTAATTTAACTTAGATCGGGAAGTGAAAGGATTTTTAACCCTTAATAGGGCACTACTACGGGGGAAAACTGCCCCTAACAGGCCGGCGGAGTGTCAAATTATTTACACTTAATCTGTTCGTGGCAGGGCTAAAATAAATAGTTCTGTTTCTTATCACATGGTCAACCAATTAAAAGACTGAATCATTTAAGAACAGAAGAGGTAGTGGTGTAAAAGACACTAATCAGAGATATCTCCTCTGAAAGTAATGAATTTCATTGTACAGCCAGACCCTGTGGTGAATGAAGTGAAGTTGTCATTAACAGAGTGGAAAATATGTGCTTTTCAGAGGGCCCGGCATGCTGATAAGCGTACTTTTCCACTCAGTGAGGAAGGCAATGGTAAACCACCTCACTTTTCGTTTTACTTAGTAAAACCTCTAGAGGTTCAAACCAGCCTTTCGGCTGTTGACCTAAACATTAACAGGGCACTACTACATGGGAAGTATACATGTTGTAAAATGTTAAATTTTGTTTTATAGGGACTTGAACAATGCATTTCTAGTGCCAGAACAGTAAGATTTTCATTTTTTTTTATGTTAAGCCCTGTTAAGTATACTTACAACTTTTATTGAAATGGGAATCACATAATGTTTAGTGGTAAAAATGCTTAATAAAACAACTTGTAGTCCTATATAACAGAAAAATTTGGTGTGAAACACTCACACGACTTTCTCTTGCCAATGCAAATAATTAATAATAAACCTAACATTATTAATAAAATATTAGAAATAAACAAAAACTAACCTCAGAAACATAACTTTATTTTAATCATGACTAAATGACGCAAAATGAAAATCGAACTAAATTTGGCTTAAAAAAAAACGGAAAATCACACTTTCACGCTAAACTAGGCTCTGTAGAGAAAAATTCTTTAAATAAAAGTTGTAGATCTCTTAATTTTCTATAAATTTTATTATATACACTTTTGTCGTAAAATGCATACTAAAGCCGAAATGTTAAAAAAAATCGACTTTTCTCACGTTTTCGTGAGAAAAAAACAGAAAATCGCAAATTACCGCTAAACTAAGCGTTATACAAAAAAATGTTTGAAATAAAAGTTGTAGGTTTTTAAATTCTCTACAACTTTTTATTATATAAATTTTTGCTCTAAATTGCATATTAAAGCCGTAATCTTAAAAAAACTTTGTTTTTACGTGAAAACAGCCTCACCCAGAATTTCAGCAAACATGACGCCTACCCTATCTTGTAGAGAATAAAAAATTGAGTAAACCAGGCGATTTAAAAAAAATCGTAGGACCAGTTTTTGAGAAAATTGCAAAAAAGTGAAAAATTACACGAATAAACTACTACTTCCGTTTGACCGATTTTGATGAAAATGTTCGTGTCGGGTCCGGTAGTGGTATATAACTTAAGTTTCAAGTTTCAAGTTCGTACGATGTTCCGTTCTTGAGATATTTTGTACACACACACACGCACGCACACACACACACACACACACACAGACCAATCGTTAAAAACATGTTTTTTGGGTTCAGGGGGTTTGAAAACGTATAGATCCGGTGAAAACTCGGTTTCGAAAAATCGACATGAAAACAATACTTTCCGGAAGGAAAGTATATATTCATATAGGCAAGAGAAAGTAAAAATGTATAGAAAAATTTAACTTAACTTTATATTAGCATGAATTCTTGCTTTCCCGAAAAATCTCAAATTTTCTAAGCATTGTACAAAAGTAACAACAAAACAATGCTGTTGCGTACGCTGCTATAAATCCTTACCACAATCGTGTAACACATGAAGCAAATGGTCGCTGCGCACTTATGTCAAAATGTGGACTGCCTTACCAGAGAACATATTCTATAAAACCATAAAATGCCAATAGGGTTCAACTGCATAGCTTATTCTTTAAAAAAGTCGACCATATTGCCAGTGGTATTTATACTTACCAAATACCCATAAATGGTTAACAAAACATACATTTTATTCTGATCAACATTTTTTTAAATTATCTTACAAGAAATACTCTTTAAAATGTAATTTGTGTAGAATTTAGACTTATGTAACATTTTGTTAGTGTAAATGGCAAACCTAAAATTCGAATATACAATTTTAGTCATATATAAGCAGTAATTTAATGTGTTGTTGTTTAGGTAATCAGCCAAAAGGCTGATTTGCCCTCTAAAAAAGCTTTAATAAGTTTTTTTTGCGCCCAGGAGACTCCAGGAGGAGTATAGGACATATCAGTTATAACACCTGAAATATAAATAAGAATCACTCAATGTATAGGGTGATTCAAAAAGAGCGCCGGTTTTGATATATCAAATTAAGAGATTTATTTTATTGAAAAACTGAAAATAAATACATCAACAAGTTCATCTTTCCTTCCGATTTTATGCATGAAAAATGATGTCATGCATGTGTCCTCCTCTACTGCGCTGGCACGCATCAACTCTGTCCATGAAATTGGATATTACTGCACGACAAGTTTCGACTTCCATTTGCCCGATAACCCGTCGAATTTTCTCCTTCAAGTCATTGATATTTCAGGGTTTATTGGCATACACCAATGACTTCAGATGACCCCAAAGACGAAAGTCACAAGGCGTCAAGTCACACGACCTTGGTAGCCATTGATGGTCGGAATTACGAGAAATGATGCGATCCTGGAACCGTTCACGGAGCAACAACATTGTTTCTCGTGCAGCGTGACAGGTGGCACCATCCTGCTGAAACCACAACTCGTCAATGTCCATTCCATCCAAATGACGCCACAAAAACTCCCTAATTTTCTGGGTTAACAGCCACACTGTCACGAACCAACGCAACGTTCTGCTCAGTTCGGCCAGAACGACGACGTCCAGAACTTTTAAGGTCGACTGTTGAACCCGTCTCAAAAAACTTTTTCATGAGCCTGCGAACTGTTGATTCATTCGGTGCTTCATTACGTCCTAGAGTACCGCGAAGTCGCCTGACAGTAGCCGCATAACTCTCTCCACTCTGGTAAAATGTTTTGACGATTAACACTCGTTGCGCAATAGTAAACTTCTCCATGGTTAGACACAGACTGCGAGAGTACTACACTGCGAACAAGAGAAACTACAACTGAATCGTCAATCGAAATGTTCTCCGAAATAGAAATGAGGTCAAACAATGTTGCCAACCGATAAACAAAAATTTACCAGCCGTTTAAAAACCGGCGCTCTTTTTGAATCACCCTTTATCACTGCTATCAAGAAAGAAATTCTTGTACGCTATAAAAAGTTTCACCGACTAAGGAATTTTTTTTTTCTTTTTAGCTTTTATTTGTTATCGGGAACTGTACTTTGTTGACAACTACCCAATTTGATTGCTGCTTTTTGCTGATTTTTTTTTGACGTGGATTAGGCATGAGTTTGAACAGGGACCCCCAGTAGAGTTTGTTCATGGATGGCTGTCAACTGGTCACCATACAAAGTCGTTTGCCCAACCGGTGTTACTTAACAAATAATAGCGACTTTCTACCAACTGACTGATTGGGCTGGCTCGAAGGCCTCAAGGAATTTTTCAGGTTTTTACTTTCTCTTGCCTATATGAATATATAGGAAGGAAAGTATTGTTTTCATGTCGATTTTTCGAAATCGAGTTTTCACCGGATCTATACGTTTTCAGACCCCCTGAACCCAAAAAACATGTTTTTAGCGATTGGTCTGTGTGTGTGTCTGTGTGTCTGTGTGTGTGTGTGTGTCTGTGTGTGTGTGTGTCTGCGTGTGTGTGTGTGTGTGTGAACAGAATATCTCAAGAACGGAACATCGTACGAACTTGAAACTTGAAACTTAAGTTACATACCACTACCGGACGCGACACGAACATTTTCATCAAAATCGGTCAACCGGAAGTAGTAGTTTATTCGCATAATTTTTCAGTTTTTTGCGGTTTTCTCAAAAACTGGTCCTACGATTTTTTTTAAAATCGCCTATTTTACTCAATTTTTTATTCTCTACAAGATAGGGTAGGCGCCATGTTTGCTGAAATTCTCGGTGAGGCTGTTTTCACGTAAAAACGTTGTTTTTTTAAGATTACGGCTTTAATATAAATTTCAGCGCAAAAACTTATATAATAAAAGTTGTAGAGAATTTAAAAACCTACAACTTCTGTTTCAAACATTTTTTTGTATAACGCTTAGTTTAGCGGTAATTTGCAATTTTCTGTTTTTTTTCTCACGAAAACGTGAGAAAAATCGATTTTTTTAACATTTCGGTCTTAGTATGCATTTTACGACAAAAGTGTATATAATAAAAGTTATAGAAAATTAAAAGATCTACAACTTTTGTTTAGAGCATTTTTCTCTACAGAGCCTAGTTTAGCGTGAAATAGTGATTTTCCGTATTTTTAAGCCAGACTGAGGTTGATTTTCATTTTGAGTGTTTCACTCATGATTAAAATAAGGTTATGTTTATTGAGGTTAGTTTTTTGTTTATTTCTAATATTTTATTACCAATGTTAAATTATATTGTAAATTATTTGCATTGGCAAGAGAAAGTTGTGTGAGTGTTTCACACCAGATTTTTTTTAAAGGAATAAAAATTATCACAACCTTTTGAAAACTGGGGTAATTTATCCATGAATTTTTTCCCTGCAAAGTAGGTTTTTGTTCAAACAATTTTTTGGAGTGATTAGCCACATAATAATCATTTCTGTTTCTCGTGTTATTTTACATAAAATTATTTTGCTTAACATACATAATCACCTCAAAAATATAAAAAGGAGGAACTGTAAGCAATTTAAGCTCCTTAAATAGTGGCCTGCATGAGGTTACCTAGTTATCTCCCACCATACACCTAGTAAAGTACAGAGTGAGGTGGTTTACTTTGCCTTCCTCCCTAAGTGAAATAGTATGCTTATAAGCATGCCAGGCACTCCAAAAAGCATCTACTTTCCATCCTAAAAATGACATTTTCACTTCATTCACCAAAGGGTCTGTCTGTATATTGAAATTCATTAGTCTGAAAGGAGATAATTGTAACTAGTGTGTTTTACACCTGCGCAACTTCTGTTTTTAAATGCTTCAGTCATACAATAATTGGCCGACCATGTGATAAGAGAAAGAACTATTTTTCTAGCCCTGCAACTAGCAGATCGAATGTAAATAATTTAACACTCCACCTGCCTGTTATGGGTAAATCAAAATTTAATGTACAGTTGAGCCGTTCTTAGTTTGTCCTACTGTCAACAAACACAAGCCACCTACTGCAGGGTGCACGCTAGAGTCCGCGACTTTACGGATGTCGTATTCCTATTAATTTAACTATTTTTTTTAAATTATAAGCACTTAAAGTACTAAAAACATCAGTCATGATATGATGTAGGCCTAACAATTTCATTTAGAAAAATACTTTTAAAAGTATTTTGTATTTAAATACTTTTGAAAGTATTGTTATTACTTTTTAATCAGCGTGTACACATTTTGATTTAATGCGCATGCTTAGTGACGTCATTATTTGTTTACATTAGGAGCAAACTAAGAGAGGCTGGACTATAGACAAACTACTATCGGTGTCATAATCATAGACACCCGAGTTTCAACCCAAAGCATCTCCAAAACCATGAGTCGGATTTTAACATACTTTACATCAAAATTTAGCTCATTTTATTCTGCGTTGACTCATAATAATCCTATATTTTTAATGCTGTTAAAAAAATTGTCATATCGAGATTAAAAGACAAAAAGACCCGGATTTTTTGCTACCGTAACAAATTTCATGCGTTTAGAGGCGTGTAGTTCGATAATTACTTGACCGCAAATTTTAAAATTTTAACACAACACAGACAACTATATTCTTACAGTGTGTACGAAATTTCAAATTGGTAACGTATTTAAATTTTGATTTATTAACAATATTCTGAACCCTTGCTATCTCGGTAACCGCTCGATCGTTCGGCACGGGAAAACTATCGTTTTATTCAACGTAAAAAACTTGTAAAAATATGTTTATTTGTACAAAATTCTACCACAACATTGGCCAATCAATATTTTCTTGTTATTAACATATTTTTACTAAGTTTTTAAGCTGAATAAAACGATAGTTTGCCCGTGGCGAACAATCGAGCGGTTTCCGAGATAGCAAGAGTTCAGAATATTGTTAATAAATCAAAATTTAAATATCGTACGAAATTGAAATTTCGTACACGCTGTTAGAATATAATTATTGTCTATGTTGTGTTAAAATTTCAAAATTTGCGGTCAAATAATTATCGAATTACACGCCTCTAAACGCATGAAATTTGTTGCAAAAAGCCCAGGTCGTTTTGTCTTCCAACTTCGATATGGCAATTTTTTAACAAAATTAAAAATATAGGACTATTATGGGTCAACGCAGAATGAAATGAGCTAAATTTTGATGTAAAACATATTGAAATCCGTTACATAGTTTTGGAGATGCTTTGGGTTCAAACTAGGGTGTCTATAATTATGAAACCGATAGTATGTAATTTTTTAGTGTACACTTTATTAGATAGTAAAGAAAAACATTTTTGTTTAACATTTTAGACAAAATGTTTTTACAGCTGACAAAACATTGCCGCATTGGCGCAGTTGGTAACGTGCTCGCCTCTCATCATGCGGTCCTGGGTTCGAATCCCACTCAGGCATGGCATATTTTCATACGTTACAAAAAATAATTTCATCCTACATTGCATAAAGTTCCACCATAACGTCGTCGCTAATAACCGTTGTAGTTGATGCGACGTTAAATAAATAAATTTAAAAAAAAAATTTTTTTGTTAAAATAGTTTTAAATGTACGTATATTACTCGTATATTTGACGAATCCTTTTTTCCTCGCTGACAAAAATAAAGATTTGTTTATTTATTGAAAAGTTAATATGAATAAGTTTCGATGTAATTGGTAATTTTCATCACTCGGTAAACAAATCAATGTAATTGTTTTAGTCTGCCACTCAATAATTGTCACTTATGGTTAAGTGGATATCTACGTCAACAACCTGTCCACCAAGTACACCACAAAATCCCAAACATTATTGCAAATGTCGACAGGGTTGTCACAGGATAGGAATCGGATATTTTGGTAAGTTTAATACTGTATTTAATTTTACACGCTATTTTAAATCGTTTCAGGTTATATTTTAACATACTCAGTTAAGAGATTAGCCTATGTGATATTTTAAAAATCTGGTGTGAAACACTCACACAACTTTCTTTTGCCAATGCAAATAATAATAATAATAATAATATAACCAAATATTAGTAATGAAACATTAGCAATAAATCCCACGTACCAACAGTGTGGTACGCGTACCACACTTTGAAAACCGCTGCTCTAGTGGAACTTAACTTAAGTTTCAAGTTTCAAGATCATACGATGTTCCGTTCTTGTGATATTCTGTTTATATACACACACGGCCTCCGGGCCAGCCCAGTCAGTCAGTTGGTAGAAAGTCGCTATTATTTGTTAAGTAACACCGGTTGGGCAAGCGACTTTGTATGGTGACCAGGTGACAGCCATCAATGAACAAACTCTACTGGGAGTCCTCTTCTGGGAGTCAAACTCATGACTAATTCACTTTAAAAATACAGCCATCAAATTGGGTGGTTGTCAATAATGTACAGTTCCCGATAACAAATAAAAGCTAAAAAAAAAATCTGGTGTGAAACCCTCACACAACTTTCTCTTGCCAGTGAAAATAATTAACAATAAACCTAACATTAGTAATAAAATATTAGAAATAAACAAAAAACTAACCTGAAAAACATAACCTTATTTTAATCATGAGTGAATGATGCAAAATGAAAATCAACCTCAGTTTGGCTTAGAAATACGGAAAATCACTCTTTCTCTCTAAACTAGGCTCTGTGGAGAAAAATTCTCTAAACAAAAGTTGTAGATCTTTTAATTTTCTATAACTTTTATTATATACACTTTTGTCGTAAAATGCATACTAAGACCGAAATGTTACAAAAATCGATTTTTCTCACGTTTTCGTGAGAAAAAAATCAGAAAATCGCAAATTACCGCTAAACTAAGCGTTATACAAAAAAATGTTTGAAACAGAAGTTGTAGGTTTTTAAATTCTCTACAACTTTTATTATATAAGTTTTTGCGCTAAAATTTATATTAAAGCCGTAATCTTAAAAAAACAACGTTTTTACGTGAAAACAGCCTCACCGAGAATTTCAGCAGACATGGCGCTTACCCTATCTTGTAGAGAATAAAAAATTGAGTAAAATAGACGATTTTAAAAAAAATCGTAGGACCAGTTTTTGAGAAAATCGCAAAAAACTGAAAAATTATACGAATAAACTACTACTTCCGGTTGACCGATTTTGATGAAAATGTTCGTGTCGCGTCCGGTAGTGGTATGTAACTTAAGTTTCAAGTTTCAAGTTCGTACGATGTTCCGTTCTTGAGATATTCTGTTCACACACACACACACACAGACACACAGACACACACACAGACCAATCGCTAAAAACATGTTTTTTGGATTCAGGGGGTCTGAAAACGTATAGATCCGGTGAAAACTCGATTTCGAAAAATCGACATGAAAACAATACTTTCCTTCCTATATATTCATATAGGCAAGAGAAAGTAAAAATATATATACACACACACGAATCGCTAAAAACATGTTTTTTGGGTTCAGGGGGTTTGAAAACGTGTAGATCCGGTGAAAACTCGATTTCTTAAAATCGACAAATAAAAACAATACTTTCCTTCTTATTTATTCACATAGGCAAGAGAAAGTAGAAATGTACTAGTCAATGATAAATATAATTTTTCTAGGTAGAGAATTATAAATTTAAAATATAAAAATTTAAAAGTTATGGCATTTGCAGATGTGGTGCAACAATTTATATTTTCACTGCATTGTGAAAAATCATTTTACATAAATTTAAAATATAATAGGTATACCAATTTCTTAGACGTCACTTTTCTCAATATTTCTCATAGGAGGTTATATAACTGTTATTATTTCCTCACACACAATCTTCATTTATGATTGTGTGCAACGTTCAATTTTCATTCTCATATGGTAACATTTATCTTCTAGATTTGGCCCGGAAATTATTTATTTGAAATATACAAATGTAAAAATAGATGGATCACTAAATGACACATTTATTTCTATTTACTTTCTCTTGCCTATATAAATATATGGGAAGAAAAGTATTGTTTTCATGTCGATTTTAAGAAATCGAATTTTCACCGGATCTACACGTTTTTAGACCTCCTGAACCCAAAACAACATGTTTTTAGCGATTGGTCTGTGTGTGTGTGTCTGTGTGCGTATGCGGGTGTCTGTGTGTGCGCACGCGCGTGGGTGTGTGAACAGAATATCTCAATAACGGAACATCGTACGAACTTAAAACTTAAGTTACATACCACCACAAAAGATCACAAAAGATCACTGCAAAAATTGAATCACAAAAGATCTTTTAGGTCGCGGTGAGGAGGGGCTGCAGAAGCCTGAACGCCCTTGTTGTAAAGTAAGTACATACCACTACCGGACTCGACACGAACATTTTCATCAAAATCGCTCAACCGGAAGTAGTAGTTTTTAGTCGTGTAATTTTTCACGTTTTTGCAATTTTCTCAAAAACTGGTCCTACGAAGTTTTTAAAAATACTTTTTATGCTCTACGAGATAGGGTAGGCGCCATTTTTGCTGAAATTCTTGGTGAAACTTTCTTTTGTAAACAAATTGTTTTTTTTAAAGATTGCGACGTTAATATGCATTTTAGCGCAAAAATGTATATAATAAACGTTTAGGGAATTTAAAATCCTACACCTTTTATTCAAAACATTTTTTTGCATAATGCTTAGTTTAGCGGTAATTAGCAATTTTCTTTTTTTTCTCACGAAAAAGTGTGAAAAATCGATTTTATTAAGATTTCAGTGTTAGTATGCATTTTACAACAAACATGTATATATTAAAATTTAAAAGAAATTAAAAGATCTACGACTTTTATTTATAGTATTTTTCTCTACAGTGCCTAGTTTATCGTGAAAGTGATTTTTGCGTATTTTTTAACCAAACTAAAGTTTATTTTCATTATACGTCTTTCACTTATTATTAAAATAAGGTTATGTTTATTGGATGTAGTTTTTTTTAATTTCTAATGTTTTATTACTAATGTTAAGATTATATTGGTAATTATTTGCATTGGCAAAGACGGTTGTGTGGGTGTTTCACACCAGATTTTTTTATTATAATAAGAAATCGGTTAAAATAAATCTATTAAAATACCTAATTAATGATGAAACTTTATATATGTTTATTTTATTTCAATTAAAGTATTGGTAGAAAAATATTTACTCTATAGAATTGAAATGCAATTTTTTTTAGTAATTTAAAAACAAAAACGTGAACAGAAAACAGGAATTTAATAGAAATCGTGAAATTGTATTGAAATGTCAGAGCCTAGTTTATCGTGAAAGAGTGATTTTGCGTATTTTTTAACCAAACTAAAGTTAATTTTCATTATACGTCTTTCACTTATTATTAAAATTAGGTTATGTTTTTTGAGGTTAGTTTTTTGTTTATTTCTAATGTTTTATTACTAATGTTAGATTATATTGGTAATTATTTGCTTTGGCAAGCAATGTAGATTGGGAGTAACAGCTGATAAATGATCAGCTGTTACGCCCAACCTAAATATATTAGTTAACATTTTATGCAGTTAAGAATGTGCGTCTGTTTTGATTTTAAATAAAGCGAAATTTCAATACCTATTATTCATTTGTTTCCTGAGTAATTCACATGAATCTTTTCAGAAATAATTTTTCTACAAGTTTATTTACGAAAAAAATACACTTTTAGTTAGGCCTACCATTTATGGAAGTAATCTTACGTTAAACACAAAAATGTGTTTTTTCTTTGCACCAATTCTTGTTTTTTATGTAAGATATCTCTGAAAGTATTCCATTTACAGCTCTGGAACCAATTTTATTCAATTTTTCAAATTAAAAAATATAAGAAACAAACGTATTTGTATCTTTGTAAGTACCTTTAACATTTTTATACGGCCTTACGTCACCGAGGGTACAGAGTTCTAGGTGAAATTTTTCGCTAGCCGTAATTCGCTAACTAAGCGTTTTCAGGCATTTATATTTATACGAACTATTTTCTTATTTTTAGCTATAGAATGAGATCCCAAGAGATTGCCGTATAGTTTTGAATCACCCAGTATATGTTTATTTCGTTTCAATTAAAGTATTTGCTGATATTAACTTCTACAGAATTGAAATGCAATTTTTTTTAGTAATTTAAAAACAAAAACGTGAACAGAAAATAGGGATTTAATACAATTCGTGGAATTGTATTGAAATGTTGTTGTTGTATTGTGTCTGTGATGGAGTTTATCATCCGGTCAAGCTCCACCATTTAAGTTCACGTCAAAGCCTTAAGCATTAACCAAGCCAAGTTGAAGGCAACCACTATTACTAATGCAGTACTATCGTGAACGGCAATACTACACTTCCATTGATACCATTGAAAACGTTGTAATGTCCAGAACACCCGTTTCTATCCCTTCCGGTGACATGCCAACTGGTATTCAGCTAAAACTTTACTTACTTACTGTTTCTGTTTATTTCAATTTAGCTACCTACTTATTTCATTTATATAACTTAGCTGAAATTTAACTCTAATTCAACTTTCACAATTTTGTATTCAATTAGTTTTGAAAAAAAAATTTGTCTTTAAAATGTATTGTTGTTGTTTAAGTCAACAGTTATGCCAATTTCTTTTTATTCACTAATGTGTGTATGTTGCAATCTGTTCAATTTAGAACAATAAGCAACCCCATGACCCAATGAGATGAGGATGGTGTAAGCCTATGACGTGTCAATTAGGTGTAGTCTTGTACTGATACAGGTCGACCAATCTTGATAGAGCATGGTTAATTGAACCCCAACCATCAAAGTACACCGGTAACCACTGTCTAGCATACAAATCCGTATAAAAGTAACTACCTTTACTAGGATTTGAACCAGGAACCTTCGTCTCCAAAAAACAGCTGATTTTGGCGACGACTTTACCTCTAAACCAACCCGGTGGGTTGCACAGCAACCCACTGTTGCTATGCCTTAACGGGCAGGTAGAGTGTTAAATTAATTGCACTCGATCTGCTGGTTCCAGGGCTGCAAAAAATATTTCTGTTTCTTATCACATAGTTAGCTAATTATATGACTGAACTATTTAAGAACAGAAGAGGTAGAGGTGTAAAGACACTGATATCTTGACTTCCGGTCAAAACCGGAACTTCGAAAAAGATAAATCATATATGAAAATTTTAAAAATTGCCACCAATCGTTTAAAAGCTGTGCCTATAACAGGCAGGTGAAGTGTTAAATTATTTGCACTCGATCTGCTAGTTGCAGGGCTAAAAAAAATAGTTCTGTTTTTTTATCACATGGTCACCCAATTATATGACTGAAACATTTAGAAACAGAAGAGGTACATGATGTAAAATACACTAGGCACAGTTATCAATGAATTTCACAATACAGTCAGACTCTGAGGTGAATGAAGTGAAGGTGTAATTTGTAGGGTGGAAAGTGAGTGCTTTCGGAGGGCTTGGCATGTTGATAAGCACACTCTTTCAACTCATTGAGGAAAGCAAGGTAAACCACTTTACTCCTCGTTATTACTTAGTAAAACCTCTAGAGGTTCAAACCAGCTGTTAACGCCACTTCATACTGACAAAATAGATCCGTAAATCCCGCCTTGTTGATATTTCAAATTTACTTGATGCTTCCTATGACCTAACCGATCACGTCATTTTCTCCCTCTACTTCCTTGCATTTCCGCCTTCCTCATTGCTCATTGTTGGTTCAGCATTCATAATGAATGGATGCGCGCTTTTCTGATGCGTGTAACGCATGGCGTTAGGACGCTACCACGCTACCGGCTTTACAATCTCGTTTCGTTCTTACATTCGTTTCGCTCGCTATGAACTCAAGTCGTTTGTTCCTGTCTAATTTGTGTGAATTATTATATTCAGTTGCTCATGTCAATATATTGTGAACTTTTTCGTTTGTTATTTGTGGTGTCTGTTAGTGCTATCCAGCACGCGCTGTCTACAATTGTGAATTCTCATTACTGGATTAAAGGTAAGTGCGCACTTGTTTATTATGTATTGTTGACCAATAATGTGTGTTCCCATGTAATGTCATGTCCTTTAACTCTCGTTTCCTACCTATTTTGTCAGTTTTGCTTAACCGCTTGTTTAACCATTTCGTTCAATCACTCAGTCGTTTAGTTGTGGCTAGCAACTACCAAATGCAACCAGCCTGGTCCTCCAGTTTAAATTGTTTAATCGCCTATTTATTAACGTTAGAAAATTATTCTTCTCGATTATTCTTTATTGTGTTTTACAAAATCGTATCTGCTTTAACACCAGCCTTTCGGCTGTTGACCTAAACAACAACAGGTCAACAGCCAACCTGGTTTGAACCTCTAGAGGTTTTACTAAGTAATAACGAGGAGTGAAGTGGTTTACCTTGCCTTCTTCACTGAGTTGAAAGAGTATGCTTATCAGCATGCCAGGCTCTCCGAAAAGCAACCACTTTCCACCACCGTGCAAATGGTAACTTCACTTCATTCACCACAGGGTCTGACCAGTGTCTTTTACACCTCTACCTCTTCAGTTCTTAAATAGTTCAGTCTTTTAATTGGCTAACTATGTGATAAGAAACAGAACTATTTTTTGTAGCCCTTGAACCAACAGATCGAGTGCAATTAATTTACATACTCCACCAGCCCGTAATGGGCAATAAAATTTATTCACATATTCAATGCTGAGCAATAAAGAGGTATCTGTCCATTTGGGTTGATTACCCCTACATCTTATCTTACTAACGTTTTTATAGATTTATTTTATTTGCCACCTATACATGGATTTATGTTTTCTAATAACATATAAGTAAACAATAAAAGTTTTATTGGGAAGTTCACCATATTGTGAAGTTGCCCCCCTCCATACAAAAATTTGAAAAAAAACTAGGGGAATCGATTGTTCTATGTTTGCTCCGGATTGTTCCGCAAAAATTTTGGTTTGTTCCGCTCAAATAGGTGAGAAAATCGAGAAAAACCGTGAGAAGGCTACCTTCACACTGGTCCCCCACCCACTTTTTTATTTTTTTCAATCCCTAATGTGTGTCAGTTGCAATCTGTTCAATTGAGAACAACAAGCAACCCCATGAGACCCAATGAGATGAGGATGACGAGGATTTTGACATGTAAATGAGGTGTAGTCTTGTACAGACCATACCTGAGAGAGTATGGTTAATTGAATCCCAACTATCAATGTACACCAGTAACCAATGTTTAGCATTCAAATCCGTATTAAAATAACTATCTTCACTAGGATTTGAACCAGAAACCTTCGTCTTTGAAAATCAGCTGTTAAACAGCTGATGTTGGCAACGACTTTACCTCTATAGACCAACTCGGTGGGTCTTTCAACTTTTGATGACGAGGATTTTGACATGTAAATGAGGTGTAGTCTTGTACAGACCATACCTGAGAGAGTATGGTTAATTGAATCCCAACTATCAATGTACACCAGTAACTAATGTTTAGCATTCAAATCCGTATTAAAATAACTATCTTCACTAGGATTTGAACCAGAAACCTTCGTCTTTGAAAATCAGCTGTTAAACAGCTGATGTTGGCAACGACTTTACCTCTATAGACCAACTCGGTGGGTCTTTCAACTTTTGATGACGAGGATTTTGACATGTAAATGAGGTGTAGTCTTGTACAGACCATTCCTGAGAGAGTATGGTTAATTGAATCCCAACTATCAATGTACACCAGTAACCAATGTTTAGCATTCAAATCCGTATTAAAATAACTATCTTCACTAGGATTTGAACCAGAAACCTTCGTCTTTGAAAATCAGCTGTTAAACAGCTGATGTTGGCAACGACTTTACCTCTATAGACCAACTCGGTGGGTCTTTCAACTTTTGATGACGAGGATTTTGACATGTAAATGAGGTGTAGTCTTGTACAGACCATTCCTGAGAGAGTTTGGTTAATTGAATCCCAACTATCAATGTACACCAGTAACCAATGTTTAGCATTCAAATCCGTATTAAAATAACTATCTTCACTAGGATTTGAACCAGAATCCTTCGTCTTTGAAAATCAGCTGTTAAACAGCTGATTTTGGCAACGACTTTACCTCTATAGACCAACTCGGTGGGTCTTTCAACTTTTGATGACGAGGATTTTGACATGTAAATGAGGTGTAGTCTTGTACAGACCATTCCTGAGAGAGTATGGTTAATTGAATCCCAGCTATCAATGTACACCAGTAACCAATGTTTAGCATTCAAATCCGTATTAAAATAACTATCTTCACTAGGATTTGAACCAGAAACCTTCGTCTTTGAAAATTAGCTGTTAAACAGCTGATTTTGGCAACGACTTTACCTCTATAGACCAACTCGGTGGGTCTTTCAACTTTTGATGACGAGGATTTTGACATGTAAATGAGGTGTAGTCTTGTACAGACCATTCCTGAGAGAGTATGGTTAATTGAATCCCAACTATCAATGTACACCAGTAACCAATGTTTAGCATTCAAATCCGTATTAAAATAACTATCTTCGCTAGGATTTGGACCAGAAACCTTCGTCTTTGAAAATTAGCTGTTAAACAGCTGATTTTGGCAACGACTTTACCTCTACAGACCAACTCGGTGGGTCTTTCAACTTTTTAAACTTCTTTTAGCATAGATCGATAGATCTTCGTTTGTTGCGTAACAATCCGGAACAAACACAATCGATTGCACTACAGTAGAACCTCGGTAGTCCGGCCGTGCAGTAGTTAGGCACCTCCAGTAATCCGGACCTTAAAATATTAGGACTAAAAGTATGAAACCTCACCTAGGACAGATTTTGGTAAAAGATTTAAATTGAATTAGGAAAATCAACTCGACCTAATAACAACGGATTTAATATAACATGTGTATGTTTAGGATTTGATTAAAGAAATGAACAAGCAGACCTTTATTATTATTATTGGCGAATTCTCCTTGGATAGAAGACGTTAAGCATCATGACTCAGTTTCGTCATTTGTTTTTCTTATTGGTCCAGTAGGCCTTCATTGTTTCCGAGAAAGCTTTTTTGCGGTTTTCAGACCACTTTGGTCTAAACTGCTTCTCTCTTGAGGGCTCTGAAACTTTCCACTTGGTCTACCTTGTGACGGAATAAGTTTTTATTAAAAATTTCAGTTTGATGTATATTTGCGCTTTTTAGGTCCTTACGAATTTCGCCCAGCCAAGGTGTTGACATTTTAAGTTTTGTAATATATTCAATTATTCTTTTTGTTAGCCTATCCTCCTGCAATCTGTTAAGATGTCCAAAGAACTTCAACCGCCTTTTACGCATGTCAATTTCAATGTTTGAATAGCTCTCTGTTGTTTTGTTGGATTGCAGCCTATACCCATCTTCTGTAAGTCGAGCCCCTAGAATTTTTCTAATAATTTTTCTTTCCTCCTTTTTGATTTCTTCGATTTCGTGTTTTCTGCTAAGTACTAGTGTTTCGCTTGCGTAGAGGACCATTGGTTTAATAACTGTGTTGTAGTGCCGAATTTTAGTTTGTCTTGACATGGATTTTTTGTTGTAGAGATTTTGAACTAATCCTAGAGCTTTTTTCATATTCTGGAGACGATTTTGTTGGGAAATTCTTTCAAGACCTGTTGGTTCAATGAATTCCCCCAAATATTTGAAGTATGGAACCTTGTTTATTCTACCATATTTTGTCCTCAAGCTTATGATATCTATTTTTGAGGATATGAATTCCGTTTGAGGATATGAATCTCAAATGAGATTTGTAGCCCTACTTTTTCAGCACATTCCTTTAATGTCTCAAGCTGCTTGATGGCGGTCTTCTCGTCATCCATTAATACAGCTAGATCGTCAGCAAAGGCGAGGTATGGTATGGAAAGGTTGTTTCTGGGAAAACCAAGTTGTACTGGCTTCCACTGTCCACATCTCTTCAGCTCCTTCTCCCATTCTTCCATGACTTTGTCCAGAACGACAGTGAACAGAAGCGGAGAGAGTCCATCACCCTGCCTTACACCTGTTCGAATTTCAAAGGGTTCTGAGATTTCTCCCATGAATTTTACCTTAGATTTTGTGTTAGTCAGCGTTTGTTCAATGAGTCTTCGTGTTTTAGTATCAAGTCCCCTTTCCTCCAAAACATCAAATAGGGAGGACCTATCCATTGAGTCGTACGCCTTTCTAAAATCCACAAATGTGCATATCAAAGGTTTTTGTCTGAGGGCTCGCATTTTGACTATAATTTTGAGGTTCATTATTTGTTCTGGGCATGACCTATTTGGTCTAAATCCCGCTTGAGCAGACCTTTATTATTGTTAAATGGAATAATTTTTGGCCTTTTATCCAAAACCCAGAACTGGGTCATACTCTATACTTCATGCTGAATTGCCAACGAAACGTAATTCTTAGAACACGAGCACCACCACACCGCACTAGGCGATGTCAATAGCCGATAAATTATGTTTAGTAGGCCTGCAATGACTACACAAGTAGCCTACTCAGAAAAACTTTTTTAATTAGTTAATTTAATTTAAAATCACATAGAAATCAATACATATTTATTTTTTGTTTGAATTTATAATTTATAGTTCCAAAATTCCAACACATCCAGTAATCCGGCACCCTCTCCGTCCCGAACAGGCCGGACTACAGAGATTCTACTGAATTTGTTTTTTGAAATTTTTTTATGGGGGCAACCTTCACAGACGTTAATAAAACATCAAAATAATTTTACAAATTAGAATATAGAATATAATATTATTGATATTCCTCACAGATTTTGGAATTAATTAACAATTCATTACAAAACAAAGTTGAAGTTGCGTTATAGACCGAAATTCCTTGTTTAGTTGACTTTTGACGAATTTCTAACTTCTCACTGATATAACAATGTTATAGGTTTGCTAATAGCAAGCTTGATTCAAGCTTATAATTTGTATACTATCTTTATCACTAAAATTGAATCTCTATCACACATGCACACACACAGATAACACATTCTCATTTGCTCTCTATCTCTTTCTCTTTCGGTTGAAGCAAACCATAAACACGGGTACAAATGAGAGCATGTTTCAATTACGTACTTTGCCAGATTAACCTATCTTGTGTCTTGTAGTTTGGACACAGCTCCAGTTCTGTGAGCTCAGACACTCACACTCTCACACACACCCTTCCTCTAATACAATACTTAGATAAAGGACAGGTAAGGTAACATGATAACTAGATGAAATTTAAACTCTGCGTTCATCCAAGTTCCAAGTTTCTAACAGTGTTGCATTACTACACAACTTGAAAATAACTTGGTCTATTATTCCCGCACCACAATATCAGCTTACTATAGATTTAATTTCAGGATGCACTGATAATATCCTGTATATATATACTAGCTGCATAATTTTGGTCGTTAATTTTAATTATTGGCGGAAATTTTAATTTGTAACATTTTACTATGTCCGTCTGTCCATCCGTCCGTGACATTCAGATGTCAGACACTACAAGAGATAGCAACAAACGGTTTTCGGATCCGTTATCTACACAAAAATCTAATGGGTCTGGATTGGGTTTGAAGTTCCGGTTTCGACTGAAAGTGGTACAAAACCGGAAGTAGAAAAATTAAAATCAGAAACTACAAGAGATGTAACGAGCTTCCGATCTGTAATGTACACAAAAATTTGGTAGAGCTGGATTGGGTTTGAAGTTTCGGTTTTGACCAAAAGTGGTTCAAAACCGAAGTCTAAAAATCAAAGTAAGAACCTACAAGAGATATCAATAAACGGTATTCGGATTCGTCATCTACATAAAAACTTAGTGAAGCTGATTTGGGTTAAGCGGGGAGTCTACCCACAAAAAAACTTTTATTTTTAATGATATAATGCTGAAATTTGGTAGATTTACTTCTCAAGATGGTCTGTAAGTACATCAATAATAAAACTTCAAAAAACTGTGAACCTAGCCCCAAAAATTTGGGGAGGTTCAATTTTTTGGCATGTTTTTTGGTAGAATGTAGTTTGGTTACTTTTCAAGATATAAAGATGAACTTTTGTCAAACTACAGATAAATAAGTACCCCAGAGGTAAACTATCGTAAGTGCAAAATTTGTGATTTCCTGGTATTTGCAAATTTATCACAATTGAGGGTCATATTTTATAGGGGTAAAGTATCGTATCTGTATTTAGTACCACAGCTGAGAAACCCAGTGTTATAATATCGTATGTGACTTTGTTGAATAGAGGTATGCTATCGTAAGTGATTTTACAATAATAATTGACCTCTAAGAATTCTTACAGTGTTAAAGCATATACGATAGTTTACCCCTAGCAACACAGCTGTTGGCTTCATTGAATAAAACCAACAGTTGATTTTAGACACGTGTCTAAAATCAGCTGTTTGTTTCATTCCATACTTTATTCAGTTTTATGTGTATTTGTTTGTTTTATTTGTTTCTTTTAAAGTAATACCTGCCAAACAAATTAAACCTCCATGCTTGCCTTCTTGTAAAATAAAATGTACTGAACATATAACAGAATAGGAAAGAATTTGCATTTTCAATGATTTCTGGCGAGAACAAAATAACAATGAATTTAAACGACAGTTTGTTGCTAGTTGTATTAATAAAGGAGAGTGTAAGAGACAAATAGTTACTGCTAATGAATCACGAAGAAGCACATCCTTACAATATTTTGTTGAAGTGAGAGATAATAAAATACGTACTTGCAAAACATTCTTTTTGAGTACATTATGTATCAGTGATCAATTTGTCAAAACTGCTCTAGACAAAAAGACAAATACTGGTATAGTGACGCCTGATCAGAGGGGCAGAAAAATGTCTCCAAACAAATTAAGCGATGAAATACGAAATGCTGTTCGAGAACACATTGATTCCTTTCCGGCTATTGAGAGCCATTATAGTAGGGAAAGATCTGAAAAAAAGTATCTGGGTAACGATTTAAATATATCTAAGATGTATTTATTGTATGTAGACAGTTGCAGAAACAGAAATCTAAATGACAACTTAATAGCTAAAGAGTGGTTGTACAATAACATCTTTAATATCATCAAACGATACGTGTGACACATGTGATGAGTATATTATTAAAAAAAAGTAATGAATACAAATGAACAAGAAAAACTACAAGAACACTACGATGCTCATCTTGCAGAAGCCAAGAAGAGATATGATTTAAAAAAATTTGACAAAATTATTTCTCGTGAAACTAATTCAAAGAAAATGCAGGTAGATATGCAAAAGTGTTTGCCAACTCCACATCTCACAAACTCACAGTCCTTTTATCTACGGAAATGTGGACACTAAATTTAACTATTTTTAATTCCACTTCTAGAAAAAGTCAATGTGCTATGTAGGATGAAACAATTGGAGCTCGTGGAGCCTGCGAAATTTTATCATGCATTTTAAAGTGGAGTTTGGACTATTTACTTAGCAGTGAAATTGAAGAATTGACAATTTGGACAGACAATTGGGCTGGGCAAAACCGTAATTTTACTATGATTACTTGTTATGCCTGGCTACTGCGCACAATTACAACAATAAAAGTCATCAATCACAAGTTCCTTCTGAAGGGGCACACGCATATGGAAGTTGATGGTGTCCATTCAGTTATTGAAGAGGCTAAAAAAAATTTGGTAACTGTTCCATGATGGTACCTTGGGACTGGCAACAGTTTGTAAGGCAGTGTAGATTTAAAGAAATGATTGAAGTTTACAACATGACACTTCAAGATATCAAAAACTTTAAGATTTTGTTTGACAGTACTAATGCTCCACTAATTTATAGGAAAAAAAATAATGAACAATTTTTGATCAGTGAAGCTGTTCATATACAATTAAGGGCATCAGACTTGGGAACTTTGTTTTATAAAACTAATTTTGATGATAATTTTAAATCTGTTAACATAACTAGATCTTCTAGAAGAGCTTGGGTTACTGAATTACCTATGGTAAATAAGAATCTAAGAACCATAAATTCTTTGAAATATCGAGACCCTGCAAATTTCATTGAGATGGGTACCGTCATGTTTTCATGATTTTTATAAGAATTTGCCACATTCTAGCAATGCTATGGAATTTCCAAGTGAAGATGAAGAAGGAAAATAAACAAGATTGAATGTACCAGTCATTTTTTTGTACACTATTTTAATAAAATTTTAGAATTTTGAAGTAAAAAATGTAAATTGTATGTAGTATATATTGTGGAATTTTAAATCAAATTGTGATTAGTAAAATTTGTGTGTATTTCGTATCTGACTAACCTATGGTAACTAACAAAATCATCAATATTTAAAAATATTTAATAGAGGTAAACCATCGTATGTGATCCCCCCATTAAATGGTAATATGAAGAAATTTCAATTACAGTATCTCAACTAGAGTTGGGGTCTAAAAAAAAAATGTCCATGAATAATTTCATGAACTATAAATAATAATACTGTAATATAAAAAAAAGTCTCCGAAAATTTTTTAAATCGCTCTCCTGTAAAATCTATAAAATGTTACTTACGATAGTTTACCTCTGGGTTCTGGTGTTCAACATATATTATATGTTCTACTATCTGTAGGATTGGTTTTAAATTATCTTTGTAAATAAATTTGTTATTATTTTTTTTAAAATAATTACCTACTCTGCAACACTTTTTACATGTATAAAAATATTTAATGTAAAGGTATATTAAAATCACTCCTACGGATTATAGAATAACTTGGATATATGGTCCCAACAAAAAAAAATTAGCATTCTACCTGTCACGGTTCCCAAGTTACATTCAACCAAAATTATAAAAAGTTGAAAAAATGATGTTTGCGGGAATAAAAGAAAACAAAGATTTTACTGGTTACAACTTTACTTAGTCCTAGAATTCTCCAGCTCCATATATAAAACCTTCATTTTCTTTCTTCTGTCTTCATTTGTAACAGTTTTAATTCTCCCATATTTCTCTTCATGTAGAGAAGATTATTAATTATTATCATTATTAATGATAATTGAACTGAATGTTAATAAATTACACTAATACTATCCTTCTAATTTAGTATGAAAGCAAAAACATAACCTCACTAAAATGAAACTGCCGGGTTTTATACCTCAAAATATCAAAAAATTGCATGACTCTTTCACTAATAACACTAATTACACTTTCCTTGTTCTCTAAATATTAAAAAGGAATTCACTAACATAAATAAATGCTTTCTACTAACAGGAAAACAACGTGAAACTCGCATGTAAACGAAACACGAAAATCAGAGCTCACTTGATATCGCATCGTTTAGAAATGGATACCTAAATTATTAGTTGCATTATCTATTCGAAACTAACAGTACTAATAACACAGAGAACACGGATTATTTTAAAAAAAGAATTGTGTAGTTATCTTTTTTTACAAGCGAGATATTGAAGTTTAAACTTTTATATTTTTCTCGGGCCAAAATGAGAAATGTCACCATGACAACCCTTTTGTTTTTATTTATTTTTAATAGTAAAAATGAAGCTACAGACAAAATAAATACACCATCTTATTCAGAAAAGTTTAAACTACCAAATAGAGAGAAAAAAAAATTTGGAAGAAAAATTGTTTTTTCATGTAAATCTTGGGTAGTCTCCCCCCCCTTAAAGTTTGATTTCGACCGAAAGTGGCCCAACACCAAAAAAATCAACATAAAAACAATACTTTCCTTCCTATGTTTATTCATATAGGCAAGAGAAAGTAAAAAATTAATTTTCTGGAAAGTCTTGAAGCTAACTAATAACGACGGAAATAAAAAAAATGTGATAAAACTTTCTAATTAAGGAATAACATGCGGTTCAATACAATATTGTATTACTTTCTTGGCTTTGGTCGACAACAGACAATATTTTTTCAAGAAATGTGAAAGAGACAGGCGTTTAAAAGAAAAAGAAGAAGAAGATTTGTTGAGAATTTTTGAAGATTATTACGATGGTGAAGAAGAAATGTGTGGGGGAGAGAGAGAGAGAGAGAGAGAGACTGTAATTGGACCAATCAGTGACAAGTAATTGGTGTTACTGTAGAAAGGTAGAAGTGAGTAGAAGTGGGTAAAGGATGGGGATTGAAGTGGCAAGAGGAAGAAATTGAGGAACTATCCCGAGTGTACTTCCGCCTCACAGTTTTAACTACTCATCACATACATTTACATCAATGTATTTTCCTCAACTGTTTTTCTTTTTGCGCCAAACCTTATTTGTTTGGTGGCCCTGAAAAGAGCGGTTTAAGCGTTGGTCGTAGTCGTCGTGACGGTCGAGGAGCAGGATGACAAGGCGTGTCGTCGTCCAGCGGAGACATCGTCTTTTTCCCTCGCAGTAGTGCGTCGATGGCTTCTTTGTCGGGTCCGGTGGGCGCAAGGCTCGGTCGAGAGACCGCTGTGGGTAATCGCTCGCGTCAGCGGGCGATGACGGTCCGGTCGACGGCTTGCGGTGACGGGTCAGCGAGCGGAAGCATCATCTTCTCTCTGCGGGGTCGTCGATTAGTCTTCGCTGGAGTCCTGTAGCCGTGCGCCGCGGTGGACGACTTGTCTGCTGTCTGGTTCAGAACTGAATCCCCCTGTCGAGTGTAGCGCTTTTTATATAGTTACCGAGAGCGCTGTGGTAGAGGGCGGTTACTCACTCAGCCTTGATGACAAAGGCCTCTGTCGGTACGCAGCAGAAAGGTTTGTCGGTACGCAGCAGAAAGGTTTGTCGGTACGCCGCCAAAGAGTCTACTGCGCCGACAAGGGCCAGGAAAACTATTGAGGCCGGGAACACAATAGATGATTAATTAGAAGGAGTGGCGATGACTCCATTAATTTTTGTTTAAAAAGTTTTCTTTTTAAATGTTCGGTTATCGGGACGATGGCATTTTATGCATAACTTACGGACGTCCGGTAAACCAGATGTTATAGCTACGTAGAAGATATTGACGTCCTGTTTTCTGGACGTTAGTACAGAAAGGGTTAAATTTAACTTCTAAATGCCTAATACAGTACATGTTAAGTATGATATTAATACACAATTACAAACTAACATTAAGTGTAATATAAATATTTTAGTGAGCCAATAATACAAAAATATTATTAATATTATAATCAGGTCGTTAGAAGATTTTCAAAATTATTTTCTGGAAAGTCTTGAAGCTAACTAATAACGACAGAAATAAAAAATTGTGATAAAACTTTCTAATCAAGGAATAACATGCGGTTCAATACAATATAATATTACTTTCTTGGTTTTGGTCGACAACCGACAATATTTTTTCGAGAAATGTGAAAGAGACAGGCGTTTAAAGGAAAAAGAAGAAGATTTGTTGAGGATTTTTGAAGATTATTACGATGGTGAAGAAGAAATGTGTGGGGGAGAGAGAGACTGTAATTGGACCAATCAGTGACAAGTAATTGGTGTTACTGTAGAAAGGTAGAAGTGAGTAGAAGTGGGTAAAGGATGGGGATTGAAGTGGCAAGAGGAAGAAATTGAGGAACTATCCCGAGTGTACTTCCGCCTCAGTTTTAACTACTCATCACATACATTTTCTCAATTTATTTTCCTCAATTTGTTTTTCTTTTTCTTTTCTTTCTACTTTCCTACCACCGTTCGTTTTACTTTTATTTTCGATCTCCCAATAGTTTTCTTTTCCAGACAGAAACATGACACGAAGTTTATTATATCCTCCTCAGCGCACCACTCCTAAGACAAACATTCTGCTATTAAAACTTTAAACCTATTGTCTTCAAGTACTTCATACAAACTTAAAACAGGTATTACAATAAATTTTCAAGTGTGTACTTCTATTTCAAAATAACAGAATACGAAAACTTTTGTTCAAATTTAATTAAAAATCACATCAACCAAATAAGAGCATTTCCAATATAATTCCTTAAATAATTGTTTTCCTCTTTAATTCTTTATTTACAACTGTAAAATTTTACAACAAGCAAATGTGATGATTATGATAATAATGTAAATGACATGATAGGCATGAGAGGGGTAGGGCCCCCATTGGTGCCTCTCCAAGAATGAAATTTGTGTATCAAATTAGCAGGTCTCTACTCCACCGTCTTTTAAGGCGTCTAGGGGGATTATCAGGTAAATGGAAGGTGGAAAGTGAACGCACCAGGGGGTTCTCGTGTTCGTGTGACTTGTCGTGAAAGCGTTTGTATAGGTATTCGATGGAATTTTGTACGACTGGTGTTTTCAAATCTGTATGTAAGGTTTTGTTGCTAACGTAAAGAAGTGCATTTGCTATAAGGCGTAATGTTTTTGACTTGAATTAGGCCTGTTGTATTGGTCATCAGCCGAAAAGCTGGATTGAACCTCTAAAGGTTTTACTAAATAATACCTCATGGAGACATGGTTCACCAATGCCTTATTCACTGGGTGGAAAAGTAGTAAGGTACCAAAACCCATAGTAAGTTGCTAATTACCAAGCTGTCGATGCGACTTTAAGTAAACTAAAATATCTGGTGTGAAACACTCACGCAACTTTCTCTTGCCAATGAAAATAATTAACAACATAATCTAACATTAGTAAAAAAACATTAGAAATGAACAAAAAACTAACCTCAATAAACATTAGTGAAATACGCAAAACTAAAATCGACCTCAGTTTGGCTTAAAAATACGGAAAATCGCTCATTCACGCTAAACTAGGCACTGTTCAAAAAAATGCTTAAAAAAAATTGTAGACCTCTTAATTTCCTATAAATTTTATTTCATACACTTTTGTCGTAAAATGCATTCTAAGGCCGAAATCTTAAAATAAATAGATTTTTCACACGTTTTCGTGAGAAAAAAAACAGAAAATTGCTAATTACCGCTAAACTAAGCGTTATACAAAAAAATGTTTGAAATAAAAGTTGTAGAATTTTACATTCTCTACAACTTTTATTATATAACGTTTTGCGCTAAAATGCATATTAAGGCCGCAATCCTAAAAAGAAAATGTTTTTACGTAAAAACGGCCTCGTGCAGAATTTCAGCAAACATGGCGCCTACCTTATCTTGTAGAGCATAAAAAATGTAGTAAACCAGGCGATTTAAAAAAAAATCCTAGGACCAGTTTTTGAGAAAATCGCAAAAAAGTGAAAAATTATACGAATAAACTACTACTTTCGATTGACCGATTTTGATAAGAATGTTCGTGTCGGATCCGGTAGTGGTATGTAACTTAAGTTTCAAGTTTCAAGTTCGTACGATGTTCCGTTCTTGAGATATTCTGTTCACGCACGCACACACACACACACACACACACACACACACACACACACACACACACACCAATCGCTAAAAACATGTTTTTTGGGTTCAGGGGGTCTGAAAACGTGTAGATCCGGTGAAAACTCGATTTCGAAAAATCGATATGAAAACTACTTTCCTTCCTATATATTCATATAGGCAAGAGAAAGCAAAAAAATTATTTTGAATATTTTTAGTGTTAGAACGATTTCTTTTTTTTATAACCATAATAAAAATTGATTCTTAACAGGACATTTCATTTTCTGTAACGTTGAAATTTTGGTTGGCAATGGCAGGCTTACGTCTGCAAGTGTTCGAAATAAGGGCTGGCACTTTTTGTACACCCTTATTCAAATTAAATGGCCCTTTACATCAAACTTTTAAATATTTTTTCAGTACTTAGGGTTATTGTATCAAATAAATTCTTTAAAATCTTTTAAAAAATATTGACAAAACCGGAATAAACTTAATGAACCCAACCAAATTCAAACAAATAATTACGTACTTTAATAACAGTTTCCTTGAAAAGCAAAACCAGTACACCCGGCTGACATAAGAAAGGAGAAAAGCCTGCATTGAGGGATTGCTGAGAAAGTGATCTGTAAAATGACCTTCTAAAAACGTCTACAGTCATCCCAAGAGGTCTAAAATTGGTCGTATCGAGAAAAATAATTTTAAACTAAAATTATTTTTTATCACTTATATTAAAGAGGGTGTTTAAAAGTAGAAGAGTTAGTAGAATTTCCTGAACCTTTGTATTTTGGCTCCCTCTCAACACAGTTTCCCCCCTTTATTCTTTTCCAATACAAGAGACATTGCCAAATATGCAGTAGCCAGTTTTATAAAACGAAAAATATTAAAAAGAACAGTAAACAGAAGAATATCCGCTAAAAACCAATGCGTTTACAAAATGTTAAAATGTTTCATTTAGGTAAATTTATTTTTTTCCTTCTTTTGCCTATATGAATACATAGGAAATAAAAGTATATGTTAATAAATAAATAAAAGTATATGTAATAAAGTGTAATAAACAAATAAATAAATATGAATATTAGAAATAAAAGTTGTAGGTTTTTATATTCTCTACACTTTTTATTATACATTTTTTCAAAATGTATACTAAAGTCAAAATCTTAAAAACTATTTTTTCACGAAAAAACAACCTCTTCAAGAATTTTAGAAGACATTTAGCAGACAGTTGAGTAAATGAGGCGATTTTTATAAAAAAAAAAACGTAGAAGCCGTTTTTGAGAAAATCGCAAAAAAGTGAAAAATTACACGAATAAACTACTTTTTCGGTAGACCGATTTTGATGAAATCTTTTCGTATCGGGTCCTCCAATGGTATCTAACTTACGTTTCAAGTTTTAACTTCGTACGATGTTCCGTTTTGAGATAATGTGTTAACACACACACAAATAGCTAAAAACATGTATTTTGGATGCAGGGGGGTCTGAAAACGTGTAGACCCGGTGAAAACTCGATTTCTTAAAATCGACATGAAAACAATACTTTCCTTTCTATATATTCATCTGGGCAAGAGAAAGTAAAAATTACTACCAACAACCAAAGAAGTACGAAACTGAAACTGGTAGAAGAGGGAAGTTGACGATATCGTGGGAATTACCACCTGATCGTTCGGAGAAAATGACAGAACGGGGGTCTCTTCATAAGAGAGTTACTCAAGGGGTAGTTGAAGTAATATATTAGTTTCAGAGTCATTGGCTGTAGGGCTGTATTGAGAACAATTTACGAAGTATTTACCAGGTTTCATGTAATATAAATATCACACGAAACGAGGCTGGGCGGGCAGGACTAACGTTGACATTTTAGCCAACTGGCCGAGTATAGTCGCGGTTACAAGTAGTCGTGGAACGGCAGACGGCGTTTCCATTCGAGCTTAGCGGTGTCTTAGATGTTTCTGATGAGCTCGATGTCCGACGTCTTGTTGATGTCGTGCAGCTTCCTTGACGTGGCGTGGATGTAGTCTTCAATTGAAGGAAGGAGAAGGTGCTCATGTACGATGGAGTTAGGGATAAGGAAGTGAAAGTAAAGAAGTACGATAAAGATATTTTCACAGTTTCAGATTTCCTAATTATGCAATTGGTGTTGTTTAGGTCAACAGCCGAAAAGCTGGTTTGAACCTCTAGAGATTTTACTAAGTAAAAACGAGGAGTAAGGTGGTTTACCATGCCTTCCTCACTGAGTTGAAAGAGTATGCTTATCAGCATGACAGGCCCTCTGAAAAGCACTCACTTTCCACCCTGCAAATGACACCTTCACTTCATTCACCACAGGGTCTGGCTGCATTGTGAAATTCATTACTCTCAGAGGAGATAACTCTGACTAGTGTCTTTTACACATCTACCTCTTCTGTTCTTAAATAGTTCAGTCATATAAGTGGCTGACTATGTGATAAGAAACAGAACTATCTTTTTTAGCCCTGGACCAAACAGATAGAGTGCAATTAAAATAACACTCCACCTGCCCGTTTTGGGCATAATTATTCAATTAAGAAAACAATTTAGTAGGCCTACATAGAAAAGAAAAATCTTTTTCGATCAAAAATAAATTCACAAGATAAATTTATTTGAAAAGGAAACATTTTTTAAAGTGCATTGTTGGTAACGACGTTTAAAGGTTAAACCTGAGTTCTGAAATGAAGCCATTTGTGTCTGTTTATACTCAAGATGACAGTTGGTAAATGTATTCATCAGAGAGGTAAGTCATAAATCACTGCCTTGCATCGCTTTTCAGAAAATGTGGCAGTCTTGTCCCGTTCCAGATGACTGAATTTCACTCCGTCATACACACTGATACGCGCATTCATTCCCTATTTATTTAAAGGACAAAACCAATTATTACTACTTCGTTTTCTTTCTATCAATCAAAATTAAAAAATATGATATCAAACACTCACATAACTTTCTCTTGCCAATGTAAATATTTAACAATAAACCTAACATTAGAAATAAACGAAAAACTAACCTCAATAAACATAACTTAATTTTAATCATGAGTGAAACACGAAAAATTAAAATCAACCTCAAAAATATGAAAAATTAGTGTTTAAAGCTAAACTATGCTCTGTACAGAAAAAGTTGTATATCATTTAATTTCCTATAAATTTTATTATACTTTTTTGTCGTAAAATGCATAATAAGGCTGAAATTTTTAAAAATTGATGTTTTTACACGATTTCGCGAGAAAAAAACAGAAAATCGCAAATTACCGCTAACCTAGCGTTTTACAAAAACATGTAAAAAATAAAAGTTGTAGGATTTTGTAATTTTCTACAACTTTCATTATATACATTTTTGCTGTAAAATGCATATTAAAGCAGCAATCTTAAAAAAAACATTTATTTTTACGTAAAATCAGCCTCTCCAAGAATTTCAGCAGACATGACGCCTATCTTATCTTGTAAAGCATAAAAAATTTAGTAAATATGGCGATTTTAAAATAAATCGTACGATCCATTTTGAAGAAAATCGCGAAAAAGTAAAAAAATTCACGAATAAACTACTACTTACAGTTAACCGATTTTGATAAAAATGTTCGTGTCGGGTTCTCTAGTGGTATCTAACTTAAGTTTCATGTTTCAAATTCGTACAATGTTCCGTTCTAGAGATATTCTGTTCACACACGCACACACACACACACACACACACACACACACACACACACACACACACACACACACACACACACACACACACACACACAGACCAATAACTAAAACATGTTTTTTGGGTTCAGGGGGTCTGAAAACGTGTAGATCCGGTGAAAAATCGATTTAGAAAAATCGACTAGAAAACAATAGCTACTTTCCTTCTTATATGTTAATATAGGCAAGAGAAAGTAAAAATAGGGAAAGGGAAATCGTTTTCATGTCGATTTCTCGAAATCGAGTTTTCACAGGATGTACACGTTTTCAGACCCCATGAACCTAAAAAAATGTTTTTAGCGATTGGTGTGTGTGTATGTGTGTGTATGTCTGTGAAAAAATCTCAGTAACAGAATAGCGTACCAAGTTAAAACTTGGAATTTAAGTAAGGTACCACCAGGGGACCCGACATGAATATTTTCATGAAACTCAGTCAAACGGAGTAGTAGTTTATTCGTGTAATTTTTCGCTTTTTTGCGATTTTCTCAAAAACGGGTCCTACGATTTTGTTTTTAAATCGCCACATTCACTACATTTTTTATGTTCTACAAGATAGGGTAGGCGCTATATTTGCTGAAATTCTTGGTGAGGCTGTTTTCATGTAAAAAAATTGTTTTTTCAGATTGCTGCTTTAATTTTCATTTTAGCACAAACATGTATATAATAAAAGTTGTAGAATATTTTAATTCCTACAACTTTTGTGTCTAACATTCTATTTTATAACGCTTAGTTTAGCGGTAATTAGCGATTTTTGGTTTTTCTCACGGAAACGTGTGAAAAATCGATTTTATTAAGCTTTCGGTCTTAGTATGCATTTTATGACAAACAAATATATTATATCAGATTTATAGCAAATTAAAAGATCTACAACTTTTATTTAAAGTATTTTTCTCTAAAGAGTCAAGTTTAGCGTGAAAGAGTGATTTTCCGTATTTTTAAGCCAAACTGAGGTGGATTTTCATTTTACGTCTTTCACTCATGATTAAAATAAGGTTATGTTTTTTGAGGTTAGTTTTTTATTTATTTTTAATGTTCTATTACTAATGTTAGGATATATTGGTCATTATTTGCAAAGGCAAGAGAAAGTTGTGTGAGTGTTTCACAACCGATTTTTTAATTGTAAGGGATATTAAACAAATTTTATTACATGTTATTTCCGAAATTTGATCAATTCGTATCTGATTATGCTTACGGTATATCAGGAGGTGTTAAAACTGGTAAACTAAAATTTCAAAATTTTTGTAAAAATGTGTTACGAAAAATAAATTGAAATATATTAAGTACATTAAAAAAAAATAGAAATATTTAGAAAAATAAAACAACCCTTTGAACAATAAAAGAAGGAAAATTAGTTGAAAACATGACAAGATTTCACGTAAACATCCCGCTGTGATTTATAAAAAAACAACTTTTTATTCAGAAAAGTAGGTAGGCCTATATATTTATGTATTTTCAGATTTGATATATTATGTAGTAAGAATGTTGTTATGAGAATGTATTCACTTAGATACAATTGTGTTTCTGTATTTGTGTTTTGATCTAAAAAACGTGTTATTCTTTGAATGAAAGCAATACCTTAAGCCTGATGCATAAATCTTCCGGGAAAAAAATAAAAAATGAATTGAATTTTATTGCAACGAGTACAAGGGAAAATGTATGCATGATATTTCTTAATATAGGGCACTGGATAATTTTAGGGCAGGTAGGCCCTATGTTGATCTCTGTGTAGAAACACCTTCCGTTACAGTAAATAGGTGGAAATAAGTAATAGGCACAATAAAAATACTGGTGTAAACACTCCCACAACTTTCTCTTGCCAATGCAAAACATTAACAATATAACTTAACATTTGTAATTAAAAATTACAAATAAACAAAAAAAACTAACCTCAATAAACATAACCTAATTTAAATTATGAGTGAAAAACGCAAAATGAAAATCAACCTCAGTTTGGCTTAAAAATCAGAAAATCACTCTTTTTTGATTAACTAGGCTCTGCAGAGAAAAATACTATAAATAAAAGTTGTAGATTTTTTAGTTTCCTGTAAATTTGATTATATACTTATTTGTCGTAAAATGCATAATAGTTCTGAAATTTTTAAATAATTGATTTTTTTACACCATTTACCAAACCAAGTTCATGGTGATCGGTGAGGAGGAGGTCAACGCAGGAATCACACTCGCTGGCTCCGCCATTGAACAGGTGCACACGTACAAATACCTTGGGTATTTGTATAGGTTTAATACCTTGGAGGCTGGCAGCCTAAATGACAAATGGGACTACGGTCAGGAAGTTAAAGTGCGTATCGAGCAAGCCAGAGCGGTGTTCACGAAACTAAAACATCTATTGTGCCAGCGTGATCTTAGTCTCAACACGAGGCTCCGAATTCTGAGGTGCTACGCACTTCCTGTACTTCTTTACGGGCAGGAAGGATGGACACTGACGAAACTTCTAGAAAGGAGGCTGGAGGCGTTTGAGATGTGGCTATACCGCCGCATGCTCCGTATATCGTGGACCGACAGAGTACGAAACACGGACGTACTGACTCGGATGGGCAAGGAGATGGAACTGCTATACGACATCAAGCGACGAAAACTGCAGTACTTCGGCCATGTTCTTCGAAACGGGAAATACAGACTTCTTCAGCTGATAATGGAAGGAAAGATAGCAGGAAAGCGCCGGCCGGGTAGAAGGAAAGCGTCCTGGCTGAAGAATTTGAGAGATTGGTTTGGTCTCAACTCCACGTCACTGTTCCGAGCAGCTGTTTCGAAAGTTAGAATAGCAATGATGATCGCCAACCTCCGACGCGGAGACGGCACTTGAAGAAGAAGAAGACACCATTTACGTGAGAGAAAAACAGAAAGTCGCTAATTACCGCTAAACTATGCATTATACAAACAAATGTACAAAATAAAAGTTTTAGCATTTTAAAATCTCTACAACTTCGATTATATACATTTTTGTGTTAAAGTGCATAAATTAACGTCGCTATCTTAAAAAAACATTTTTTAAAGAGAAAACAGCCATTTCAAGAATTTCAGCAAACATGGCGCCTACTCTATCTTGTTGAACATTAAAAATTTAGTAAATGAGGCGATTTAAAAAAAATCGTAAGAGCCGTTATTGAGAAAATCGGAAAAAAGTAAAAAATTACACGAATACACTACTACTTCCGGTTCACAGATTTTGATGAAAATGTTTGTGTCAGGTCCGGTAGTGCTGTCTAACTTGAGTACTAATTTTCAAGTTCGTATAACTTTCCGATTTTGAGATATTTTGTTCACACACCCACACAGACCAATCGCTAAAACCATGTTTTTGGGTTCAGGGGGATCTGAAAACGTGTAGATCCGGTGAAAACTCGATTTCGAAGAATTTACATAAAAACAATACTTTTTTCCTATATATTCATATAGGCAAGTGAAAGTAAAAAATACAATATAGAGTGGGTTTAAAAAGGAAAAAGTATAGGTTCAAATAAAAAAAACAAGGAAGATTGAGTAACTCTAAGTGGGTGTTAGAGAGTAGTATAAATTAGGTTGGTACGAGTGACATGAAGATAACATAAATGTACTGAAAGCAACAGTGAATGTTTTTTTCCTTTTTTATAGAATATCAGTGTTACCAACATCAAGTAAGTTAAATGGAATGGCATTCTGTTTCGAATATATATCACTGTTATCATTTTAATAAATGAATCATGAAAAAGTAGAAGAGAATTATAGAAGGTACATAAATAATGTTGGCACACCTGAGTGGTATGTCACTTGAGTTTTACATAAAGTACGAGAGGTTATTTTCAATGTTTTTATGTGTTTTTGTATTTAAAAACGTATGTATTTTTTTACTCTTAACTAGATTACATGATACAACACACACACACACACACACACACACACACACACACACACACACACACACACACACACACACATGATTTTTGAAGTAGTAGTTTATTCATCAGGGGCTCCACCCAGTTCATTTGCTTAATGAAATATCACGTGATAATTTCATTTTATTTTTGTTGTGAAATTAATAGTAAAATGGTTTTCAATTGAAAATTATTAATAGCTTTTTTTAATAAATTAATTGTAATTCATTAAAATTTCTAAAAGGTTTATTATTTTGAACTTAATTACCATTATTATTTTTATGTTTAGGTCATAAGCTGAAAGGCTGGTTTCAACCTGTAGAGCAGTGATCTTGAACCCGCGGCCCGCCGCGTAAATTTTAGCAACCCGCAGAACAATTTCAGTTTTTGAACAAAGAGCTTAGAACATTGCATCATTTTGTTGATTTTTAAACTAGTGAAAGAGAAAGAATGTCAAGTTTCCCATTGAACTGAAATATCACCATTTTGATGTTTTTAGTTTGGTTTTGAGTTTTGTAACATGTTTAAGTATAAGTATATGTTTCCATGAGTTATAATATTATAATATAATATAATATTATATGTTTCCATGAGTTATAATATTATAATATAATATAATATAATATGTTTCCATGAGTTATAATATTATAATATAATATAATATTATATGTTTCCATGAGTTATAATATTATAATATAATATAATTATATGTTTCCATGAGTTGTAACATGTTTAAGTATAAGTATATGTTTCCATATTGATATTTACTGCCCATAACAGACAGGTGGAGTGTCAAATTATTTACACTCAATCTGTTCGTTGCAGGGCTAAAATAAATAGTTCTGTTTCTTATCACATGGTCAGCCAATTAAATGACTGAATCATTTAAGAACAGAAGAGGTAGAGGTGTACTGTGACACTAATCACAGTTATCTCCTCTGAAAGTAATGAATTTCATTATACAGCCAGACCCTGTGGTGAATGAAGTGAAGTTGTCATTTACAGAGTGGAAAATATGTGCTTTTCAGAGGGCCCGGCATGCTGATAAGCGTACTTTTCCACTCAGTGAGGAAGGCAATGGTAAACCACCTCACTCCTCGTTTTACTTAGTAAAACCTCTACAGGTTCAAACCAGCCTTTTGGCTGTTGACCTAAACAACAACATTGATATTTACTGTCATTTTCAACCAATATAAGCTTTAACAAAAAAAATCATGTTATTTCTTTTAACCTGACACAAAATGTTCATATATGTTTATACTATATAAATATATTCATATACAAATATACATACATGAGTAGATGAATGTGGCCCTCAAGCCCACCCAAAATAAAAATTTGGCCCTTTGTTAAGATAAGGTTGAAGAACACTGATCTTTACTAAGCTCTTTACTAAGTATCTTTACTAAGTATCTTTACTGGCTTTACTAAGTAAAAATATCTGGTGTGAAACACTCACACAACTTTCTCTTGCAAATGCAAATAATTAACTGTAACGTCTAAGTGGAAATACGTTACTGTGGGTTTTTTTTTTCATATCTGGCGCTGCATTTCAGTTTGTATTAATACTTAACTCTGTTCACCGTAAGCTGACGCTATCTGTCTTTTTTCCATTGTACTATTCTAGCCTGTGTTGAATTTTATTTCTGGTAATTTAATTATGTACGTTTTTTCCTTGTTCGTGTACACTCTTGGTTGTATTGTGAAATCGAACGGTCGCTTACATTAATATGTTTCGCCGATTTTATACTTTTATTCTTTTAGTTAAAGAATGTCGTTTTTATTTTAAACTGTTGCGTGATTATTATTGCTAATGTGTACACAAATTATAATTAGTTAAATTGCAATTATGATTAGTCTTTTTATCTGCTGTTTTTTAAATTTTTTTATGATGTTACGTAATTTGTAATAGTCTTTACCGGGTTTGTGTTTTACCATTTTGTTCATGAAAATTTTCTTGGTTTCACCGGCTAAATTTATTTTGTGTTCTACTCTGGGACTGTTCTTCGGCTATAGGAGATTTCGGCTATAGGAGATTCGGCTATAGGAGATTTCAACTATGGGTTCATTTCGATTCAGGAATATTTTCTGTTCTAACAATTTGGAGGGTTGAAGTTTGGATAGCTGTGCCATTCACCTTACCTTGCACAACTTTGGTTCCGGAGGATGACTCTCCCGGGTTCGATTCCCGATTCCAGAAAATTTGGCTGCTAAACATATGTCACTTCCTGCAGTGGCTGTTTAATCTATTCTACTGTTTATTTGGCCGATAATCATCGATTCTATCCTGGAAGGTTTGATTTCTGCAAACCGGTATGTCTGGTTAATTATTTTTTTTGGGGAAAATTTCTGTTGTTTCTACTTGAACGTTTCTGCGCTCGTCAGGAATGTTTGCCTGTACTGTGCATGTCCTGAACGGAAAATATTGGTGAACGAACTTGCCTATTACTTAACTAAAAAATATTTAAAATCAAAACTTTATCATGTTTTCCTCTTTTATAATGAATATTCTTTATTTATAATCTTGGCGTTTATTATTATAAATTTTATAATTTTTTTATACATTTTTGTTTTTCTTATTGTCTTTAATAATTTGGTAAAAGCTACCATGGTACGCAATGCATTTATAAAAAAACTATTATGATATCATACTATTAACAGACTATGATCTGATCTGATGCAAAATTAATTCTTCCATTAAAAAGTTTTTTTTACTATAGTAAATTCTTCTAAAATAAATAAATCAGTTTAATTTTGGTCAAATTGTATTTGTTACAATGAAAACTTAAAATATCTATTTGAAACTTATTCATTAAATATTGCAGTTTAAATTCATTTGTGAGATTCTGTTAAAATTTTCCTGAGGTTATTTATTCAGGCACTTAATTCTGTAATAACTACGAGTATATTGTGTTCATATTACTATTTTTCTGTTTTTTTTTTTTAAAAGAAACAACTTGGATTTGTTACTAATTAATTAATATTATTATATTTCCTTTTGTGTGTTTTTTTTTATGCAATTATAATCATATGCAACAACAACTTTTTTTTTTATTTGGCTTCCTTATGTTTTTTGTCCACCCCTGGGCCAACCTATCAATGTGGATAGAGGGGGGCGGTGACATAACAATAAACCTAACATTATTAATAAAATATTAGAAATAAACAAAAACTAACCTCAAAAACATAACCTTATTTTAATCATGAGTGAATGATGCAAAATGAAAATCAACCTCAGTTTGGCTTAGAAATACGGAAAATCACTCTTTCTCTCTAAACTAGGCTCTGTAGAGAAAAATGCTCTAAATAAAAGTTGTAGATCTTTTAATTTCCTATAAATTTAATTATATACACTTTTGTCGTAAAATGCATACTAAGACCGAAATGTTAAAAAAATCGATTTTTCTCACGTTTTCGTGAGAAAAAAAAACAGAAAATCGCAAATTACCACTAAACTAAGCGTTATACAAAAAAATGTTTGAAATAAAAGTTGTAAAATTTTACATTCTCTATAACTTTTATTATATAACGTTTTGCGCTAAAATGCATATTAAAGCCGCAATCTTAAAAAGAAAATGTTTTTACGTAAAAACAGCCTCACGCAGAATTTCAGCAAACATGGCGCCTACCCTATATTGTAGAGCATAAAAAATATAGTAAACCAGGCGATTTAAAAAAAAATCGTAGGACTAGTTTTTGAGAAAATCGCAAAAAAGTGAAAAATTATACGAATAAACTACTACTTCCGGTTGACCGATTTTGATGAAAATGTTCGTGTCGGGTCCGGTAGTGATATGTAACTTAAGTTTCAAGTTTCAAGTTCGTACGATGTTCCGTTCTTGAGATATTCTGTTCACATACACACACACACACACACACACACACACACACACACACACAGACCAATCGCTAAAAACAAGTTTTTTGGGTTCAGAGGGTCTGAAAACGTATAGATCCGATGAAAACTCGATTTCGAAAAATCGACATGAAAACAATACTTTCCTTCCTATATATTCATATAGGCAAGAGAAAGTAACAAGGAGTGAAGTGGTTTACCATTACCTTTCTCACTGAATGGAAAAGTACGCTTATCAGTATGGCGGGCCTTCTGAAAAGCACATATTTCCCACTCTGCAAATGACACCTTCACTTTAATCACCAACAGGGTCTGGCTGTAAAATGAATTTCATTATTTTCAGACGAGATAAATCTGAGTAGTGTCTTTTACACCTCTACCTCTTCTGTTCTTTAATGATTTAGTAATTTAATTGGCTGACCATGTGATAAGAAACAGAACTATTTATTTTACCCTTGCAACGAACAGATTCAGTGTAAATAATTTGACACTCAACCTGTCTGTTATGGGCAGATTATTTTTTAATTTAATAATTAAATATTCATAATTAACTAACAAGTTAAATTATTTCAAATAATCTTTGTTGTTGGTTAGTTTATCTCCTGAAAGCCTGGTTTAAACCTCTAGAAGCTTTAATAAATAAAACAGGAAGGGAGAAGGCTTACCGATACCTTCCTCACTGAGTGAAACAATATGCTTATCAGCATGCCCGATTGTCTGTAAAGCATCTACTTTCCACCTTGCAAATGATACTTACACTTCATTCATCAGAGGGACTGGCTGTATATTGAAATTCATTACTTTCAGAGGAGTTAACTCTGACTAGTGTCTTTTACACCTCTACCTCTTCTGTACTTAAATAGTTCAGTCATATATTTGGCTGACTATGTGATAAGAAACAGAACTATTATTTTGTAGCTCTGGAACCAACAGATCGAGTACAATTAATTTAACACTCTACCTGCCCGTTAAGGACCTATATAGAACTTAACGATCAAAAAATTCTAAAAAAATTTAAATCATAAAAGAGATTTAACTTATTTGAAAAATTTGAAATAAAAAATTCTAAAGGATTTTCAATAAAATTACAGAGTAATATTGAATGAAGTAAATTCTACAGATATATAGGGTGATTCAAAACTATACAGCAATCTCTTGGGATCTCATTCTATAGCGAAAAATAAGAAAAAAAAGTTAATATAAACATATGCTTGAAAACGCTTAGTTAGCGAGTTACGGCTAGCGAAAATTTTCACCTAGAACTCTGTACCCTCGGTGAAGTAAGGCCGTATAAAAATGTTAAAGGTAGTTACAAATATACAAATACGATTGTTTCTTATGTTTTTTAATCTGAAAAATCTGGTGTGAAACACTCACACAACTTTCTCTTGCCAATGCAAATAATTAACAATAAACCTAACATTAGTATTAAAACATTAGAAATGAACAAAAACTAACCTCAAAAACATAACCTTATTTTAATCATGAGTGAATGACGCAAAATGACAATCGAACTCAGTTTGGCTTAAAAATACGGAAAATCACGCTTTCACGCTAAACTAGGATCTGTAGAGAAAAATGCTCTAAACAAAAGTTGTAGATCTTTTAATTTTCTATAAATTTAATTATATACACTTTTGTCGTAAAATGCATACTAAGACCGAAATGTTAAAAAAATCGATTTTTCTCACGTTTTCGTGAGAAAAAAACAGAAAATCGCAAATTACCGCTAAACTAAGCGTTATACAAAAAAATGTTTGAAATAAAAGTTGTAAAATTTTACATTCTCTACAACTTTTATTATATAACGTTTTGCGCTAAAATGCATATTAAAGCCGCAATCTTAAAAAGAAAAAGTTTTTGCGTAAAAACAGCCTCACGCAGAATTTCAGCAAACATGGCGCCTACCCTATCTTGTAGAGAATAAAAAATTGAGTAAAATAGGCGATTTTAAAAAAAAACCTAGGACCAGTTTTTGAGAAAATCGCAAAAAACTGAAAAATTTTACGAATAAACTACTACTTCCGGTTGACCGATTTTGATGAAAATGTTCGTGTCGCGTCCGGCAGTGGTATGTAACTTAAGTTTCAAGTTTCAAGTTCGTACGATGTTCCGTTCTTGAGATATTCTGTTCACACACAGACACACAGACACACACACACACACACACACACACAGACCAATCGCTAAAAACATGTTTTTTGGGTTCAGGGGGTCTGAAAACGTATAGATCCGGTGAAAACTCGATTTCTTAAAATCGAAATGAAAACAATACTTTCCTTCCTATATATTCATATAGGCAAGAGAAAGTAAAAATTGAATAAAATTGGTTCCAGAGCTGACTAGTGTCTTTTACACCTCTACCTCTTCTGTACTTAAATAGTTCAGTCGTATAATTAGGTGACTATGTGATAAGAAACAGAACTATTCTTGTAGCCCTGGAACAATAGATTGAGTGAAATTGATTTACCACTCCACCTGCCCGTTAAGCGTATATACTCGTATAAAGAACTTAACGATCAAAAAATTCTAGAAAAATTTAAATCATAAAAAAGATTTAACTTATTTGAAAAATTTGAAGTAAAAAATTTTAAAGGATTTTCAATAAAATTACAGAGTAATATTCAATGAAGTAAATTCTACAGATATATAACCAACCAATACCTACTGCATAATAAATAAATCTCGTTCATAAATTACTGCAATAAAGGTAGATTGTTAAAATAACGTTTTAAATTTATTCCAATAAAATTATATTAGTGTCTGTAATAAAAGTAATAACAATAATAATAATAATAATAATAATAATAATAACGCAAATAATAATAATATAAAATGTTATATTTACTGATTCATAGATGAGTTATTACTTTTCAAAGAAATTGATATTGTAGTTTAAGTTACTTTTGTTGAAAAAATACCAATTTAAATATTTTATGAAATTAAGTTTTCCTTTAAATAAGTTTTCTACAATACGATATAATAGTATATGCATAGATTATTTTCTTATAAGTTTGCAGTAAGTGTAAATCTGAAAAATATTGACAAAAAGATAAAATTTAGTTAAATTGGAACTACAGTGAAATAAATTCTAGGGTAAAAATTGTTTACGTTATTGAAATTTGTTTTTATCCTATTTGTGTAATAAATAACTCCATGACCTAATCAGATGAGGATGATGTGTATGACGTGTAAATGAGGTGTAGTCTGGTACAGACTCAGGCCAACCATTCCTGAGAGAGTATGGTTAACCTTTTCCATCCCAAATGCTTCAACTATACACAAAAAATATGTTTACATTGTTTCATACGTTTTACTGATATTTAAGTGTAATAAAATTGCTTTTAGACCTTTACCCCTGACACGTACATGACATTGGGACTTCATGGTATCAAAGTTCCCAGCAATATTAATGAGTAAAATCATGCTCAGGCTTCCTAAATAAAATATATTCTTTTACTTAGATTTGTGGCAAAAGAACTAAATATGATTTTAATATAAGTCATTATTTAAGGCAAACAATTTTACAATTAAAAAATATTGGTAAAATAAAGAAAGAAATGCTACCTTATTTTAGTAATTAAACACAAATATTTAAAACTAAAATTTAAAAAAAAACAACTAATAGTCGCCTTTGTGGTGCAAAAGGTCAACATGCTACACTGCAAAACGGAGATCTCAGGTTTGATTCCTGGCAAGGATACAGAAAATGATTACACTTCACATCCAGCGTTCTTGAATCTAAAGTATTCGCTAACAACTAAAATTTTGATGTCTTTTATTTCACTCCAATGTGACTCATATGTCACACTGGGTTAAAAAGGGTTAATTGAACCCCAAACGTCAAAGTACAGTATTCAGAAGAACTAAAGTCCTTTACCCGTGGGAGTGAGAGAATGCATAACGCTCTCACTTGCACAAGGCATACGCGCCATTCCAATTACATTGTTTAATTTTACTCATTGTTGTGAGCAAGCGTTTATGCACGCAGTAAACTAACAAGCAAGATAGCGACTGTAATATGTTTTCAGATTTCCATTATAACGGTAAAGACCTTTGGGCGCATGCTTAATTATGCCACATATCTCCCTCTCACTCGCTCAACTATGGGACATTAATTCATCTGACATCTGTACAACGGTAACCACTGTCTAGTATTCATATCCTTATAAAAGAACCAGGAATCTTCGTCTCAAATCAGCTGTTAAACAGCTGACTCCGGGCCACGAATTTACCTCTAGACCAACCCGTTGGGTATTGAATATTGAATTAATTGTTTGTTTTTTAATTCATTTATTTAACGTCGCATCAACTACAACGGTCATTAGCGACGACGTTGGGGTGTAAATATTGTACAACGGAGGATAAAATGATTTTTTGTAACGTATGAAATTATGCCGTGCCTGAGTGGGATTCAAACCCAGGACCGCATGATGAGAGGTGAGCACGTTACCAACTGCGCCAATGTGGCCGGCTAAATTAAATTTGTTTTTATTTATTTAATTCTTGATACTTTTTTAACTTATTCGTTAGTTTGTTTTTCAATATAGTCAATGAATGTGTTGTGGTTTAGGTAATCAGCTGAAAGGGTGGTTTAAACCTCCGGAGGCTTTACTAAGTAAAACATAAATACATTTTTGCACTTAAATACATATTACACCGGGTTGGTCTAGAGGTAAAGTCGTCGCCAAAATCAACTGTTTTAGAGCTGATTTTCGGAGAAGAAGGTTCCTGGTTCAAATCCTAGTAAAGGTAGTTACTTTTATTCGGATTTGAATACTAGACAGTGGTTACCGGTGTACTTTGATGGTTGGGGTTCAATTAATCATACTCTTTCAAGAATGGTCGGCCTAGGTCTGTACAAAACTACACCTCATTTACACGTCATACACATCATCCTCATCTCATTGGGTTATGGGGTTGCTTATTGTTCTTAATTGAACAGATTGCAGCGTTCACAAATTAAGAATAAAAACAAAAAAAAACAAATGCATATTAAAAGATGCAATCTTTAAAAAACAATTTTTCACGACAAAACAGCCTTCCCAAAAATTTTAGCATACACGGCGCCTACCCTATCTTGTAGAACATGGGCTAAGAAATGCAGTAAATAAAGCGATATAAAAAAAGCTCGTAGAAGCCGTTCTTGATAAAAAAAACCAAAAAGGTGAAAAATTACAAGAATAAACTACTACTTCCGGTTGACCGATTTTGATGAAAATGTTTGTGTTGTGTCCGGTACTAGTATCTAACTTAAGTTTCAAGTCCGTTCGATGTTCTTTTCTTGAGACATTCTGTTCACAAACACACACGCGCGCGCGATACACACACGCCCACACACCAATCGCTAAAAACGTGTTTTATGGGTTCAGGGGGTCTGAAAACGTGTATATCTAGTAAAAACTCGATTTCTGTTAATCGACTTGAAAACAATACTTTCCTTCGTATGTATTCATATAGGCAAGAGAAAGTAAAAATTTGTTTAAAAACGTATTGAACAGTTAAATTCGCATGATTAACAACAGATTTTGACAAATGTGACATTCGGCGTGGTGTATATCAACTAATTTAGGCATGATTTAGTAATTTCCAATTACACGGATAATTTGAATACAAATTGAGTTCAAAACATGGTCAGTATAGTATGGAAATTTAACTAAAATCTGGTCATGAAAATGTTAATCTTTAATTTTGAGGAAAAAATTTATTTTCGCGTAAAAATTTGTAGTTTTCCTACAGAAAATACCCAAGAACATTTGTAAAATAATTAAAGATTAAAAATTAGGTGTGAAACACTCACACAACTTTCTCTTATTAATGCAAATAACTTAACAATATAATCTAACATTAGTAATAAAACATTAGAAATAAACAAAAAAACTAACTTCAATAAACATATCGTAGAAGCCGTTTTCTCGAAAAAAGTGAAAAATGATACGAAGAAAATACTACTTCCGGTTGACGGATTTTGATGAAAATGTTTGTGTCGGGTTCTCCAGTAGTACCTAACTTAAATTTCAAGTTTCAACTTCGTATGATTTTCCGTTCTTGAGAAATTCTGTTCACACACACAAGCGCGCGCGCGCACGCGCACGCACACTCACACGCACACAGACCAATCGCTAAAAACATGTTTTATGGGTTCAGGGGGTCTGAAAACGTGTATATCCGGTGAAAACTCGATTTCTTTAAATCGACATAAAAACAATACTTTCCTTTCTATAAATTCATATAGGCAAGAAAAAGTAAAAATTTGTTAAAAAACGGAAAGTATTGTTTTCATGTCGATTTTAAGAAATCGAGTTTTCACCAAATTTGCACGTTTTCAGACCCCCTGGACCCAAAAAAATGTTTTTTTTTTGGGTTCAGGGGTCTGAAAACGTGTAGATCCGGAAAAAACTCGATTTCTAAAAATCGACATGAAAACAATACTTTCAGTTTTTAAACAAATTTTTATTTTTTCTTGCCTATATGAATTTATAGGAAGGAAAATATTGTTTTTTAACCCAAAAAACATGTTTTTTGGGTTCAGGGGGTCTGAAAACGTGTAGATGCGCTACAAATTCGATTTCTTAAAATCGACATGAAAACAATATTTTCCTTCCTATATATTCATATAGGCAAGAGAAAGTAAAAATATAATACATAGGTACAAGTAAAATATAATCCGTAGTAAATTGCATAAGTATTTAAATTGTACGGTCCATAAAATACAACGATATAATAAATTAATGTATTAAGTGTATTCGGAATACTCCATGGAGATCAATAAATGAACATGCTACGTTCGTTGTTGTACTTGAAATTAGTTACTTTCCAGTTAATAGTAATCCTTTATTTCCGTTTCCACTGAAACATTGAATATGTATTAGTCTACAAAAAAAGGTGTAGTGTGAGTTAGAAAAAGAAGAAACGATAAAATGAAGCGAGATGGAAAGTATTTTTAAAAAGAGATACCGATAGGATTGTAGTTTGGGAGGGGGGTGAATAGGATTAAGCCGAAATATATTAATATTTACTCCCGATGTATTTGGATATATCTATATATATATATAGATATATATATAAATACAGATAGATTTAAATTTTACCATTCGATTGTTATTGCTACAGAATATAATATTTTCTCCAGTATTTTCCATTATTTGTTTTAATTCAGGGCTTGTTACCGATTATAAATTTTGTAAATTATACGTTACATATCGAGCTAGGTATTGTTTTATATTATTACTTAATATGCGAGGGTATTTTCTAAGCCTATTATTGGTTTAAAATCAATTCACGTAACTTTGTAGCAAATTCATAATAAATATTATAAATGAAATACCATCTCGATTTGGTTTCTAATTAATGTATTGGTCCACCAGGTTTAGGGTATTTTGAAATCTGGGTACGGTAAATAATAAACAGATTTTTACTTTCTCTTGCCAATATTAATATGTAGGAACGAAAGTATTGTTTTCACGTCAATTTTAGGAAATCGATTTTTTACCGAATCTACACGTTTTCAGACGCCCTGAACCCAAAAAACCTGTTTATAGCAGTTGTTCTGTGTGTGTGCGCGCGCGTATGCATGTGTGTGTGTGTGTGTGTGTGCGTGTGTGCGTGCGTGCGTGCGTGCGTGCGTGCGTGCGTGCGTGCGTGCGTGTGTGTGTGTGTGTGTGTGTGTGTGTGTGTGTGTGTGTGTGTGTGTGTGTGAGAGAGAGCAGAATATCTCAAGAACTGAACATCGTACAAACTTGAAACTTAAAATTTAAGTTAGATACTTCTACTACCGGACCCAACACGAACATTTTCATCATAATCGGTCAACCGGAAGTAGTAGTTTATTCGTGTAATTTTTCACTTTTTTGTAATTTAATAAAAAACGTCTCCCACGATATTTTTAAAAATCGCCTCGTTTGCTAAATTTTGTATGCTTTACAAAATAGGGCTAGGCGTCATGTCTGCAGAAATTCTTGAAGAGAATATTTTTACGTAAAAAAAACGGTTTTTTATAAGATTGCGGCTTTAATATGCATTTAAGCGCAAAAATGTATATAATAAAAGTTGTAGACAATTAAAACGGCTACAATTTTTATTTGTAAATTTTTTTGTTTAACGATTAGTTTAGCAATAATTAGCGATTTTATGTTTTTTTTCTCACGAAAACGTCTAAAAAATTTTATTTTTAACGATTTCAGCCTTAGTGTGCATTTTACGACAAAACTGTATAATAATAAAATTTATAGGAAATTAAAAGATCTACAGATTTTATTTAGAACATTTTTCTCTATAGAACCTAGTATTTTTAACCAAAATTTCAGCAGATATGGCGACTACGCTATCTTGTAGAGCATAAAAATTTAGTAAACCAGGCGATTTTTAAAAAAATCGAAGGACCAGTTCTTGAGAAAATTGCAAAAAAGTGAAATATTACACGAATAAACTACTACTTTCGGTTGAAAAATTTGGATGAAAATGTTCGTGTCGGGTCGGTAGAGGTACGTAACTTAAGTTTCAAATTTCAAGTCCGTACAATGTTCCGTTCTTGAGATATTCTGTTCACATACACACACACACACACACACACACACGCACGCACGCCCGCACGCACACACACACACACAGACCAATCGCTAAAAACACGTTTTTTTGGTTCAGGGGGTCTGAAAACATGTAGATCCGGTGAAAACACGATTTCTTAAAATCGACATGAAAACAGTATTTTCCTTTCTATATATTCATATACCCAAGAGAAAGTAAAAAGATTACAATGCATGTTTTTGGACATTGCAAATGTAGAATGAAATAAAAAGTTCCTTTTATAAAAAGTAAACAGCACAGTTTTTAAACCATTTTCTGTTTAATTCACTTTACCCACCAGGTTGGTCTAGAGGTAAAGTCGTCGCAAAAATCAGCTGTTTAACAGCTGATTTTCGGAGACGAAGGTTCCTGGTTCAAATCCTAGTAAAGGTAGTTACTTTTATACGGATTTGAATACTAGACAGTGGTTGCCGGTGTACTTTGATGGTTGGGGTTCAATTAACCATACTCTCTCAGGAATGGTCGGCCTGGGTCTGTACAAGACTACACCTCATTTACACGTCACACACTTCATCCTCATCTCATTGGGTCATGGGGTTGCTTATTGTTCTGAATTGAACAGGTTGCAACGTACACATATTAGGAATTTAAAAAAAAAAAAAAAAATTCACTTTACCCACCAGGTTGGTCTAGAGGTAAAGTCATCGCAAAAATCAGCTGTTTAACAGCTGATTTTCGGAGACGAAGGTTCCTGGTTCAAATCCTAGTAAAGGTAGTTACTTTTATACGGATTTGGATACTAGACAGTGGTTGTGGGTGTAGTTAGATGGTTCAATTAACCATGCTCTCTCAGGAGTGGTCGACCTGAGTCTGTACAAGACTACACCTCATTTACACATCATACACATCATCCTCATCTCATTGGATCACGGGGTTGCTTATTGTTCTGAATTGAACAGATTGCAACCTACACTCATTAGGGATTAAAAAAAAAAAATCGACATGTAAACGGTACTTTCCATCCTATATATATTCATATAGGCAGAGAAAGTAAAAAGATTACAATGCATGTTTTCGGACATTACAAATGTAGAATGAAATAAAAAGTTCCTTTTATAAAAAATAAAAGGCACAGTTTCTAAACAATTTTCTGTTTAATTCATTTAAACATTACTAACAATTATTTTACTTTGCTTTTAAAGTATTAAAGTATTTCAGTAATATACTAAATGGTAAAATGTTTGTTAAAGTTTACTATCGTTACTTTTTGGTAAAATTATAAATTCAAGGTTTTTATGTGCTACTATTAAAACATACAATGAAAATTATTAGCATAAACTCTTCTAGCATCTTTTGCCTTATCAACGTTTGTTATTTTTGCAACGCCAGGAAATGGCTTTAAATTGTGTAACCTAACTATACATAACTCACCGTTTATTTTCCTTTAGAAATTCATGAAAATTATATTTCATTTTTGTTCAAGTTTAAGAAATAAACTTTAAATAAAATCTAGTGTGAACCCCACGACCTTTTCTTACCAATGTAAACGAAGAAAATTTATTATCTATGTTTAATAAAATTATTACTAAAAAATCTGGTGTGAAACACTCACTTAACTTTCTCTTGCCAATGCAAATAATTCACAATATAACCTAACATTAGTAATAAAACATTAGAAAAAAACAAAATTAAAATCAACCTCAGTTTAGTTTAAAAATATGGAAAATCCCTCTTTCACGCTAAACTAGGCTCTGTAGAGAAAAATGCTATAAAAAAAAGTTGTAGATATTTTAATTTTCTATAAATTTCATTATACACTTTTGTCGTACAATTATTTATGCTCGAGCTGAAATCTTAAAAAAATTGATTTTTTACAAGTTTTCGTAAGAAAAACCAGAAAATCGCTAATTAGCACTAAACTAAGCATCATACAAAAAAATGTTTGAAATAAAAGTTGTAGAATTTTAAATTCTCCACGACTTATACTGGATACTTTTTTTGCGCTAAAATGCATTATAAAGTAGCAATCTTAAAAAAACAATTTCTGTACGAGAAAACAGCCTCACCAAAAATTTCAGCAGACATGGCGCCTACCCTATCTTGTAGAGCATAAAAAACGTAGTAAATGAGGTGATTTTTAAAAAATCGTAAGAGCCGTTTTTGAGAAACTCGCAAAAAAGTGAAAAATTACACGAATAAACTACTACTTCCGGTTGACCGATTTTGATGAAAATGTTCGTGTTGGGTTTAGTAGTGCTGTCTAACTTAAGTTTCAAGTTCGTACGATGTTCCGTTCTTGAAATATTCTGTGTACACACACACGCACGCACGCGCGCGCGCGCGCGCGCGCACACACACACACACACACACACACACAGACCAATTTCTGAAAGCATTTTTTTTTTGGGTTCAAGGGGTCTGAAAATGTGAAGATTCGGTGAAAACTGGATTTCTTAAAATCGACTTGAAAACAATAATTTCCTTCTTGTTGTTTAGGTCATCAGCCGGAAGGCTGGTTTGAGCCTTTAGAAGTTTCACTAAGTAAAACGAGGAGTGAGGTGGTTTACAATTGCCTTCTTCACTGAATGGAAAAGTACGCTTATCAGCGTGCCGGGCGCTCTTAAAAGCACATATTTTCCACTCTGCAAATGACACCTTTACTTTATTCATCACAGGGTCTGGCTGTATAATGAAATTCATTACTTTCAGAGGAGATAAAACACTCTGGTTAGTGTCTTTTACACCTCTACCTCTTCTGTTCTTAAATGATTCAGTCATTTAATTGGCTGACCAAGAAACAGAACTATTTATTTTAGCCTTGCAACGAACAGATTGAGTGTAAATAATTTGACACTGCACCTGTCCGTTATGGGCAAATTTTCCTTCTGTATATTCATAAAATAGGCAAGAAGAAGTAAAAATTATTTAATTTATAAACATAATATTTTATCCTTTAAGAGTTTCCATGAAGAGCAAAAACAGAACAATAGGTGAATAGATGAAAGGTAAATAGTCTACAGAGAGCGAATGCAGAGAATATGGAATGTGCAAAAAGAGCCTCCAGAAACGTCTGAAATCGTCTCACGTGGTGAAAAATTGGCCCAATACGAGAAAAAACAAAAAAAATTCACTTCGTTTCAAATTTAAATTTGCAGATAATTTGTTTTAAATTACATTAACTTAAAAGAAATTATAAAAGTCATACATCAAAGGTAAATTGTAAACAAAAGACCACTTATTCTTTTATGTTTTCCCAAGAAAAGACGTTGTGATGTTTTTTCGATAACAATATATACTAATACCTAGTGGCCGTCACAGTTTAAGTTGCTTAACTCACTTAATTAAAGTTACTTAAAGTTGCGAAATAGCCTATATTGGTCAGGAAGCTCTAAGCTATGCAACAATGAAAGATTTTTTTAAATCAGTTCAGTAGTTTGTGAGATTACCTCATACAAATGAACAAACAAACAAACAAATAAACAAACAAACTTTTTTTTCTTTATTGTATTAGTAAACCCACCGGGTTGGTCTAGAGGTAAAGTCGTCGCGAAAATCAGCTGTTTAACAGTTGATTTTCGGTGATGAAGGTTCCTGGTTCAAATCCTAGTAAAGGTAGTTAGTTACTTTTATACGGATTTGAATTCTAGACAGTGGTTGCCGGTGTACTTTGATAATTGGGGTTCAATTAACATTACTCTCTCAGGAATGGTCGGCCTGAGTCTGTACAAGACTACACAGTCTCATTTACACGTCATACACATCATCCTCATCTCATTGGGTCATGACATGGGGTTGCTTATTGTTCTCAATTGAACAGATTGCAACGTACACACATTGGGATCACAAAAAAAGTTATATTAGTATAGACTAACTTAAAAAAATTATAAAATCTGGTGTGAAACACTCACACAACTTTCTCTTGCCAATGCAAATAATTAACAATAAACCTAATATTAGTATTAAAACATTAGAAATGAACAAAAACTAACCTCAAAAACATAACCTTATTTTAATCATGAGTGAATGACGCAAAATGACAATCGAACTCAGTTTGGCTTAAAAATACGGAAAATCACGCTTTCACGCTAAACTAGGCTCTGTAGAGAAAAATGCTCTAAACAAAAGTTGTAGATCTTTTAATTTTCTATAACTTTTATTATATACACTTTTGTCGTAAAATGCATACTAAGGCCGAAATGTTAAAAAAATCGATTTTTCTCACGTTTTCATGAGAAAAAAACAGAAAATCGCAAATTACCGCTAAAGTAAGCGTTATACAAAAAAATGTTCGAAATAAAAGTTGTAGGTTTTTAAATTCTCTACAACTTTTATTATATAAGTTTTTGCGCTAAAATTTATATTAAAGCCGTAATCTTAAAAAAACAACGTTTTTACGTGAAAACAGCCTCACCGAGAATTTCAGCAAACATGGCGCCTACCCTATCTTGTAGAGAATAAAAAATTGAGTAAAATACGCGATTTTAAAAAAAATCGTAGGACCAGTTTTTGAGAAAATCGCAAAAAACTGAAAAATTATACGAATAAACTACTACTTCCGGTTGACCGATTTTGATGAAAATGTTCGTGTCGCGTCCGGTAGTGGTATGTAACTTAAGTTTCAAGTTTCAAGTTCGTACGATGTTCCGTTCTTGAGATATTCTGTTCACACACAGACACACACACACACACACACAGACCAATCGCTAAAAACATGTTTTTTGGGTTCAGGGGGTCTGAAAACGTATAGATCCGGTGAAAACTCGATTTCGAAAAATCGACATGAAAACAATACTTTCCTTCCTATATATTCATATAGGCAAGAGAAAGTAAAAAGTCATACATCAAAGGTAAATTGTAAACAATAGACCACTTATTTTTTATGTTTTCCCAAGAAAAGACGTTGTGATGTTTTTTTTCGATAACACTACCTACCGATATCTAGCGGCAAATCTTTGTACTACGTGATATTCTCTACAGATTCATACCTATACATACAACGAGAACGTGAGTTCTCTTTCATCACTGACAGGCCATCTGATATCCCCTCTACGTTCATTACAAAATCCCCCTTATCCAACGTTGTTTCATCCTCCAAATTTCCCCCCCCCCGCATCCATTGTACTATAATACTTAATCCATTTATCTCTCTCGCGCTTTCTCATTTTCCAAGCCGCTTTCGTATTACTGTCCTCTTCTGTAACCTTCAACTATCTATCTATGAATTTTAGGGTATGAGGTATGAACGGAGAGAGAGAGAGATGTGAGCTTTGTGTAAGGGCCTCAGTCTCAACTTGCATTATGCATAGGTGCTCTCTTCTCTTCTACCATTACACTAACCGCATCTTGTCTAACCAGAACCACCCTTTCTGTGACACGGACACCCACACACATTCACACCCGACACACTGTTCTGTATTCATAGTTGAAACAATAGGGTTTCTGGTGGTAGTTTACTTGCTGCTGCCCAAAACTAAGCATACTGCACACCATGGATCTTAGTTCTTGTTAAGCCATTGTGTACCATACACAGGACTAACACCAAGCTGTTTGTTCATTCCTATCCATGAATTAACAAACAATTTGCACTTATTCACAACGCTCTGTTTTAATTGTCATACACAATATTTATTCCTTCTATTAATTTTTGCAATTATGAAAAAAAGCATCAATAAAATTATGAATATTCGCTCATACATTAATTATTAAATAGGTATATAAAAATGAATGTTTATTTGTCCCTTATGCATTCCTAAATTGTTCAACCGATAATTTTTTTGGCTTTATCTTTATTTTGATTTACAAGTGTACAATTTTTAAAGCACAACTAGTAAATGAGATGGAATGAATCACGGTAAATAGAAGAGACGTTACGGGTCAGGCGCATGACCAGCCGTTATGAGTACATACCGTCATTAGCAAATGACGTCACCGGTGCGGAAGCACCATTTTTAAAAATTTTTTCCTTCTACATTAAATACGACGGCTGAGATTTTATGGTCATATAATGTGACTGGATGACTCTCGGCTTATAAAGAAGATTCTGATGCACTCACAGAAACTCAAAATTACAACCGTCTGGATTAAGCAAGTGCAATCCGATCTAAGAGATGCAAATATCACACCTTAAGACCTCAAAAACCGTAAAACCTTCAGGCATAAAATTTACACCTGGGAAGTTGCATCAGAGGGTAAGCCGAAGAGACCTAGGGCGAAATGGACGGATGAACGTCGTGTAAGACACCGCGAATTCATGAAGGAGTACGGGAGAAACAAGAGGAATGGCGGCAACAGTTCATAATTGACTTTATGTGATCCTGAATGGGTCTAAACAACAATCTAAATAAATAAATAAATAAATAATAAAGAATTGTAATGAAATGTAAGTAAACAGTTGTCTTTAGATTTTTTTTGTTTATTTATTTAACGTCGCATCAACTGCACCGGTCATTAGCGACGACGTTGGGGTGTAACTATTGTACAATGGAGGATGAAATGATTTTTTGTAACGTATGAAAATATGCCGTGCCTGAGTGGGATTCGAACCCAGGACCACATGATGAGAGGCGAGCACGTACCAACTGCGCTAATGCGGCCGGCTTTAGATATTTATATTATGTAATAAACAATTTAAAACACGTCTGTAATTGTAATATAAAATAATAAAAATACATAATATTCGGTAGCGTTCTTGTAGGAAAATAAATTGGTCTGCTAAATACTTAATTTTTTCATTAAAATAATTTTTTTCTCAATTTAATGTTTTTCTTGTAGATCTAGGTCTGAAGTACTGAAAAACATTAAAAAACCGGAAATCGAAATTTTCAGTCAAAACCATCGTACAGTCTCACCTTAAGTCATAAATTCTAAAAATATTACAGTAATCAGAGTAACATCTACGGGGAAATTTTATGACCAATTAATTTCCCCATTTTTTAACAAAAACCAGTATTTCCCAATGAATCAAATCATCTAGAAGTAACTGTATAAAATACCAATGATTTCATCCAGTATTATGAAAAGACGATGACTTAAAATAAACTAATAGATAAATAAACTAATTACACTTCTGAAAACTTAAGAACACTTAACAAAAATAGCCTAATTGATGTCATTTAATCTTGATCTAGATAATGTATTGAAATAGAATAAATCTATTAAATTCTAATTAGATTAGACGTGTAGACATAATCAGTTGTGTGCGTTCATTTAGTCTAAACTACACCACAGACCAAGATGACTATGAGACAGTTTTTAACTGTAAGTATTGTTTTTATTTTTTTAAATTAATTTGTTAATTCAACTCTTTGGTCACGTGCAAGTATCGTTGGAAATAGAATTGCAACTGTGTTTTTAAAATTTCACGTATATTAAAAAAAAAAAGAAATCTGCTGTGAAACAACACTACCATGACTTTCTCTTGGCAATGTAACTAATGAAAAAAAATTCTGGTGTGAAACACTCACACGACTTTCTCTTGCCAATGCAAATAACTAACAATATAACCTAACATTAGTAATAAAACATTAAAAATAAACAGAAAACTAACCTCAAAAAATATAACCTTATTTTAATCATGAGTGAAAGACGCAAAATGAAAATCAACCTCAGTTTGGCTTTAAAATACGGAAAATCACTCTTTCACGCTAAACTATGCTCTGTAGAGGAAAAGCCTTTAAATAAAAGTTGTAGATCTTTAATTTCCTATAAATTTAATCATATACACTTTTGTCGTAAAATGCATACTAAGGCTGAAATCGTAAAAACATCGGTTTTTTACACGTTTTCGTGAGAAAAAAAATCGCTAATTACCGCTAAACTAATCATTATACAAAACTTGTTTGAAATAAAAGTTGTAGGATTTTAAACTTTGTACAACTTTAATTATACATACATTTTTGTGTTAAAATGCATATTAAAGTCACAATCTGAAAAAAACAATTTTGTTACGAGAAAACACACTTCCCAAGAATTTCAGCAGAAATAGCGCCTACTCTATCTTGTAGAGCATAAGAAATTTAGTAAATGAAGCGATTTAAAAAAAAATCGGTGTCGTTTTTGAGAAACTCGCAAAAAAGTGAAAAATAACACGAATAAACTACTACTTCCGGTTGACCGATTTTGATGAAAATGTTAGTATCGGGTCCTCTAAAGTTATCTAACTTAAGTTTCAAGTTTCAAGTTCGTACGAATTCCGATCTTGAGATATTCTGTTCACACACACATAGGCTACATACAAGCAAATCTCTAAAACCATGTTTTTGTGTTTGAAACGTGTATATCCGATAAAAACTTAATTAAAAAAATATCAGCATAAAAATAATACTTTTCTTCACTACATACTCACATAAGGCAAGACAAAGTAAAAAATCAAATAAATAACCGCAAATTCTACTCCAAAATCGAACCCAATCCTCTCATGGTACCTATGTTAAATTTTAAGTTTCGACTTCGCACAATATTCCGTTCTTGAGATGTTTTGTTCACACACACACACACACACACACACACACACACACACACACACACACACACACACGCACACACACCACACACACACACACACACACACACACACACACACAAATTAATCTCTAAAACCATGTTTTTTGATTATTGAACTTGAAGTCTGGTAAAATTTGAATTTTGAAAAATCAATATGAAAAGAATAATTTTTTCCCTACATATTCACATAGGCCAAGACAAGGAAATTAACAAAACATTGAAGAACAGCAAATTCTGCTCTAAAATTGATTCCAGTTCTCTGTAATTAACTGAATTAATGTATTAGGTCTAACCAATGAACCGGAAAAAACAATTGAAAAAGAAATCAATATTTATTTAATATTGTAGTAAAAAAATATATTTTTTTGTGTTTTTAAACGAATAAATTAACATAGTCTAAATGTTTATGGCTTTTGTTTAAACAATTTCATAATTATGACCCGGAGGCTACGTAAATGAATAAATTTATCCTTTCACCAGCAACAAGTCCAAGTTAAATACAACTTTTTTTTTCTAATTTGTGTAGCAATCCGTTCAATTCAGAACAGTAAGTAACCCCAAGACCCAATGAGTTGAGGATGATGTGTAAATAAGGTTTAGTCTTGTACAGTCTCAGGCTGACCATTTATGAAAGAGTACAGTTAATTGAACCTCAACCATCAAAGTATACCGATAACCACTGTCTAGCATTCAAATCCGTGTAAAATTTATTTATTTATTTGCTTTATTACTTCTCCAAAAGAGCAAAGCCCGTGCTTGGAGGCGGATTACCCTAATTAAAAAATAAAACTACAATACAACAATAATAGCACTGATAAAAAAACAAAAATAAAAAACAGTTAATACCAATACTATATCACTTATTACATAAAAAAATAAGTCACACAAAAGAAAAAATGATCAAAATAACATTAAAAAACACATTAGTATTAAATTTAAAATAAAAATAATTTAAAAAAAACATACAGAATACAAATGTAAATAAAAATTAAAACTAATGGTAACAAAACTAAAATGTTATTAGTATTACGTAGTAGGTAACAATAAATGACAATACAAACATCAGCAAAGTTATAAAATAACATTAATAAAATAGTCTATGACAAAAAAAAACCTCTACCAATTTAATTACATTATTATAGAGAAAAAAAATACAAACAAAATTTTGCGTTAATTACCTCCCTTAAATTTAACTATTTCTTCATCCACAAATGCAACACAGAATACATAATACTAGCGTAATATCAGGAACAAAAAAAGTATTATAAATATACATTTATAACTATAACTACTGCCCATAACGGACAGGTGAAGTGTCAAATTATTTACACTCACTCTGTTCGTTGCAGGGCTAAAATAAATAGTTCTGTTTCTTATCACATGAACAGCCAATTAAATGACTGAATCATTTAAGAAGAGGTAGAGGTGTAAAAGACACTAATCAGAGTTATCTCCTCTGAAAGTAATGAATTTCATTATACAGCCAGACCCTGTGGTGAATAAAGTGAAGGTGTCATTTGCAGAGTGGAAAATATGTGCTTTTCAGAGGGCCCGGCATGCTGATAAGCGTACTTTTCCACTGAGTGAGTTGTGGCAATGGTAAACCACCTCACTCCTTGTTTTACTTAGTAAAACCTCTGCAGGTTCAAACCAGCCTACATGCTCATCACCTAAACAACACACTACTACTAGTACGATGACGTCAGCCAATAATGCTTTGTAATAGGCATATTTTTTTTTTTTTTTTTTTTTTTTTTTTTTTTTTACTTGTGAGGCCACAATGGACCACTTCAGCCACAACATGGAAGACTCTACTTCGATCTCTGAGCCTTGATCTTTACCCAGTATTCCCTCAATCTTTGTGATCTCTGAGCCCGGAGTTCTTCCGTCACCCTCTGCACTCTTCTAGTCTTGGTTTCCGGTTCCAAAGCCAGATCCTTCAACTTTCTATAACTCTCAGACTTGAACCTCACATCCTCCAGCGTCAACCCAAACCTTTCCAAGTCCTCCTTGACCTCCTTCGTCCAGTTCAAACCGATTTGAAAATCCCAGACACTTTCAATAAGTCGTCTATACTATAGTAATACTATTACTATACTACTTAGTAATATTTTAGTCAGCCAATAATACCCGCTTAACCTTAACCCTAGTGGCGAAGTGAAATTACAGACTCCAAGTGAGAGTTCTGCCCCAGCTGAATAAGAAATCTTTTGATCAAAACTTTGAAATTCTTATCACAAGACCTGTCTCTAAGGTACTCCGGAAGCAAGTTGTAAAACTTAAGTGCCAGGAAGTTAAAATGTCTTCGAAAAGTAACTACCTTTACTAGGATTTGAACCAGGAACCTTCGTCATCGAAAATCACCTGTTAACAGCTGACCGCGGTGACGACATCACCTCTGTACCAACCCGGTGGGTGATTTTAATACAACTGAAATATTATTGTATAATATTATAATTTTGTTTCGTAATGAACTTCATCTAATTTTAAATCGCATATTACAATATTAAACACAAAAGTAAAAATATTAAACGTATTACAAACGTGAATATGGCATCATCACGTAGACATTTCACCGTGATGGAAAAAGCCCACATTTTTTCTGTGCCTAGACGTGAAGGGTGTTAACTCCAATTTTGGCAAAATTAAATTTGAAAATCAGAAAAAAATGCTCTATCTAATGGTTTACAGTATTAACTCGTATCTGTTTTGCTTCCATTTTTACTTTCTCTTGCCTATATGAATATATAAAAAGGAAAGTATTGTTTTCATGTCGATTTTTCGAAATCGAGTTTTCACCAGATATACACGTTTTCTGACCCCTGAACACAAAAAACATGTTTTTACCGATTAGTCTGAGTATGTGTGAACAAAATTTCTTAGGAACGGAACATTGTACGAACTTGAAACTTAAAAACTTAAGTTAGACACAACCGGACCCGACTCCAACATTTTCATCAAAATCGGTCACCGAAAATAGTAGTTTATTCGTGTAATTTTTCACTTTTATTTGCAATTTTCTCAAAAACTGCTCCTACGATTTTTTGTAAAATCGCCACGTTTACTAAATTTTTTATGCTTTACAAGATAGGGTAGGCGTCATGGCTGCAGTAATTCTTGGAGAGGCTTTTTTCACGTTAAAAAATTGTGTTTTTAAGATTGCTGCTTTAATATGCATTTTAGCGCAAAAATTTATATAATAAAAATTGCAGAGAATTTAAAGTTCTACAACTTTCATTTCAAACATTTTTTGTATAATGCTTAGTTTAGCGGTAATTAGCAATTTTCTGTTTTTTTCTCACGAAGAGTGTGTAAAATGGATTTTTTTAAGATTTCAGCCTGAGTATGCATTTTACGACAGAAATGTATATAGTAAAATTTATAGGACATAAACGATCTACAACTTTTATTTAAAGAATTTTTTCATAAAGAGCTTAGTTTAGCGTGAAAGAATGTTTTTCCGTATTTTAAGCAAAAATGAGGTAAATTTCCATTTTGCTTCTTTGACTCATGATTAAAATAAAGTTATGTTTTATGAGGTTAGTTTTTTGTTTATTTCTAATGTTTAGTTACATTGTGCATTATTTACATTGACAAGAGAAAGTCGTGTGAGTGTTTCACAACAGATTTTTTTTTGGTTCCTCTGAAAAATTACAAAAATTGAGTTAACTTCCGTTACTTCTTAGGTACAGATATGGTGTTTGGATAACGGAGAAACGAACGGAGATATTGCAAAGGAGTTCATTGTTGGACGTACCACTATATCCGCAATTAGGAAAACCAGATAACAAATTCTTAATAGTTAAAATAAGTTCATAATAGTAATACGATTAAATTAGCTACTACAGTAAGTCCTCGTGGAAATTAATACTGTACATATTTTTCAGATAATACGTTTAATAATCATTGCATTGATCATCACAGTAAAAGCAAACGAAGAATTGAATGCAAATATCATTTCGTTGGTAACGAGGAATAATATTCTGAACAATGCAAGGCCATACAAAAATCATCTGTTGTATTTAATAACAACTGACAACGAAGGTGAAATAAAAGAAGATTCGATAACAGTCCTTTCCAATTATATAACAATAAAAAATAAATCGACCAATCAAAACAAGATAAATCTTCAAAATATTATTGAACCATATGATGAAAATAACGCAGATATAAATTTACAAAATAAATATGTATCGAAAAGAGATGTCGATCCAAAAATGGAAGAGGATGATCAACCATTATCACCAATTCCACCACCTTTAATACCACCACCCCCTCTTCAACCACCACAACCAATTTCTATACCACAACCAAAACCTTTACCACCGAAAACCAATTATATACCTCCTCCACCACCATTACCAAATCCACCACCACCACCTCCGCCTTTTCTACAAAATAAAAATTCACCTAAACGTATTATTGATTTATCAATGTTATTTGATCATGATTTACTATCAATTGGATTATTTCCACCAAAAAATAATCCAAATAATGAATTCGAAGATACTAAAATCAAACGATCGGAGTTAACAGATTTAAAAATTTTAACAACTAATTTGGAAAATAATCCTTTAAATATATCTAATCCATTTGACACATCCATTAATTCCTACAATAAATCAGAAGATATTCCAATTATATCTGATAAAACTCCTGAAGAATTTATAAAATATTTTCCAGATTTTGAACTACGTCCTCCCAATCCCCAATTGGATGAAGAATTAAAAAGTAATTTTGAAAATTTACCAGAAAAAATTTTAACAAAAAATTTAGAAAGTAATATATTTAATACATCTGATCCATTTCACAGATCCATTAATTTAAATAAATCAGAAGACATTTTAATTTACACTGATACAAATCCAGAAGAATTTACAAAATATCTTCCAGATTTTGAACTACGTCCACCGAATCCCCAATTGGATGATGAAAAACCAAAAAGTAATTTTGAAAATTTACCAGAAAAAATTTTAACAACAAATTTCCAAAGTAATCCTTTAAATATATCTGATACATTTCACACATCCACTAATTTAAATAAATCAGAAGATATAAAAATTGAAACTGATACAAATCCTGAAGAATTTATAAAATATCTTCCGGATTTCGAACTACGTCCACCCAATTCCCAATTGGATGAAAAACTAATAAATAATTATGATAATTTATCAGAAAAAATAGATGAGAGTTCTATTTCATTGAAAGAACCATCATTTGATTTTATAAATAAGGAATCAAATATAAATTCTGAAATAATACCTGATGAATTAATTCTTCCTAATACAAATATAAATAATTTTAAAATAATTGATACATTATCAAACGTTCAAATACCAAAATATGTAAATTCTGTACAATTATCTGATATTCAATTAATAATAGATTCCTCCAAGAATCCCAACGGTTTAATTACTGATATTACCAAAGAATTATCATATTCAGATTCTTCATTACTTTTACATCCTTCATTTTACACAGCCATGTTATTTGATACATTAGGTACTTATATTAATCCTCGTACATTACAACAAAATCCTTCTTTATCTCGAAACGGAAGAGAAACTCCAACAATCTTTGATCAAACTTCAATTTTAAATAGCATATCTGATAATTTAACTCCTCCTGTACGAGAAGCATTAAACTTTAATGACCAAAATCCAGCAAGAAGTTTCAGTACAGATGAAAAAGTATTTCAAACAGAAAAAATACCTTTAACATCATTTGATCCTATAAGTTCAACATTTTTATCATATGCATTTGGACCATCGGATGGTTTACTTCCTCCTGTACTTAATGCTATACCGTTTTATCCATCAAAATTAACAGAAAACTATGAAACAACACAGGAAAGTAGATTACCAGTACAAGTTAAAGATAGTTCATTAAATTTTGAAAAATTAGATACATTGGAAACTCTTCCCAAACCAGACATTTTTTCCTCCGATTTAATTCCACCTTTATATAATCCAGTACAATTTGATAATGAAAAAATTGAGGTATTAGATAAATTTATAAATGTATTAGGAAGAGATATTGATAGTTCATCAGTAGAATTGAATATTGAAAATATTTCTGAACATCCTGAGAACGAATTAAAATCTTTACGTTTGCCAGAAACAATTGAAAAAATTGCAACTTCTGCGTATCCATCTGACAGGGAGGAATCATCCGAAGCACCTATATTACCACCTCCACCATTACCGCCAAATCCCCCACCACCCCCTCCAATACCAAAACCATCAAAATTACAACAACCCTCAACTTCATCTGTCACTACTAATTCTTCAACACCATCACTTCCTTTACCACCTCACTCTAAACCCCCTCCTACCAAATACAGCCCTAGACCTTCCCCACCACCACCCCCACCATTAAATACTCATCGACCTGCCATATTTGCGCCAACATTACGACCGGATTTACGACCAAGTCATCCATTAGGAAAACACTTCGAGAAACAAGACGGTCGTCAACTAAAAGATTCTTTAGGAAACAGGTATTGTAATCCGTATGATACTTTTTATTTCATAAATATATCATTTTAATAATTGAATCTGCCCATAACAGACAGATGAAGTGTCAAATTATTTACACTCAATCTGTACGTTGCAGGGCTAAAATAAATAGTTCTGTTTCTTATTACATGGTCAGCCAATTAAATGACTGAATCATTTAAGAACAGAAGAGGTAGAGGTATAAAAGACACTAATCAGAGTTATCTTCTCTGAAAGTAATGAATTCCATTATACAGGTAGACCCTTTGGTGAATGAAGTGAAGGTGTCATTTGCAGAGTGGAAAATATGTGCTTTTCAGAGGGCCCGGCATGCTGATAAGCGTACTTTTCCACTCAGTGAGGAAGGCATAGGTAAACCACCTGACTCCTCGTTTTACTTAGTAAAACCTCTACACGTTCAAACCAGCCTTTTGGCTGATGACCTAAACAACAACAATAATTGAATCAGTCATTTCAGAAAGCCTGAAGTCAAAATTTTACATTTTTTTAAGTTATTTATTAAAGGTCGCATCAACAATGCAGTCATTAGCGACCAGTTATTACAATAAAATTATAACACTATCCAATAAATTGCTGATACATAAATTCAAAAAACAATCAATAAAAATAACAACAATGAATTAAATACTAACACAAATTAAAAACATTAAATAATAAAATGACTGATCGGCAAAATTCAATGGTTGACAGAAAATTACTGTAACAGACACAGAAACACACACACACACACACACACACACACATACATACATACAACACCTCCCCCAACATTAAATACTCATCGACCTGCCATATTTGCGCCAACATTACGACCGGATTTACGAACAAGTCATCTATTAGGAAAACACTTCGAGAAACAAGACGGTCGTCAACTGAAAGATTATTCAGGAAACAGGTATTGTAATCCGTATAATACTTTTTATTTCATAAATATCATTTTAATAATTATTATTAATTTCCTTATATTTTTACTCACAATTCACCACAGGGTCTTGCTGTATAATGATAATTTTTATTACTTTCAAAAGAGAGAATAAAATTGTCATTAGTGTTTCTAACACCTCAACCTCTTCTATTCTTAAATTTTTCAGTCATATAATTAGCTGACATTGTGATAAGAAACATAACTTTTTTTACAGCCCTGTTCAAGGTTTTTGAAGATCAAGTTGAAAATAAATTAACACTCCACATTGCCTGTTATGGGAAATTTTCTCCCATTCTTAAGACAACACTAATAACTATAGTATATCCCACAGAACCGTGCATCAGATATAAACAGATTACGGGTTGCAAGTCAGTAAAAATGATGCGTAATCATGTTTCACTCTACCAACACCTTCAATCAAAACTACCAATAAAAGACCGGATGTTTTATAATAGGCCTACTGTATGAATGCTTTCTACTTCTTCTTCTTCTTTAAGTGCCGTGACCTCCTAGAACATTGGCGATCAGTCGCATGACCTTCACTCTGTCCACAGCCAACCGAAATAGTGTCGTGGTGCTCACCCCGTGCCACTGGCGAAGGTTCCTAAGCCAGGACGTTCTCCTACGTCCTCTATCTTCCCCTGGATGATCACATGCAGCATTCCATATTTCGGATTTCTCATCACGTGGGCAAAGTACTCTAATTTCCTTCTTTTTATGATATTAAGCACTTCTTTTTCTTTGTTTAGCGGCTGCATTACCACTTGATTCGTCACTCTGTCCATCCACGATATCCTCAACATTCTGCGGTAAGCCCACATTTCGAAAGCCTCAATCCTCCTGCACAGTGCTTCTGTGAGCAGATTGCTTTCTACTGGTACAGTCGTATTTTGTATTTTTACTTTCTCTTGCCTATATGAATATATAGGAAGGAAAGTATTGTTTTCATGTCGATTTTTCGAAATCGAGTTTTCACCGGATCTATACGTTTTCAGACCCCCTGAACCCAAAAAACATGTTTTTAGCGATTGGTCTGTGTGTGTGTGTGTGTGTGCGTGTGTGTGTATGCGCGCGCGTGTGTGTGTGTGTGTGTGTGTATGTGTGTGAACAGAATATCTCAAGAACGGAACATCGTACGAACTTGAAACTTGAAACTTAAGTTAAGTACCACTACCGGACTCGACACGAACATTTTCATCAAAATCGGTCAACCGGAAGTGGTAGTTTATTCGTGTAATTTTTCACTTTTTTGCAATTTTCTCAAAAACTGGTCCTACGATTTTTTTAAAATTCGCCTGGTTTACTCAATTTTTTATTCTCTACAAGATAGGGTAGGCGTCATGTTTGCTGAAATCTGGGTAAGGCTGTTTTCACGTAAAAACGTTGTTTTTTTAAGATTACAGCTATGCATTTTAGCGCAAAACTTTATATAATAAAAGTTGTAGAGAATGTAAAATTCTACAACTTTTATTTCAAACAATTTTTTGTATAACGCTTAGTTTAGCGGTAATTTGCGATTTTCTGTTTTTTTTCTCACGAAAATGTGTGGAAAATTGATTTTTTTAAGATTTCGGCCTTAGTATGCATTTTACGACAAAAGTGTATATAATTTAATTTATAGAAAATTAAAAGATCTACAACTTTTATTTAAAGCATTTTTCTCTACAGAGCCTAGTTTAGAGAGAAAGAGTGATTTTCCGTATTTCTAAGCCAAACTGAGGTTGATTTTCATTTTGCATCATTCACTCATGATTAAAATAAGGTTATGTTTTTGAGGTTAGTTTTTTGTTTACTTCTAATGTTTTATTATTAATGTTAGGTTGATTGTTAATTATTTGCATTGGCAAGAGAAAGTTGTGTGAGTGTTTCACACCAGATTTTTAGTATACTATGTTTTAATTAGTATACAGCAAGGTTTATGTGATAAGCAGGGAACATTTTTTGTAACTCGAATGGATCGCGCTAATTTCAATCACAATTTTAATACATTTATGTTTTGACGTGCTGCAGGGTTCCATGGGATAGAGTATAGAGCACGATTCACTGACTATCATCTCTTAACCCAAAATTTTAGACATGAAATATTTTAATGTACATTATATTACATAAAACATTTATTTATTTCATGTTACTGATATTCATAACAAAATTTGTTAAAAACTAAACATAAGATTAAGAGAATGTTTGTTACAAAAATATATTTATCCAAAGTTTGAAGCAGGGTGTATCAAATTCTCAACGTTAAGCTGTTTTGAATTACTTTTCATAATTAAAAGAAAAACCAGAGAGAATACAAAGAAAATAATTTGTAATTGTAATTAAAGAAAATAAATCAACAAAGAAATTTAAGTAAACTGTATTATGAATAAACAAGAATAAGAAGAGAAATACATAAATGATAACTTTAGAATAAAGGAATTTACACAACGAGAAAAAGTTATTGTTGTCTTAAGTTTTATTTTTATATTTAAAAAGTTTTCCTTAGGTTATACCTTTAGGTTTGTTTCCTGTAGTAAATAAACTTTGTACGGAACAACACAAAACTTTTCTTTAAATTGTTTTGATTGTGTAGCTACATGGAGAGAGTAATTTGCAAGTGTAATTTCATAAAAGTATCTCAACATTTTCCACAAAAACGTTCTTTTTGGAAGCATAAGAATGATCCAAAATCATCATGATATCTTTCTTTCTCATGGCAAGGATTTTATTTCCTCGCTTTTTCTGTTCATTAATGTAATTACTTTTCACATGGAATGTCATTCAAAACAAATATTGCTCTCTAAAAGGGTAAGAACTGTTTGGAAAAACACCTCAATGGATTTTCCTTCCGGCATATATGGAACTTTTAAAAAGGAAAATTGGTGAAAATTCTTGAATGCCCTACTTTTAAATTTCGTTAAGTGCAACTAAATCTAAATAGATACCCGACTCCTTCAGGTAGCCGTACAACAATAGACTGACCTATACTACACATAACTATTTGTGCGTGCTTCTTCTATTTCTTAGAAACGCCATTTATTATTTACATTAACATCTTTAAAATCTCTGTTCTTCTCGAGAATTCTTGAACACTCTTTCATTTTAAAAGTTGTCACAATATTATACGAAGTGTGGCTATTAAAACAGTCGGACGTTAAACCAAAAAAAAAAAAAAAAAAATATTAAATAACGACACTGACGTTTAAAAAATTTTATTTTAAATTTAAAAAAATCATTTATTGTCACCTTCAATACACACCCCTTCTTTATCCCTACAACGCTCCATGCGAATTATCCATTGTTGGAAACAGTGCTGGTAGTCATCTTCTGTCAGGCCCTTCAGTTCACATGCCGCTTTCTCTTTTACAGCTTCCTCAGACTCAAGTCTTGTCCCTTTTAATGCAGATTTCACCTTAGGGAACAGGTAGAAGATAATAACACGTGATGAAACGTGGTTTTTTACTTATGATCCGGAAACGAAGCGCCAATCCATGCACTGTAAGAGCCTAATTTCACCGAGAGACAAAAAAGCTCGAATGAGCAAGTCAAAATTTAAAGCAATGATGATTGTTTTCTTGATATTCATGGGATTGTGTACCTTAACTGGGTTCCTGAAGGTCAAAAAATTAATCAATATTACTACCTTGAGGTACTTTGTAAACTACGTCAAAAAGTAAGGAAAAACTCACCGAATGTGGAAGGACAAATCATGGGTTTTCCACCAAGACAATGTGCCAGCTCATTCCGCGTTATCTGTCACGAGGTTCCTAGCCAAGTACAGCATCTCAGTGTTAGAACATCCACCTTATTCACCAGATCTTGCACTATGTAACTTATAACTATTCCCTAAGGTGAAATCTGCATTAAAAAGGACAAGATTTCAGTCTGTGGAAGCTGTAAAAGAGAAAGCGGCACGTGTCCAGATAGAGCTGACAGAAGATGACTTCCAGCACTGTTTCCAACAATGGAAAATTTGCATGGAGCGTTGTAGGGATAGAGAAGGAGTGTATATTGAAGGTGACAATAAGTGATTATGTATAAAATAAAAATACAATTTTTTTACAACGTCAGTCTCGATATTTAATAGCCACACCTCGTAATAATAAAAATAAATGATTTTACAAAAAGTAAACAACTCATTATAATTGAATAGAATGGTTACAAAAAGAGCCAATTTTAATTGGCTCTTTATGTCTAAAAAGGAGTCTAAAAGTTTAAAAAAAGTCTAAAAAGGAGTCGGGTATCTAAATAGATACCCGACTCCTTTAGGTAGCCGTACAACAATAGGCTGACCTATACTATACATAACCATTTGTGCGTTATATTTATATTTCTTAGAAACCCTATTTATTATTTACATTAACATCTTTTAAATCTCGGTTCTTCTCGAGAATTCTCGAGCACTCTTCCTTTTAGATATTGTCACAATACCATATTTACTGTGTTATAACGCCATCAGAAACAGTAATTATAAACTACAATAATGTACATAAACAGACGATTGATACAGAAAATCAGTTTTATTATTTACATTAACATCTTTTAAATCTCGGTTCTTCTCGAGAATTCTCGAGCACTCTTCCTTTTAGATATTGTCACAATATCATTTATTTACTGTGTTATAACGCCATCAGAAACAGTAATTATAAACTACAATAATGTACATAAAAAGACGATTGATACAGAAAATCAGTTTTATTATTTACATTAACATCTTTTAAATCTCGGTTCTTCTCGAGAATTCTCGAGCACTCTTCCTTTTAGATATTGTCACAATATCATTTATTTACTGTGTTATAACGCCATCAGAAACAGTAATTATAAACTACAGTAATGTAAATAAACAGACGATTGATACAGAAAATCAGCTTTATTATTTACATTAACATCTTTTAAATCTCGGTTCTTCTCGAGAATTCTCGAGCACTCTTCCTTTTAGATATTGTCACAATATCATTTATTTACTGTGTTATAACGCCATCAGAAACAGTAATTATAAACTACAGTAATGTAAATAAACAGACGATTGATACAGAAAATCAGCTTTATTATTTACATTAACATCTTTTAAATCTCGGTTCTTGTCGAGAATTCTCGAGCACTCTTCCTTTTAGATATTGTCACAATATCATTTATTTACTGTGTTATAACGCCATCAGAAACAGTAATTATAAACTACAGTAATGTAAATAAACAGACGATTGATACAGAAAATCAGCTTTATTATTTACATTAACATCTTTTAAATCTCGGTTCTTCTCGAGAATTCTCAAACACTCTTTCCTTTAAATAATGTCACAATATTATATTTACTGTGTTATAACGATATCAGAAACAGTAATTATAAACTACAATAATGTAAATAAACAGACGATGATACAGAAAATCAGCTTAATCAAATTGGTAATCAGTATTGGAGGCCAGAGCTTTGATAGGAACCGAGACGTCCCTGATAAGTCTCACAGAAACAGAATCGAATGTGTTGTTTGTACCGACATGTCCAACTGTATGTGTTTCTCTGTTTACATTCTCAAAGCTTCACTCTATCACCCAACTACTGCTTAAATCTGTTTTCTATCTCGCTTTTCCCTAAGGCTTGTTTGCTTCGTTGGTTCACTCCATTTGGAAAATACAATTTAAAAACATATGCTACTTTATTAGAAATTTAAAAACAAATATGGTTAGAAAAATCAATGCACATAAAATTACTCGTTCATTCGAACACTAAAATTGTAATAATCTTCACAACTGTTTTATTATCTACAGTTATTGCAATAACCAGCTGTATCTGAAAATTAAATGTAACTGAAAAAACATATTAGGTATGTAAAAAAAAAAAAAATACTGAATTTGCTTACCAAAAACAAACAAATTTTTAAGTAAATAATTTTAGACGATAAAACTGATAGTAAAAATCTGGTGTGAAACACACACAACTTTCTCTTGCCAACGCAAATAATTAACAATATAACCTAACTTTTTTTGGCTTTTATTTGTTATTAGGAACTGTACATTTTTGACAACTACCCAATTCGATCCCTGTATTTTTGAAGTGGATTAGGCATAAGTTTGAACGGGATCCCCTGTGGAGTTTGTTCATGGATGGCTGTGAGCTGGTCACCGTACAAAGTCGCTTGCCCAACCGGTATTACTTAACAAATAATAGCGACTTTCTACCAACTAACTGACTGGGCTGGCCCGGAGGCCATAACCTAACATTAGTAATAAAACATTAGAAATAAACCAATAAGACTTACTTCAAAAAACATAACCTTAATTTAATCATAAGTGAAAGACGCAAAATGAAAATCAACCTCAGTTTGGTTAAAAAATACGGAAAATCACACTTTCTCGCTAAACTAGGCACTGTAAAGAAAAATTCTCTCAATAAAAGACGTCGATCTCTTAATTTCCTATAAATTTGATTATATACACCTTTGTCGTAAAATGGATACTAAGGCTGAAATCTTAAAAAAATCTATTGTCTACGCGATTTCGTGAGAAGGAAACAGAAAATCGCTAATTACCGCTAAACTACGCGTTACACAAAAAAATTTTGAACCAAAGTTGTAGGATTTTTAATCCTCTACAACTATTATTATATAGTACATTTTTGCGCTATAATGCATATTAAAGTCGCAATCTTAAGAAAAACCATTTTTTTCACGAGAAAACAGCCTCTCTAAGAATTTCAGCAGAAATGGCACGCCTACACTTTCTTTTAGAGCATAAAAAATTTAGTAAATGAGACGATTTTTAAAAAAATCGTAGCAGCCGTTTTTGAAAAAATCGCAAAAAAGTGAAAAACGAAACGAATAAACTACTACTTCCGGTTGACCCATTTTGCTAAAAATTTTCATGTCGATTCCGGTAGTGGTATTTAACTTAAGTTTTAAGTTTCAAGTGTATACGATGTTCCGTTCTTGAGATATTCTGTATAACACACACATACACACAGACCAATAGCTAAAATCATGTATTTTGGGTTCAGGGGGTCTGAAAACGGGTAGATCCGGTGAAAACTCGATTTGTTAAAATCGACATAAAAACAATACTTTCCTTTCTATTAATTATATAGACAAGACAAAGTAAAAGACATGCGAAATACATTGGTTCATAAAAATACGTCATATCCGACTAGTTTAACGTAAGTTACTTGAAAAAATCTGGTGTGAAACACTCACACAACTTTCTCTTGCCAATGCAAATAATTAACAATAAACCTAACAATAGTATTAAAACATTAGAAATGAACAAAAACTAACCTCAAAAACATAACCTTATTTTAATCATGAGTGAATGACGCAAAATGACAATCGAACTCAGTTTGGCTTAAAAATACGGAAAATCACGCTTTCACGCTAAACTAGGCTCTGTAGAGAAAAATGCTTTAAATAAAAGTTGTAGATCTTTTAATTTTCTATAAATTTAATTATATACACTTTTGTCGTAAAATGCATACTAAGACCGAAATGTTAAAAAAATCGATTTTTCTCACGTTTTCGTGAGAAAAAAAAACAGAAAATCGCAAATTACCGCTAAACTAAGCGTTATACAAAAAAATGTTTGAAATAAAAGTTGTAGGTTTTTAAATTTTCTACAACTTTTATTATATAAGTTTTTGCGCTAAAATTTATATTAAAGCCGTAATCTTAAAAAAACAACGTTTTTACGTGAAAACAGCCTCGCCGAGAATTTCAGCAAACATGGCGCCTACCCTATCTTGTAGAGAATAAAAAATTGAGTAAAATAGGCGATTTTAAAAAAAATCGTAGGACCAGTTTTTGAGAAAATCGCAAAAAACTGAAAAATTATACGAATAAACTACTACTTCCGGTTGACCGATTTTGATGAAAATGTTCGTGTCGCGTCCGGTAGTGGTATGTAACTTAAGTTTCAAGTTTCAAGTTCGTACGATGTTCCGTTCTTGAGATATTCTGTTCACACACAGACACACAGACACACACACACACACACACACACACACACACACACACACACACACACACACACACACACACACACACACACACACACACACACACACACACACAGACACACACACAGACCAATCGCTAAAAACATGTTTTTTGGGTTCAGGGGGTCTGAAAACGTATAGATCCGGTGAAAACTCGATTTCGAAAAATCGACATGAAAACAATACTTTCCTTCCTATATATTCATATAGGCAAGAGAAAGTAAAATATTAGAAATGTTTTATGAAATGGTTTTACAATCCGATTATTGCTCCTCTCTGCCGGAGGCCATCAGGTTATTACAGACAGCAAAAATAAAGTTAAAAAATATTTGTTTTTGTTACAGTGAAATTGTCAGCAGCGAACACTACAACAATAACGAGGAATTGCTCAAAATCAATGTTGGAAATCTACCAGATTCTTTACAAATAGAAAGTTCTTATTCATACATAAGCCCAGAAAATGTACCAGTGAATGTAATAAGATTAGTAAATAGACATATTTAACGAAGTTTTTGAGTACTATATTTCACTTTTTATATTCCAGCTCATAAATAAAGATATTAAAAATATTGTAAAATTTGTCATTGTTACAATACAATATTTCATCAATCAAGTATTTTAAAAAATACAGTTTATAGAAACTTTTTTGAAGTTTACAGTAATTTAGTTATGTAAGAAATGTGGCTATTAAAAACGAGACTGACGTTGTAAAAAAATTTATTATTATTTTATACATAATCACCTTCAATATACACTCCTTCTTTATCCCGACAACGCTCCATGCGAATTTTCCTTTGTTGGAAACATTGCTGGAAGTCATATTTTGTCAGCTCCTCCAGGACACGTGCCGCTTTCTCTTTTACAGCTTCCACAGACTCAAAACTTGTCCCTTTTAATGCAGATTTCACCTTACGGGAACAGGTAGAAGATAATAACACGTGATGAAACGTGGTTTTTTTAATTATGATCCGGAAACGAAGCGCTAATCCATGCACTGGAAGAGCCGAACTTCACCGAAAGCCAAAAAAGCTCGAATGAGCAATTCAAAATTTAAAGCAATGATGATTGTTTTTTTTTATATCCATGGGATTGTGTACCTTCACTGGGTTCCTAAAGGTCAAACAATTAATCAATATTACTACTATGAGGTACTTTCTAAACTACGTCAAAGAGTAAGGAAAAACGCTCCGAAATGTGGAAGGACAAATCATGGGTTCTCCACCAAGACAATGATCCAGCTCATTCCGCGTTATCTGTCAAGAGGTTTCTAGCCAAGTGCAGCATCTCAGTGTTAGAACATCCACCTTATTCACCAGATCTTGCACCATATGACTACTACCTGTTCCGTAAGGTGAAATCTGCATTAAAAGGGACAAGATTTGAGTCTGTGGAAGCTGTAAAAGAGAAAGCGGCACATGTCCTGAAGGAGCTGACAGAAGATGACTTTCAACACTATTTTCAACAATGGAAAATGTGCATGGAGCGTTGTAGGAATAGAGAAGGAGTGTATATTAAAGGTGACAATAAGTGATTATGTATAAAATTAAAATAAAGTTTTTACAACATCAGTTTCGTTTTTTAATAGCCACACCTCGTATGACTGAAGCATTTAGAAACAGAAGAAGTAGTGGTGTAAAAGGCATTAGTTACAGTTATCTCCTCTGAAAGTAATGAATTCCATTATAAAGCCAGACTTTGGGGTGAATGAAGTGAAAGTGCCATTTGCAGGGCGGAAAGTAGGCGTTTTTCGGAGGGCCTAGCATGCTGATAAGCATACTCTTTTACTTGTGGTAAAATATCATCTGGGGTATTTGCATTAAAACAAATTGCCAGATTAAATGATAAAAACTTGCTTATAGCAGCTTATCATGGTTTAATTTTATCTCATATCAGGTATGCCATACTAGTATGGGGTAATTCATCACAGGGTAACATAGAAAGAGTTTTTAAAATACAGAAAAAAGCTGTTAGGTGTATGATGGGAGTCAACCACCTTACCTCATGCAGATCACTATTTAAAGAGCTCCAATTGCTCACAGTTCCTTCTTTGTACATTTTTGAAGTGATAATGTACGTAAAGAAAAATACCTTTTTACAGAATTTAGATGTTCACAACCACTACACAAGAAACAGAATTGATTATTATGTTGCTAATCACTACACTAAATTGTTTGAACAAAAACCAACTTATGCAGGTAGAAAATACATCAATAAATTGCCACAAGGTTTAAAAAGTTGTGACAATTTAAGTCATTTTTTAAAAAAAGCTAAAACAGTATTTGATTGATGAAACATTTTACAGTGTGCACGAATTCCTTTCTAAATAGTTTTTGGTTGAAAAGTATTTAACTTGTAATTAAACAAATATTGTGTACTATTTGATACAAAGGGGTTCATGACAAGCCTACCGAGTTAAGCAGTAGCAGGAAAAAATTATTGGTAAGTGATGAATTTATCATTGTATTTGATTTTTTTTTATATTTTAATTTTGTGTGATATTTGATACAATGGGGTTCATGACAAGCCTACTGAAGTAAGCAGTAGCAAAAAGAATTTTCTGTTGGTAAGTGATGAATTTATCATTGGTGATAAACTTTCAGTTTATAAGTTTTATTTGACATGTTTTATACTCCCTTTGGAGTCTCCTGGATGCAAGTACAAAAAAAAACAAAAAAAAACAAAAAAAAAACTTCAGTGTAAACTACCTCACTCCTCATTTTTACTTAGTAAAACCTCTAGAGGATTCGGAGAGTGGGTGTACTTATGGCGCGAACAAAGAGACAGAAGGGTCGCTTAAAGCGTAGGAAATGGATTTATAGAGGCGGAGCTGTGGTGTGTCGCGTATCGATCGAATTTAGAATTCTGAAATTAGGAGAAGAATTGGTGTTCAAGGAAATATCATGGATGCTATATCCAGGAAGCAATTGAAATGGTTTGGCCATTTGGAGAGGATGGAGGATGGTAGGTGGCCAAAGAGGGTATGAGAATGGACGCCAGCATGTCAAAGTAACAGGGGTAGGCCGGAAGTGACATGGTTGGATGGTGTGCAGAAGGCAATGTCTTTGCGGCGGCTTTTTGAAGGTAACTGGCAAGACAAAGAGAGATGGTACTTAGGAAGCGAGATACGGCTCGCGATGTAAATCCTCGCATGAATATATAAATACACATTTTTACTTTCTCTTGCCTATATGAATATATAGGAAGGAAAGTATTGTTTTCATGTCGATTTTTCGAAATCGAGTTTTCACAGGATCTACACGTTTTCGGACCCCCTGAACCCAAAAAACATGTTTTTAGCGATTGTTCTGCGTGTGTGTGTGTGTATGTGCGTGCGCGCGCGCGTGTGTATACAAAATATCTCAAGAACGGAACTTTGTACGAACTTGAAGCTTGAAACTTAAGTTACATACCACTATTGGACTCGACACGAACATTTTCATTCAAATCGGTCAACCGGAAGTAGTGAGTTTATTCGTGTAATTTTTCACTTTTTTGCAATTTTCTCAAAAACTGGTCCTACGATTTTTTTTTAAATCTCCTGATTTACTAAATTTTTTTATGCTCTACAAGATAGGGTAGGCGCCTTGTTAGATGAAATTCTTGGTGAGGCTGTTTTCACGTAAAAATATTGTTTTTTTACGATTGCGGCTTTAATATGCATTTTAGCACAAAAATTTATATAAAAATGTAGAGTATTTAAAATCCTACAACTTTTATTTGTAACAATTCTTTTGTATAACGCTTAGTTTAGCGCTAATTAGCGATTTTCTGTTTTCTTCTCACGAAAACGGGTGAAAAATCTATTTTTTTTAAAGATTTCGGCCTTAGTATGCATTTTACGACAAATACGTATAATCAAATTTATAGAAAATTAGAAGATCTACAACTTTGTGAAAGAGTGATTTTTTATGTTTTTAAGCCAAACTGAGGTTGATTTTAATTTTTTAATGTTTTATTACTAATGTTAGGTTAAATTGTTAATTAGTTGCATTAGCAAGAGAAAGTTATGTGAGTGTTTTACACCAGATTTTTTAAAAAGAGTTTACATGGGCAAGAAAAAATCGTGTAATCTTTTACATCAGATTTTTTAATAAGTTAAAATATTAGAAACGTTAAAATATACCACATAAACTCAGATTAAAAATCTCATTACTTAATGCATTACAGATCGTTATGTAATAAAAAAACATATACGTTGAGAAATGATAAAACTAATTAAAAAATTCAAAAAAGCAATTAACACTTTTTAAAAAATTAAAACGAGGATTTTCATGGCGATAAGTCAGAAGTAAAAACATGTGTATATAATGTACACGTATTAAATTAATTGAATGTTTGTAAAGAAAAAAAACAATTTTGTTAACAAAATAAATATAAAAGGTAAATGTTTTATATTTTTTAAATATGTAATCAAAAATTTATCCGTGTTGGATGATTAAATTTGTTCATAAAATTATGGAGCTACCGTGTATTAAGTTCAGATATGGATTAACTATTTTAATGTAATGTTAACTTGGTATTAGTTACATTTATCAGAGAAAAAATATTTTTCAAATAAATTTTACCTTTTCTATATTAACTAATCTAAAAATCTGGTGTGAAATATAACCTAACATTAGTAACAAAACACTAGAAATAAACAAAAAATCTAACCTCAATAAATAAACCTAATTTTAATCATGAGTGAAAGACGCAAAATGAAAATCAACCTCAGTTTGGATTAAAAATACGGAAAATAGTTGAAATTTAATTGTTGAGGGGTCAAATGGTGAGAATAGGCTTGTTATCATTTTCAATTTATTCTTTTTGTGGGTTTGTTAATTTTTTCTTCACTCTTTCACACTAAACTAGGATCTGTAGAGAAAATATCTTTAAATAAAAGTTGTAGATCTTTTATTTTTTTATAAACTTGATTATATACATTTTTTTCGCTAAGGCTGAAATCTTTAAAAATCGATTTTTTACACGTTTTCGTGAGAAAAAACAGAAAAGCGCTAATTACCGCTAATTTAAGCGTTATACAAAAAATTGTTTAAAATAAAAGTTCTGGAATTTTTAATTCTCTACAACTTTTATTAAATACGTTTTTGCGCTAAAATGCATATTAAAGCCGCAATCTTTAAACCCAATTTTTTTTTTACAAGAAAACAACCTCCTCAAGAATTTCAACAGACATGGCGCCTACCTGTCTTGTAGAGCATTAAAAATTGAGTAAATAAAGCGATTTTTAAAAAAAATCGAAGGAGCCGTTTTTGAGAAATTTGCAAAAATTTTAAAAATTACACGAATAAACTACTACTTCCGGGAGACCGATTTTGATAAAAATGTTTGTGTCGGGTCCTAATAGTCTAGTTGTACCTAACTTAAGTTTCAAGTTCGTAGACTACGACACACACACACACACACACACACACACACACACACACACACCAATCACTAAAAAACATGGTTTTTTGGTTCAGGGAGTCTGAAAACGTGTAGATCCGGTGAAAACTCGATTTCTAAAAACCGACATAAAAACAATAGTTTCCTTTCTATAAATTCATATAGGCAAGAGAAAGTAAAAAGGGTACCAGAAAAGTAAGAAATGAATAATGAAAGAACAAACTAGGATTAAAAAAAAAAATACAATAACTAGTCATAAAATATTATAATAACCCAACTGGTACAGTATTCAGATGAACTAATGTCGCCTAGCCGTGCAAGTGAGAGAATGCATAACGCTCTCACTCGCACAAGCAATACACGCAGTTCCAATAACATTGTCGTATAATTTTACTCATTGTTGTGAGGAAGCGTTTATGCACGCAGTAAACTAACAAGCAAGATAACGATTGTAGTATGTTTTCAGATTTGGATTATAACGGTAAAGACCTTTGAGCGCATGCGTAGTTATGCCACATATCTCCCTCTCACTCGCTCGGCTATGGGACATTAGTTCGTCTGATACCTATACCTCCGATTATATGCTAGAAAATACAACTAGCAACAATTTTTAAACATTAGATTTTTACTTTCTCTTGCCTATATGAATATATAGGAAGGAAAGTATTGTTTTCATGTCGATTTTTCGAAATCGAGTTTTCACCGGATCTATACGTTTTCAGACCCCCTGAACCCAAAAAACATGTTTTTAGCGATTGGTCTCTGTGTGTGTGTGTGTATGTGTGTGTGTGTGTGTGTGTGTGTGTGTGTGTGTGTGTGTGTGTGTGTGTGTGTGTGTGTGTGTGTGTGTGTGTGTGTGTGTGTCTGTGTGTGTACAGAATATCTCAAGAACGGAACATCGTACGAACTTGAAACTTGAAACTTAAGTTACATACCACTACCGGACGCGACACGAACATTTTCATCAAAATCGTTCAACCGGAAGTAGTAGTTTATTCGTATAATTTTTCAGTTTTTTGCGATTTTCTCAAAAACTGGACCTATGATTTTTTTTAAAATCGCCTGGATTACTCAATTTTTTATTCTCTACAAGATAGGGTAGGCGTTATGTTTGCTGAAATTCTGGGTGAGGCTGTTTTCACGTAAAAACGTTGTTTTTTTAAGATACAGCTTTAATATGCATTTTAGCGCAAAACTTTATATAATAAAAGTTGTAGAGAATTGAAAATTCTACAACTTTTATTTCAAACAATTTTTTGCATAACGCTTAGTTTAGCGGTAATTTGCGATTTTCTGTTTCTTTCTCACGAAAACGTGTGAAAAATCGATTTTTTTAAGATTTCGGCCTTAGTATACATTTTACGACAAAATTGTATATAATTAAATTTATAAAAAATTAAAAGATCTACAACTTTTGTTTATAGCATTTGTCTCTACAGAGCCTAGTTTAGCGTGAAAGCGTGATTTTTCGTATTTTTAAGCCAAACTGAGTTCGATTGTCATTTTGCGTCATTCACTCATGATTAAAATAAGGTTATGTTTTTCAGGTTAGTTTTTGTTTATTTCTAATATTTTATTAATAATGTTAGGTTTATTATTAATTATTTGCATTGGCAAGAGAAAGTTGTGTGAGTGTTTCACACCAGATTTTTTAAATTTCATCTGTCAAAATCCACACAAAAGCTATTGTTGTAAAATTATAACTGTCCTTATTACACATTGTTAATACCGTATGTCACAATAATCTATAAATAACGATACAATTAATTTAAAAACCCACCGGGTTAGTCTAGGGGTAAAGTCACTGCCGCTAGTCAACTATTTAACAGCTAATTTCCGAAGGCGAAGGTTCCTGGTTCAAATCCAAGTAAAGGTTCTATACGGATTTGAATACTAGACAGTGGTTAGTGGTGTACTTTGATGGTTGGGGTTCAATTACCCATACTCTCTCACTCTGTGTACAAGAATACACCTCATTTACGTGACACATCATCCTCATCTCATTGGGTCATGGGGTTCCTTATTGTTCTCAATTGAACTGATTGCAATGTACACAAATTAGGAAAAACAAATATTTGTTTTTAGCGATTGGTCTGTGTGTGTGTCTGTGTGTGTGTCTGTGTCTGTGTGTGTGTGTGTGTATGTGAACAGAATATCTCAAGAACGGAACATCGTACGAACTTGAAACTTAAGTTACATATCACTACCGGACCCGACACGAACATTTTCATCAAAATCGGTCAACCGGAAGTAGTAGTTTATTCGTATAGTTTTTCACTTTTTTGGGATTTTCTCAAAAACTAGTCCTACGATTTTTTTAAAAATCAACTGGTTTACTACATTTTTTATGCTCTACAATATAGGGTAGGCGCCATGTTTGCTGAAATTCTGCTCGAGGCTGTTTTTACGTAAAAACATTTTCTTTTTAAGATTGCGGCTTTAATATGCATTTTAGCGCAAAACGTTATATAATAAAAGTTGTAGAGAATGTAAAATTCTACAACTTTTATTTCAAACATTTTTTTGTATAACGCTTAGTTATATAATAAAAGTTGTAGAGAATGTAAAATTCTACAACTTTTATTTCAAACATTTTTTTGTATAACGCTTAGTTTAGCGGTAATTTGCGATTTTATGTTTTTTTTTCTCACGAAAACGTGAGAAAAATCGATTTTTTTTAACATTTCGGTCTTAGTATGCATTTTACGACAAAAGTGTATACTATAATTAAATTTATAGAAAATTAAAAGATCTACAACTTTTGTTTATAGCATTTGTCTCTACAGAGCCTAGTTTAGCGTGAAAGCGTGATTTTCCGTATTTTTAAGCCAAACTGAGTTCGATTGTCATTTTGCGTCATTCACTCATGATTAAAATAAGGTTATGTTTTTTGTTTATTTCTAATGTTGTATTACTAATGTTAGGTTTATTATTAATTATTTGCATTGGCAAGAGAAAGTTGTGTGAGTGTTTCACACCAGATTTTTATATTTTTTTAGCTTTTATTTGTTATCGGGAACTGTACATTTTTGATAACTATCCAATTTGATCGCTACTTTTGCTGTATTTTTTGACGTGAATAAGGCATGAGTTTGAACAGGGAACCTTAGTAGAGTTTGTTCATGGAAGGTTGTCAGGTGGTCACCATACAAAGTCGCTTGCCCAACCGGTGTTACTTAACAAATAATAGCGACTTACTACCAGCTGACTGACTGGGCTGGCCCGAAGGCCTAGGAAAAACAAATAAAAAAAATAGAACGTACCCACCGGGTTGGTCTAGAGGTAAAATCGTCGCCGCGAGTCAGCTGTTTAACAGCTGATATTCGGAGACGAAGGTTCTTAGTTCGAATCCTAATAAAGGTAGTTACTTTTATACGGATTTAAGTACTAGACAGTGGTTACCGGTGTACTTTGATGGTTGGGGTATAATTAACCATATCCCTCGCTCTTACAAGACTATACAGTCTCATATACACGTCATACACATCATCCTCATCTCATTGGGTCATGGGGTTGCTTATTGTTCTAAACTGAACTGATTGCAACGTACACACATTTGGGATAAAAAAAAAATTAAAAATCTAATTATGCAAAACTGGAGAGTGAAGATCAATACTGCAAAATTACAACATGTTACATTTACAATGCGGAGAACTACTTGTCCACCAGTAAAACTTGGAGGTGTTGACTTACCACAAAGTAAAGTTGTGAAGTACCTGGGTATGCATCTTGACAGGCGGTTAATTGGAAAACCCATGTGAGAATGAAGAGGAATGAATTAAATTTAAAATACAAAAGGATATACTGGCTGATTGGCGGGAACTCTTCACTCTGTCTTGAGAACAAGTTGCTGCTTTACAAAATCTTACTTAAACCAGTTTGGTTGTACGGCGTTCAACTTTTGGGAACTACCAGCAGAAGTAACATAGAGGTAATTCAAAGGTTCCACAATAAGATTCTTCGGGCTATAACAAGGGCGCCATGGTTTGCCAGGAATGCAGAAATACAACCTTTCTGATGTATGGACGAAGTCAGGCGTTTTAATAGAAAATATCAGACGAGACTTGAAAGTCACGAAAACGAATTAGCCATAAATCTTCTAAACAATGCAGTAGAAGTTAGGTTCCTCAAACTCTATCATGTTTTGGACTTGTTTGAAAGAGTTTAAATGTACATAAAATTATAGTAAAAAGTATTCCATATTGTAAAATGTAAATATATTTGTACATAGTAATTTTCTCTTAATGAAAACTACTCAGGGTAATGAGGCCTCGACTTGTGATTTGTAAATTTAAAAGATTTGTTTATAGTTCATATAAATAAAAAACTGATCGAAAATAATGTTAGTTAAAAAAACAAATCTAATTTTACTGTAATTTAACCTACAAATTATATTTTAACAAATTATTAAGTTAATAAAAGCCTTTTAACATTTATATTATTTTGCGAGTACGATAATTAAATAATAACCATAATTAGTATAAAAAATCTGGTGTGAAACACTCACATAACTTTCTCTTGCCAATGCAAATAATTAATAATAAACCTAACATGATTAATAAAATATAAGAAATAAACAAAAACTAACCTCAAAACATAACCTTATTTTAATCATGAGTGAATGACGAGAAATGAAAATCGAACTCAATTTGGCTTAAAAAAAAACGGAAAATCACACTTTTACGCTAAACTAGGCTCTGTAGAGAAAAATTCTCTTACTAAAAGTTGTAGATCTCTTAATTTTCTATAAATTTTATTATATACCATTTTGTCGTAAAGTGCATAGTCCTACTAAGGCCGAAATCTTAAACCGATTTTTCACACTTTTCGTGAGAAAAAACAGAAAATCGCTAATTACAGCTAAACTAAGCGTTATACAAATAAATGCTTAAATAAAAGTTGTAGGTTTTTAAATTCTCTACAACTTTTATTATATACATTTTTGCCCTAAAATTAATATTAAAGCCGTAATCTTAAAAGAACACTTTTTTTACGTAAAAACACCCTCACCAAGAATTTCAGCAAACATGACGCCTACCCTCTATCTTTTAGAGAATAAAAAATTGAGTAAATGAGGCGATTTTAAAAAAAATTGTAGGACCAGTTTTTAAGAAAATCGCAAAAAAGTGAAAAAATATACGAATAAACTACTACTTCCGGTTGACCGATTTTAATGAAAATGTTCGTGTCGGGTCCGGCAGTGGTATGTAACTTAAGTTTCAAGTTTCAAGTTGGTACGATGTTCCGTTCTTGAGATATTCTGTTCACACACACACACACACACACGCACGCACGCACGCACGCGCGCGCACACACACACACACACACACACACACACACACACAGACCAATCGCTAAAAACATGTTTTTTGGGTTCAGGGGGTCTGAAAACGTGTAGATCCGGTGAAAACTCGATTTCGAAATATCGACATGAAAACAATACTTTCCTTCCTATATAAATTCATATAGGCAAGAGAAAGTAAAAAAAGGAACGTACCCACCGGGTACGGATATGAATGCTAGACATGAATTTATACGGATATGAATTTATACGGATATGAATGCTAGACAGTGGTTACCGGTGTACTTTGATGGTTGGAATTCAATTAACCATACTCTCTCACTATGTACAAGACTACAACTCATTTACACGTCATACACATCATCCTCATCTGATTGGGTCATGAAGTTGTGTAATGTTCTCAATTGCACCGATTGCAACGTACACATATTTGAGATAAAAAAATAATTTTAAAATCTAATTTTATTGTAGTTATAATCTACAAATTATTATGTTATTAAAAAAACCTTTTAACATTTATATTATTTTGTGAGTACGATAATTAAATAATAACCATAATTAGTATAAAAAAGGATAAAAAAACAAATAATACTAACAAAAACTTTTTAGACGATAGAGAATCACGTAGCAAAACAAAGTACGGAACGTGGTTTTCAGCATTTGGCTATTTTCTCTCGCGATAAAACAAAAAATTCTTTCCTCATACTGTTTAAATAGCTACCATTATTGCCGTAACAATAAAGATAGCGTTTGATGTAGAAAAAAAAAGAATAACCGTTTCAATTCTTATGTTTTTTGATGAAACGAAAAATAATGTATTGATATATTCATCTAATAAAACGACCTGAAAACCTTATTTTTAAGGTATACTTTCAATAAATACCTCTCTGTGTTACATTATTGATATATTTCAATTGATTGTGAGTTCATTTATAAGGTATAACTAAACAGGCGTTAAACCAATTTTAGGTTATGTTTCTAGTGAAAGATTCCGGAACACTTCAATCAATAATTTTTCTACAGATGGTACATTTCAAAATCCATAATATTTAATGAAGGAAACATTTCAGAAATGTTTATTACATTCTTTTATAGGTCAAACCTTTAGATATTTAACTGAAATGTGAGGTCAAGTGGTTTACCACGTGATCTCGAAATTAAGTGGAAAATTATAAATGTTTCTATGGGTTTCTGAAACTATCTACAGTTCAGCCGTTCTTAGTTTGCTCCTACTGTAAACAAACGAAAGCCACCTACTACAGGGTGCACGCTAGAGATTTTACGGATGTCGTATTCCTATTAAATTAACTTTTTTTTAAATAATAAGTACTTAAAGTACTAAAAACATCAGTCATGATATGATGTAGGCCTAACAATTTCATTGTTAGAAAAATACTTTTAAAAGTATTTAGTATGAAAATACTTTTGAAAGTATTTTGTTGTTACTTTTTAATCAGCGTGTACACATTTTGATACAATGCGCATGCTCAGTGACGTCATTATTTGTTTACATTAGGAGCAAACTAATAGAGGTTAGACTATACTTACTTAATACTACATAGGCCTATCTATAGTTATATTATAACGACAAAACGTGTTTTTTGTGCAGGTTTATTTTCAAAACTACTGAACGGATTTTAATGAAATTTTGACAGCATATTGTAATTATATATTCACAGCCACATTTTATTTTTAAATTTTCAAAAATGATAACCCTAAAGAAGATTTTCATAAATATGTGTTTATATATACAGTAAAACCTCTTTAATTCGTCACTCTCTAATTCATCACCTTCTATAATTCGTCAGCCCTCCCCAGTTCATTATCGGAAAATTCATTATCGGAGTTTTATATTTTCCGAAAATGAAACGCAGGTTCAAGAATTTTGGAAAAAGTATACAATCAAAGATGCTATATATAACATATCACAAGCATGGCATAACATTTCGAAACAACACTTAAGTCTTGTTGGAACAATCGGTGGGCTGACCGAGAAGAAACTAGTAGCATCCGTTCTTACAATGAAACAAACAATGTCTTATCAGAATTAAAAGATGTGTGCCAGAGTATACCTGTGACTAAAAATATTACCGACGAGGAATTAGTTGAATGGATAGAGCAAGATGCTAACGAACTTGGGTATGAGATTTTAAGTGACAAAGAAATTGTGGCCTACGTTCAAAACAAAGATTCACCTGTTGAGGAAGATAGCAACGAAGAATATGTTTCAAGCCCTGAAAATATTGGTACGAATCGAGAAATAGAAGGAATGCTGACGAAGTGCATCGAATGGTATGAGAGACAGAAAGAAGCAGAGTTATCAAAATTAATTGTACTACGACAAATTCGCCAGTTGGCTGTGGAAAAAGAAAAGAACTCGTTGGTAGAAAAAAAGATAACCCACTTTTTCAAGAAATAAATTTGGCATTTTACATATATACATACATATTAGTGTAATTAGGTAACGTTTTCTAAATTTTAATGTGATTTTTTTGTAGTGTTAAGTGATACATAGTTAAAGATTCGTTTCATCGATTTTGCAATTGTATACTTTTTCGATTGTAATTTTATATTCGGTAACGTGTACTGTGTTTTGCGTTCTACAAATTAGAATATGTAAGTACAACCATATGCAGAATTTCTGAAGTAGTATAAAACTAGATACGTAGACTAATACAAATTTACTGTAGTTATAGGACTTAGAATTACTTATTGTGTTTATCGTTAATGTAAGTTTCATTTATGTAATTCCACTTTTATGGAACTAATATACGTACGAGTATGTTATTTATTAACCGTTCATAGCAAATTCCTTAATTCGTCACTTTCTGTATTTCGTCACTCCTTCGGTCCCGAACGAGACGAATTAGAGAGGTTCCACTGTATATATATATATATATATTGCCCTTAACAGACAGGTGGAGTGTCAATTTATTTACACTCAAATCTGTCCGTTGCAGGGCAAAAATAAATAGTTCTGTTTCTTATCACATGGTCAGCCAATTAAATGACTGAATCATTTAAGAACAGAAGAGGTAGAGGTGCAAAAGACACTAATCAGAGTTATCTCCTCTGAAAGTAATGAATTTCATTATACAGCCAGACCCTGTGGTGAATGAAGTGAAGGTGTCATTTGCAGAGTGGAAAATCTGTGCTTTTCAGAGGGCCTGGCATGCTGAAAAGCATAATTTTTCACTCAGCGAGGAAGGCAATCGTAAATCACCTCACTCCTTGTTTTACTTCCTCTAGAGGTTCAAACCAGCCTTTCGGCTGATGACCTAAACAACAACATATATATATATATATACATATATAAGTTATACATATATATATATATATCTGTGTGTGTGTGTGTGTACGTGTAAGTACGTATTGCTGTTGAAGTTGTTGAAGGGGTGTTAAAGTAGATAATGATGGCGAGAGATCAACGCAAGGAAAATACAGAACGTAGGATTTTTGAAAAAATTGCAAAAAAGTTAAAAATGTTACGAATAATACTTTTTCCGGTAAACCGATTTTGATTAAAATGTTCGCGTCGGGTTCTCTGGTAGTAGGCCTACCTAGTTTAGTGTAAGAGTGATTTTCCGTATTTTTAAGCCAAACTGAAGTCGATTTTCTTTTTGCGTCTTTCACTCATGATTAAAATTAGGTTATGTTTTTGAGGTTAGTTTTTTTGTTTATTTCTAATGTTAAGTTTATTTGCATTGGCACGAGAACATTGTGTGAGTGTTTCACACCAGAATTTTGTGTATTTTACGAAACCGAAAACAGTTTATTGCCATATTTAGTAGTTACTGACATCAGGATGTGACGCATAGATGGACAAAAGTAAAAATGATAGATATGAATAATTAATATCGCCACCAATTATGTCATTGTTTACGATTTTATATTCTATTGTGTACAATTTACCTTCGCAAAGGTCATGTACACATTCAAAAGGATAAGCTCATTAACCCAAATACGTTTAAAGGAAGATATTAAACTAACATTATTATATAATATAATATATAAAATGACTCAATCTTTTTAGAGTTAGTATTGCACGTTGTACATAGTTGAAATATTTACCATGAAGGGCCGCTGCTGACGGGCGGTAAATTGCCGCGCCGCCGAAGCGGCAAAAATCGAAACGGTTTAGCTTTCCTAATATCCCAATATGTGACTGCCGACGAGCGAACGGTGCCGTCGCGGTCTACTTAGAATGTCTGAGAATTTTCAGACATTCTAAGTAGACCGCGACGGCACCGTTCGCTCGTCGGCAGTCACATATTGGGATATTAGGAAAGCTAAAACCGTTTCGATTTTTGCCGCTTCGGCGGCGCGGCAATTTACCGCCCGTCAGCAGCGGCTGCAGTATTTTGTTCTATTTTTTAGTATTTTTAGTAATTTATTCTTTTTCAGTGTTCTTTTTTTGTATATGTTTATTATGGATGAAATAGATATAGAATTATTTATTGATGAAGTAAGAAAACGGCCAGAATTATGGCAAATATCTAACGAACATTACAGGGTCAAAAACAAAAAGAGATCAGGGTGGTTTAATATCTGTCATATTTTTACACTATCAGAGTGCGTATAAAAGTGATAAGGAAAAGAATGATATCGGTAAGTAAAAAACATATGTATTTTTAATAGAACGTTTATTTTATAATATAAACATTATTTTAGCTTATTTTTGTTTAACTACTCAGTACTAGTCTAATTTAATCACTAAAAGCAACATACAACATTTAGTAAACTTAACAATTTTTTACCGAACGCGATCGTAATTTCAAATATCGCCACCACCGCCTGGTTAATGAAACTCAGATAAAATTTTCTTGCCATGGCACTTGTCCTATGTCACTGACAAAATAATCAGCTAGTGTGCTGCTAAATTGGTTCAATTTATATCCTCCTTGCACTGAAGAACATGTTGCACGGCTAATATCATGCAATCCGTCTACAGTTAATGTATCTTCAATTTGGACCCCATCCCTACTTCTTACATAATTATGAAGTACACAACAGGACTTGATTATATCTACGGAGAATTTGCTATTCACATTCATCAAAAATTGTTTTGTTTTCCATATCACAATGAGTTTATTTAAATATATTATATTTAAAATAATTAAAAACAATAAAAAATAAGTTTAAAATAATACAACTAATGTACAATCCTAGAAACCACGGATAAAATATGCAAGTGAGCCGCAATTTAAATTTATTGTTTTTACTTTTTTACATCTAATCTAAAACTGATTTACGACTAATCCAAATGTGTCTTACCTCAAAGTTACGGCTAACATTTCTATCCGTGGTATGGAGAGTCTCATGTTTGTGTCTGCACTCTTTAATTTTTCACTTAGTTTGTGTAATAGTTCATCAAAAGACTTCACACTCAAACGAAAATAATTGAAAAACTTTGTATTGTCATTTCGTAATTCAGAAAACATGGTTGTAAATGCTCCTTTCAGAAGCCTGGCGCTTACAAAGGAGTGAACCCAGTACTTCTTTTTCTTTTTCATAATACGGTTTTTATAAACTAAGTAAGAATCGACTACTTATTTCCTCTTATACACTTCCATTACTACTGAAAATAACGAAACGGTTTTTTGCCGCTCATGTGCAGTGTAGCGAACCGTCGGGCGGCGCCGTTGCGGATCCGCGACGGCGCCGCTCGACTTGAGCCGTCCATCGGCAGCAGCTCTTAACGTAGGATTTTTGAAAAAATTGCAAAAAAGTTAAAAATGTTACGAATAATACTTTTTCCGGTAAACCGATTTTGATTAAAATGTTCGCGTCGGGTTCTCTGGTAGTAGGCCTACCTAGTTTAGTGTAAGAGTGATTTTCCGTATTTTTAAGCCAAACTGAAGTCGATTTTCTTTTTGCGTCTTTCACTCATGATTAAAATTAGGTTATGTTTTTGAGGTTAGTTTTTTTGTTTATTTCTAATGTTAAGTTTATTTGCATTGGCACGAGAACATTGTGTGAGTGTTTCACACCAGAATTTTGTGTATTTTACGAAACCGAAAACAGTTTATTGCCATATTTAGTAGTTACTGACATCAGGATGTGACGCATAGATGGACAAAAGTAAAAATGATAGATATGAATAATTAATATCGCCACCAATTATGTCATTGTTTACGATTTTATATTCTATTGTGTACAATTTACCTTCGCAAAGGTCATGTACACATTCAAAAGGATAAGCTCATTAACCCAAATACGTTTAAAGGAAGATATTAAACTAACATTATTATATAATATAATATATAAAATGACTCAATCTTTTTAGAGTTAGTATTGCACGTTGTACATAGTTGAAATATTTACCATGAATAGTAAATCGTAAGTCAACCGTTAACCGGTTACAAAATCCGTTTACTGATTTTAATCTTACTATAAATTGAATGAGAGAAGAATTCAATAAAATGTACCACTATCAAAGTGATATTCATTTTAACCCATACTCTCTCTCTCTCTCTCTCTCTCTATTTCTCTCACCCACTCTCTCTCTTTCCCTCTATATCTCTCTCTCTCTTTCTCTCTCTCTATATCTCTCTCACCCTCTCTATCACTCTCTCTCTCCCTCTATATATCTCTCTCTATATCTCTCTCTATCTCTCTTTCACTCACTCTCCCTCCCTCTCTCCCCCACTCTCTCTCTCACACACACACTCTCTCTCTCCCTCTCGCATCTCCCTCTCCCTCTACCATCTCCCTCTCTCTCTTTCCTTCTCAACCCCTCGCACTCCATCTCTCTCTCTCTCTTTCTCTCTCTCTCTCTCTCTCTCCCTCTCTCTCTCTCTCTCTCTTTCTCTCTTTCTCTCTCTCTCTCCCTCTCTCTCCCTCTCCCTCTCTCTCTCTCTCTCTCTCTCTCTCTCTCTCTCTCTCTCTCTCTCTCTCTCTCTCTCTCTCTCTCTCTAAACATTTCCACCTTTATTGAAAGTATCAAAGAAGATATTAAACTGTTCTGAAACGGTTTCATCATGTTAGTGGTTGTAGGAGGAAGAGTTGTTCTCCAACAGACTACAAACAAACTGTTTACCAATCAATACAGAGTGCTCCTGAAATTCGTATTTAAATATACCAATTAACTAATTGTCATGATATTTATTTTTTAACCAAGTAAGTCCCGTAGGAAACTCATGTTATTAATCAATGATTGCAATATTTTAATCTCATACCATCTATTTTTGATGTAAAAATCTCGTGTAAAAAAACTCTCATACGTCTTTCTCTTGCCAATGTCAATAACAAAAAATAGAATCTCTGTTTCATCATTAGTGAATATGAAAATCAATCTCCGTATAACTTAAAAATATGGAAAATCACAAATTAATTGTCTCTAAACTAGACTCTATAGAGAAAAATATTTTACACTAAACTTTATCTCTTCACTATTTAGAAAATTCCCAATCCGTTGGAAACAATCAGTGAATGTGATAACACAAAGTTTGGAAAATTCTCATGGTAAATAAACGTGAGTGGGGACACAGTCCAGTGACAGAACTCCGACGTGAATAGATAAGTGTAGCATTAAGTGCAGCATTTAGAACATTGTAATGGATATTCAATGACAGTACTACGTTAATAGATGAGGTCCCGGCTCCATCGACGTTTCAGACGTCTTATTGGATTGTTTGGGAGAGTCTGCGTAGCCAAATTTGAGATCAATGGGTTATGGTGGTTCACGAGTTTCTTCCTAAATTTTGTATAGAGTTTTAAGAAAACGTCATTTATGTAGGGTACGTTTAGGTCTGAGTGTAGCGTTCTATTGGTTACATAATAGGGGGCGTTAACTATCCTCCGTAAAAGCTTTGATTGGAAACGCTGAATTTTTGCTAATACCGATGGTTTTGCACAGCAGTAAAGCTGACTGGCATAGCTCCATATTCGTCAACGGTAGGAATTGTAAATGGTTAAATAAAACTTGTACGGGCTAGTTGATTTGGATGGACGTCTAGTCGTTCGTGAAATTTACTATACAAGGACGCGATTAGCTCCTTTACTGTCGGAATTTTGAAATCGTCGTGGAGGGTTTTATTGTTTACATAAAAAGGAGCACCAGATGCAATTCTTTAGAATTTTGATTGAAAGACCTGGATTGACTTTAAATTACTCTCTGCCGCTACTCCAAAGAGCTGGTCACCATAAGTTGTTTTCGCGTAAAAAATTGTTTTTTTTTAATTGCTGCTTTAATATGCATTGTGGGCAAAAACATATATAATAAAAGTTGTAGAAAATTTAAAACGCTACAACTTTTATTTCAAACATTTTTTTATAACGCTTAGTTCAGCGGTAATTAGCGATTTTTTTTTCGTAAGAAAACGTGTACAAAATCAAATTTTTCACGATTTCAGCCTTAGCATGAAAGGCTGAATTCATTTTTGTCATTTTACGACAAAAGTGAATATAATCAAATTTATAGGAAATTAAAGGATCTACAACTTTTATTTTAAGCAATTTTCTCTACAGATCCTAGTTTAGCATGAAAGAGTGATTTTATGTATTTTTAAGCCAAACTGAGGTTGATTTTCATTTTGCGTCTTTCACTCATGATAAAAATGAGGTTAAGCTAACTGAGTTTAAATTTTTAGTTTATTTTTAATGTATTATTACTAATGTTAGATTATATTGTTCAGTATTTGCATTAGCAAGAGAGATTTGTGTGAATGTTTCACACCAGATTTTTTACTGTTGAAGTTCTGTTTGCCAAATGAATTTATCTTATATAGATTAATATTATATGGTACAGAGTGATTACAAATGAAATAGACACTTTCGACAGCTTCTTAAACATCAAACTGGTGTATTTGAATATAGTAAATGATATAGGTTTGTAGGGAATTTTTTAAAGTTTATGTTGGTACAACTGTTGCTAGCATTTTGCTGTTGGCTGCTGTTACGACGACCAGTCTAGCGGAATGGCCGCTACTCAAGTGGAGAAAGCTTATTGTGTTCTTGAATTAGCCAAAACAAACTCAGTTACGGTTGTGCAACGTCATTTCAGAACAAGATACGGTAAACCACCACCAACAAGGCAATCAATCTATGACTGGTATAAACATTTTGAAAACAGTGGATGTCTGTGTAAAAGGAAGAGTACTAGAAGAACTTCTGTTACAAAAGAACAAATTGATAGTGTTCGTGATGTTTATGTACCATGTCCAGGGAAATCAACTAGATCAGCAAGTTTAGAATTGCAAATTCCTCAACCGACTGAGTGGAAAATTCTGCGGAAACTTTTGAAAATGACACCTTATAAATTGCAGTTAGTACAAAGTTTAAATACCAATGATAAAATCGTACGTAAAAATTTTTGTCTGGAGATGCAACATTGTGTTAAAAATGACGACGCATTCTTTAATCGCCTAATTTTCAGTGATGAATGTAATTTTCACATTAGTAGAAAAGTTAATAGACATAATGTTAGAATATGGGGCACAGAAAATCCAAAATTAAGTTTACAGCATACACGCGATTCCCCTAACCTAAGGTAAACGTCTTTTGCGCATTATCTCGTGAAAAGGTTTACGGGCCGTTCTTCTTTCACGAAGTGCCAGTAACCGGAGTAATTTATCTGGACATGTTAAACGAATGGTTAATACCTCAACTGCAGGAAGATATTGATAACTCCATTTTTTTACAAGATGGAGCTCCGCCTCACTGGCACTTACAGGTCAGAAATTATCTTGATGAACGTCTTCCTAGACGATGGATCGGCCGTGCAAGTGAGGAAAACATTGTGTTTACGCCGTAGCCACCTTGTAGTCCAGACTTAATGCCCTGCGACTTTTTCTTATGGGGTTATGTAAAAGACAAAGTTTTTGTACCACCGCTTCCTGTAGATATCGATGATCTAAAACGACGTATCGCAAATGCTCTTGCCACAGTTCTTCTTCTTCTCTTCATGGTTTAGGCCTTGGCCTGTTCCGACATCACTCTCTTCATCACCATCTTTTTCTCGGTCTACCCAGAGCTCTTCTGCCTTGCGGTTTATATTCCCACATCTGCTTCGGTATTCTTCCATCAGTCATTCTGTTTAGATGTTCCTTCCATCTTTCCTTCTACTTTAAGATTCTCTCATGTACGCTAACAACCTGTTGTTCCTCTTTTATGTCCTCATTATTATGTGGTCCACCCTTTAGCATCCTTTTACTGCTCCTTCTTCTTCTTCTTCTCCTTCTTTTCCTTCTTCTTCTTCTCCATCTCCTTCTCATTTCTAATCATGTAAGTAATAACCTTAACTTTTCAAAAATAAATTTTCTATAAGCTAACGAAACTGTCTTTTTCATTTATAATCACCCTGTATAATACAATAAAATTGATACAGTTGTATACTTCAGTAATATTTGAAACTATTAAACTACTTAAATTGCAGTAAGAGATTATCCTAGAAGCACTAACAACAGTAGGTACAACTTGGGTTTCCGACCTTTGTATATTCAGCTGGTTTAATTAAACCATATATGTGTGTGCGGTGAAACTGTATTCCAGTCTTATGTACATTATGAGAGAAGGAAAGAGCCTCATCAAAGTTGCATTGCTTAATTTCAGCCAAAGGGGAAACTAAAACAACCCCATTTTTCTAAAAAGAAGAAGAAGAAAACACGTACACACACACACTCACAGTGACATGTTCTGTATTAAAGAACGAAAACAAAATACCATTTAGCGTCTCTTTTCAGTTGCTTTCTCTGAAAGAACTCTATCTCTCTTTAACGGCTCGTTCACATATCACTTTATCTTCTTCTAATTGCGCCCCACAATATAGACCTATCTATAAAATTTTGTGTTTACTTAATTTCCCTCCTTGTTTTCTTAACGTTCAATTTATTTACATTACATTTTCATTTACTTCACCGAAAGGACACAAAGCGTTTTATTTCTCTTATTTACAAAAAAACCTGTCCGACTAGAAAATCTATCAACCCTTAAATAGTTTTTACCATATAATATCATCGTTTTATTTTCTTCTGCCCTATATTAATACATAGGAAAGGAAATCACCCATAACAGACAGGTGGGGTGCCAAATTATTTGCACTCAATCTGTTAGTTGCAGCGCTAAAATAAATATATCTGTTTCTTATCACATGTTCAGCCAATTAATTGACTGAATCATTTAAGAACAGAAGAGGGTACCAGTATAAAAGACACTAATCAGAGTTATCTCTTCTGAAAGTAATTAATTTCATTATACAGCCAGACCCTGTGGTAAATGAAGTGAAGGTGTCATTTGTAGAGTGGAAAATATGTGCTTTTTAGAAAGCCCAGCATGCTGATAAGCATACTTTTCCACTTAGTGAGGAAGGCATTTGTATACCACCTCACTCCTCGTTTTACTTGGTAAAACCTCTACAGGTTCAAACCAGCCTTTTAGGCTGTTGACCGAAACAAAAGGGAAGGAAAATGCCCATTACAGGCGGATGGAGTGGTAAATTTACTTGCACACAATCTGCTAGTTCAACGGTTACAAATATTAGTTCTGTCTCTTATCACATAGACAGCTAAGTAAATTATTGAAGCATTTAACATCAGAAGAGATACAGGTGTAAAAAACACTAGTCATGAGTTATCTCCTCTGAGAGTAATGAAATTCATTATACAGCTAGACCCTGTGGTGAACAAAGTGAAGATGTTATTTGTACGGTGGAAAGTAGATGCTTTTCAGAGAGCCTGGCATGCTGATAAGCATACTTTTTCACTCAGTGAGTAAGGTAATATTGTAAACCACCTCACTACTCGTTTTACTTAGTAAAACCTCTAGAGGTTCAAACCAGCCTTTCTGCTGATGACCTTAAAAACAATCTTTATTTGCGACTATGAACATCATATCAGAATTATGGGGTCTCCAGTGGAATCTCCTTCAGAAAATAAATAAACAAAAAGAAAAATGAAAAAACCATATTATTGACACACGAGAAACTTTGATATTAAATTAATAAATTTAGTGAATGATAAATTCAGTTATAAAAATCTGGTGTGAAAAACACACACGACTTACTCTTGACAATGTAAACAATGAACAATATAATCTAACATCAGTAATAAAACATTATAAATATACGAAAAACCTAACCTAAAATAAAACATAACAGAACTTTAATCATGAGTGAATGATGCAAAATGAAAACCAACTTTGTTTGGCTTAATAATACGGAAGATCACTCTTTCACGCTAAACTAGGCTCCGTAAAGAAAAACTCTTAAAAGTTGTAGGTTTTTTAATTTCCTATAATTTTGACTAACTTATATATACACTTCCGCCCAAAAATGCATATTAAGGTAGCAATCATAAAAAAAACATATTTTCTGTGATATCATAACCTCTTTAAGAATTTCAGCAGTCATGGTGCCTATCCTATCTTGTAAAGCATAAAAAATGAGAAATAAGGCGATTTAAAAAAAAATTGTAGAAGCAGTATTTGAGAAAATCGCAAAACAGTGAAAAATGACACGAATAAACAAACCACTATTTCCCGTTGACCGATTTTGATGTAAATGTTTGTTGTGTCGGGTTTTCTATTGGTATCTAACATAATTTTCAAGTTTCAACTTCGTACGATGTTCCGTTTTTGAGATATTTCACACACACACACACACACACACACACACACACACACACACACACACACACACTCACACACACACACACACACACACACACACTCACACACACACACACACACACACACATACATACACACACACACACACACACACACACACACACACACACACACACACACACACACACACACACACACACACACACACACACACACACACACACACACACACACACACACCAATTGCTAGGAACATGTTTTTTTTGGGTCCAGGGGATTTGAAAACATCTATATCCATTGAAAATTCAATTTTTAAAAATCAACATGAAAACAATACTTTCCTTCCTATATGTTCATATAGGCAAGAGAAGGTAAAAACAATACTAACATTTTAACACCGCATGAACATTAATTCAAACAAATAATTAAGGACGCAGTACAATTTTGGTATTGAGCTGTTTACTTGTTAGCAAACCTCTTCAAGAATTTCAGCAGACATGGTGCCTATCCTATCTTGTAGAGCATAAAAAATGATAAATAAGGTAATTAAAAAAAAAGTTGTAGAAGCAGTTTTTGAGAAAATCACAAAACAGAGAAAAATGACACGTATAAACTACTTTTTCCGGTTCATCGATTTTTATAAAAATGTTCGTGTCAAGTCCGGTAGTGGTGTCTAAGTTAAGTTTCAAGTTACAATTTCGTACGATGTTCCGTTCTTGAGATATTCTGTTAACACAAGCACACACACCAAATCATGTTTTTTTGGGTTCTAGGGGTCTGAAAACATGTATATCCGTTGAAAACTCGATTTCAAAAAATCGACATGAAAACAATAGGCCTACTTTCCTTCCTATATATTCATATATGCCCAAAACGGGCAGGTGGAGTGTTATTGTAATTGCACTCTATCTGTTTGGTCCAGGGCTAAAAAAACAGTTCTGTTTCCTATCACATAGTCAGCCACTTACATGACTGAACTATTTAAGAACAGAAGAGTTAGAGATGTAAAAGACACTAATCAGAGTTATCTCCTCTGAGAGTAATGAATTTCACTATGCAGCCAGACCCTGTGGTGAATGAAGTGAAGGTGTCATTTGCAGGGTGGAAAGTGAGTACTTTTCGGAAGGCCTGGCATGCTGATAAGCATACTCTTTCAACTCAGTAAGGAAGGCAATGGTAAACCACCTTACTCCTCGTTTTTACTTAGTAAAACCTCTAGAGGTTCAAACCAGCCTTTCAGCTGTTGACCTAAATAACACAACAACATATTCATATAGACAAGAGAAAATAAAACCAGGACTAACGACTTAACACCGCATGAACATTAATTAAAACAAATAATTAGGAACGCAGATCAATTTTGGTACAGAGATGTTCACTTGTTTGTAAAATTTGGTTATCTGACTAACAAGAAACACATCGATGAAACTAACATTTGAACGTCCTCAAAATGTGTACAAATTAATCCAAAATATCAAATATTATCATTACTGACACCTCTCATACAATTACGTTGACAATCATAAACGTTTTCGATTTACCTTTATTTCAACAAATTATTCGAAATTTAGTTCTTACTTTAAAAGTAAAAAATCTGGTGTGAAACGCTCACGACTTTCTCTTGCCAATGCAAATAATGAACAATATGACCTTTTTTTTGTAATCCCTAATTTGTGTACGTTACAATCTGTTCCATTTAGAACAATAAGCAACCCCATGACCCAATGAGATGAGGATGATGTGTATGACGTGTAAATGAGGTGTAGTCTTGTACAGACTCAGGTTGACCATTCCTGAGAGAGAGTGGTTAATTGAACCCCAACCATCAAAGTAAACCGGTAACCACTTCCTAGCATTAAAATCCGTATAAAAGTAACTACCTTTACTAGGATTTGAACCAGGAACCAACGTCTCCGAAAATCAGCTGTTAAACAGATGATTTTGGCGACGACTTTACCTCTAGACCAACCCGGTGGGTAAATATAACCTAAGTAATAAAACATTAGAAATAAACAAAAACCTAACTTTAAAGAAACCTAACCTTATTTTAATCATGATTGAATAACTCAAAATAAAAATCAACCTCAAATTGGCTTAAAAATATGAAAAAATCACTCTTTCACGCTTAACTAGGCTCACTAGAGAAAAATGCTATAAAAAAAGTTGTAGATCTTATAATTTACTATAAATTTTATTATATAGACTTTTGTCGTAAAATGCATACTAAGGCAGAAATCTTTAAAAAATCGAATTTTCACACGTTTTCGTGAGAAAAAAACAGAAAATCGCTAATTACCGCTAAACTAAGCGTTATAAAAAATAATGTTTGAATTAAAAAACGAAGTTGTAGGATGTAAAATTTTCTACAACTTTTATAATATAGGTACAGTTTTGCGCTAAAATGCATATTTAAGTTCGAATCTTAAAAAAAAAATTTTTTTACGTGAAAACAGCCTCTCCTAGAATTTCAGCAGACATGACGCCTACCCTATCTCGTAAAGCATAAAAAATTAATAAACCTGGCAATTTTTAAAAAAATCGTAGGACGAGTTTTTGAAAAAATCGCAAAAAATTGAAAAACTACACGAATAAACTACTACTTCTAGTTGACCTATTTTAATGAAATGTTCGTAACGGGTCCTCCAGTGGTATCTAACTTAAGTTTCAAGTTCGTACGACGTTCCGTTCTTAAGATATTCTAACGCACACACACACACACACACACGCGCGCACACACACACACACACATACACACGCACGCACGCACACACATACACACACATACACACACAAACAAACGCACGCACGCACGCACGCGCACACACGCGCGCGCGCACACACACACACACTCACATACACACACACACACACACACACTCCAATCGCTAAAAACATGTTTTTTGATCAAACATATTTTTTTTGACAAACATTTTTTTTTTTACATGTTTCGGGGGTCTGAAAACGTCTAGATCCGGTGAAAACTCGATGTAAAAAAGTTTACATGAAAACAATACTTTCCTTCCTATATATTCATATAGACAAGAGATAGTAAAAGATATGGGAAGATCAAAGAGGCACGGCATCGATAACGAGAAAATGAGTACGACTATTTAATAAAAAAATACTGATTCGGTTTTCAAAAAAAAAAAAACATAAAGACCTCTTATCAAAACATAAACGAAAATTTCATAAATGTATTTTCAATTTTTCTCATATTAGGCTTAAGTGAATGTTTGTTCCAGAGTGCCTCATCATGGTACGTATGATATTCAACAGAAATATTTACCTAATTAAAACCGAACAAAAATTTAATAATTCTTTTTTAAGGATACTACCTTATAAGGGATAAAAAATCTATAATTAAATCCTATAGAACCGATTGAAATAATTTTTTTTTCAAAATTCTGAGAAAAATTGAATTGTATTAAAAATGCGATTATCTAAAAAATATCAAAATCCTTTAGGAGATGATTGTTAACAACTAAGTTCAAATTTCACTTCCAATTTAAGGAAATTCCTGTTGTAAAATTACAAAACAGATATACAGAAAAATAAGTGAGATAAAGTGAAATATAAATCAACGAGAGAGAGAGAGAGAGAGATAACAGATTGTTTCAGTAGCTTTTCTACGAATGAAAATTTCCGAAATTCTTCAAGGTATAAAGGAAATATCAAAATTCCTACCGTTCATTTATTCGGGTTTAATAAATATATAAAAGAATTGTCTCCGTATTAATGTTGACTCATTAGCGAAAATATTTCCCAGAATCAAACATTGAAGAGAATTTTTTTGAGACAGAAGAAACAATTTTATTTTATTTTACGGGAAAAGATTTTGAGAGTGGTATTATTTGTTAAACGAGTCTTGTATACCAGTGTTCAATAAATACAGCCTTTGTACAGTATAGTACCTTTATACAGAATGATTCCAATTATGTAAAATAATTTAGTACTTTGTTTGTAGAGCTAAAAAAAAAAATCTAGTGTGAAACACTCACACGACTTTCTCTTTCGAATGCAAATAACGACCAATATAATCTAACATTAGTAATAACCAAAAAACCAACTCTTAAAAACATAACTTTATTTTAATCATGAGTGAAAGACACAAAACGAAAATCGACCTCAGTTGGGCTTATAAATACGGAAAATCACTCTTTCACGCTTAACTAGGCTCTGTAGAGAAAAATGCTCTCAAAAAAGTTGTAGATCTTTTAATTTCCTATAAATTTGATTTATATACACTTTTGTCGTAAAATGCATACTAAGGCCTAAATCTTAACAAAATCGTTTTTCACAAGTTTTCGTAAGAAAAAAACAGAAAATCGCTAATTACCGTTCAACTAGGAGTAAACGAAAAATGTTTAAAATAAAGTTGTAGGATTTTAAATTTTCCACAACTTTCATTATATACATTTTTGCGCTAAAATGCATATTTAAGCCGTAATATTAAAAAAACAATTTCTTTACGTAAAAACAGCCTCACTGAGAATTTCAACAAACATTGCACCTACCCTATCTTGTAGAGCATAAAAAAATTAGTAAATCAGGCGATTTTAAAAAAAATCGTAGGACCAGTTTTTGAGAAAATCGCAAAAAAATGAAAAATTACACGAATAAACTACTACTTCCGGTTGACCGATTTTGATGAAAATGTTCGTGTCGGGTCCGGTAGTGGTATGTAACTTAAGTTTTAAGTTTCAAGTTCGTACGATATTCGTTCGGTTCAACTTGAGATATTCTATTCACACACACACCCACAGACGAATCGCTAAAAACATGTTTTTTGGGTTCAGGGGGTATGAAAACGTGTAGATCCGGTGAAAACTCTATTTTGAAAAATCGACATGAAAACAATACTTTCCATCCTATATATTCATATAGGCAAGAAAAAGCAAAAAAGTTGATATAAACATATATGTCTGAAACAGTTATCCAAGCGGTCAAAACTACCCACGGCTTCAAAACTCTTGACGTACAAGGCGATGCTTCAACCGATCTGGATGTATGGTAGTCAAATTTATGGTGCAGCAAAGCCATCAGTAATTTCACAAATACGTTTTCAAAGTAATTTCTTACGACTGATTACTAATTTCTCGAGTTACGTATCCAATAGAACACTACACCATGACTTACGCGTTCCTTACGTCAACGACATTTTATCTAAAACTGTACCGCAGATTCAGAGACAAACTTCAAAATCAAAACAATCCCTTAATAACTGGTAAAAATTTCAGCCTGGTAGGTTTATCGGTTTCTGAGAAAACTGTACTTAGTGTTAAAAATCTAAATTTACGGGAAAACACAAGAATCAAGCAAGCAAGCAAGCAAGCGCCTGGTTTACTACATTTTTTATGCTCTACAATATAGGGTAGGCGCCATGTTTGCTGAAATTCTGCGTGAGGCTGTTTTTACGTAAAAACATTTTCTTTTTAAGATTGCGGCTTTAATATGCATTTTAGCGCAAAACGTTATATAATAAAAGTTGTAGAGAATGTAAAACTCTACAACTTTTATTTCAAACATTTTTTTGTAGAACGCTTAGTTTAGCGGTAATTAGCGATTTTCTGTTTTTTCCTCACGAAAACGTGAGAAAAATCGATTTTTTAAAGATTTTGGCCTTAGTATGCATTTTACGACAAAAGTGTATATAACCAAATTTATAAAAAATTAAAAGATCTACAACTTTTATTAAGAGAATTTTTCTTTACAGAGCCTAGTTTAGAGAGAAAGCGTGATTTTCCGTATTTTTAAGCCAAAATGAGGTTGATTTTCATTTGCGTCTTTCACTCATGATTAAAATTAGGTTATGTTTATTGAGGTTAGTTTTTTGTTTATTTCTAATATTTTATTACTAATGTTAAATTATATTGTAAATTATTTGCATTGGCAAGAGAAAGTTGTGTGAGTGTTTCACACCAGATTTTAAAAAAAGTTATTGATTCTTTTGACGGTCCCAAATTATTTTTAATATTTTTTTATAAAATTTCACATGTACAATGCTGAAAGAGGATCCACAGTTCCACTATAACCTACTAAAGACACAGTAACAAATTCATTACTTTATGTTTAATGGTTTCTGAGAAAATGGGTCTTTTGTAAGAAAAAAAATCTGGTGTGAAACACTCACACAACTTTCTCTTGCCAATGCAAATAATTAATAATAAACCTAACATTATTAATAAAATATTAGAAATAAAAAAAACTAACCTCAAAAACATAACCTTATTTTAATCATGAGTGAATGACGCAAAATGACAATCGAACTCAGTTTGGCTTAAAAATACGGAAAATCACGCTTTCACGCTAAACTAGGCTCTGTAGAGAAAAATGCTCTAAACAAAAGTTGTAGATCTTTTAATTTTCTATAAATTTAATTATATACACTTTTGTCGTAAAATGCATACTAAGAGCGAAATGTTAAAAAAATCGATTTTTCTCACGTTTTCGTGAGAAAAAAAACAGAAAATCGCAAATTACCGCTAAATTAAGCTTTATAAAAAAAAATGTTTGAAACAGAAGTTGTAGGTTTTTAAATTCTCTACAACTTTTATTATATAAGTTTTTGCGCTAAAATTTATATTAAAGCCGTAATCTTAAAAAAACAACGTTTTTACGTGAAAACAGCCTCACCGAGAATTTCAGCAAACATGGCGCCTACCCTATCTTGTAGAAAATAAAACATTGAGTAAAATAGGCGATTTTAAAAAAAATCGTAGGACCAGTTTTTGAGAAAATCGCAAAAAACTGAAAAATTATACGAATAAACTACTACTTCCGGTTGTCCGATTTTGATGAAAATGTTCGTGTCGCGTCCGGTAGTGGTATGTAACTTAAGTTTCAAGTTTCAAGTTCGTACGATGTTCCGTTCTTGAGATATTCTGTTCACACACAGACACACACACACACAGACACACACACAGACCAATCGCTAAAAACATGTTTTTTGGGTTCAGGGGGTCTGAAAACGTATAGATCCGGTGAAAACTCGATTTCGAAAAATCGACATGAAAACAATACTTTCCTTCCTATATATTCATATAGGCAAGAGAAAGTAAAAAGATATTCACAAATTAAAATAAATAATATTCAGATATAATAAACACAGAAAAAATACCAGAAAAAGACTGACGTTTCTCTTTTCAACCAATATACAAAAATGCATATACATGTTATACCAAATTAAACAGAAAATTATAAATATTAATATTCAATAAAATTCAAAAAATTGATTATGGAATCAATTTTTTGGAATGAACTCCCATTAATGAATTATTCGTTCCCGTCTGTGGCATTGCGTTTAATTGAAGAAAAATTTAAACATTTGATTTGTTGGTTAAGAGATTTATTTTGTATTTATCATATTCGTCTCATGTTTTCATTGGTTTTACAATAAATAAATTGGTTTCTTCAATTTTAAGAAAAACCAAATCTTGCAGCGTTATTTACATGATGAAATGTTCAAATAATATAATATAGATAATGATTCAAACAATGAATATAGATGAAACGATACAATATATAGTAATATTTATAATTGGTTTTGATGAAGTTTTTTTCCCTATTCCTAATTTGTGTACGTTGCAATCTGTTCAATTCAGAACAATACGCAATCCCATGACCCAATGAGATGAGGATGATGTGTATGACGTGTAAATGAGATGTAGTCTTGTACAGACCCAGGCCGACCATTCCTGAGAGAGTATGGTTAATTAAACCCCACCATCAAAGTACACCGGTAACAGCCGTCTAGTATTCAAATCCGTATAAAAGTAACTACCTTTACTAGGATTTGAACCAAGAACCTTCGTCTCCGTTAAGCAGCTGTTAAACAACTGATTTTGGCGACGATTTTATCTCTACAGTCCAGCCTCTCTTAGTTTGCTCCTAATGTTAACAAATGATGACGTCACTGAGCATGCGCATTATATCAAAATGTGTACACGCTGATTAAAAAGTAACAACAAAATACTTTCAAAAGGATTTAAATACAAAATACTTTTAAAAGTATTTTTATAAAAATGAAACTGTCAGACCTACATCATATCATGACTGATGTTTTAAGTACTTATAATTCTAAAAATAGTTAACTTAATAGGAATACGACATGCGTAAAGTCGTGGACTCTAGGGTGCACCCTGTAGTAGGTGGATTTTGTTTGTTGACAGTAGGAGCAAACTATGAACGGCTGAACTATAGACCAACCCGGTGGGTTGATGAAGTTGATGTTAATATATTGAGTTCGTACTTAGCAATGAATGAATTAAGATTTTTTTACTTTCTCTTGCCTATATGAATATATAGGAAGGAAAGTATTGTTTTCATGTCGATTTTTCGAAATCGAGTTTTCACCGGATCTATACGTTTTCAGGCCCCCTGAACCCAAAAAACATGTTTTTAGCGATTGGTCTGTGTGTGTGTGTGTGTGTGTGTGTGTGTGTGTGTGTGTGTGTGTGTGTGTGTGTGTGTGTGTGTGTGTGTGTGTGTGTGTGTGTGTCTGTGTGTGAACAGAATATCTCAAGAACGGAACATCGTACGAACTTGAAACTTGAAACTTAAGTTACATATCACTACCGAACCCGACACGAACATTTTCATCAAAATCGGTCAACCGGAAGTAGTAGTTTATTCGTATAATTTTTCACTTTTTTGCAATTTTCTCAAAAACTGGTCTTATGATTTTTTTTTAAAATCGCCTCATTTACTCAATTTTTTATTCTCTACAAGATAGGGTAGGCGCCATGTTTGCTGAAATTCTGGGTGAGGCTGTTTTCACGTAAAAACATAGTTTTTTTAAGATTACGGCTTTAATATGCAATTTAGAGCAAAAATTTATATAATAAAAGTTGTAGAGAATTTAAAATCCTAAATTTTTTATTTAAAACATTTTTTTGTATAACGCTTAGTTTAGCGGTAATTTGCGATTTTCTGTTTTTTCTCACGAAAACGTGAGAAAAATTGATTTTCTTAATATTTCGGCCTTAGTATGCATTTTACGACAAAAGTGTATATAATAAAATTTATAGAAAATTAAGAGATCTACAACTTTTATTTAGAGAATTTTTCTCTACAGAGCCTAGTTTAGCGTGAAAGTGTGATTTTCCGTTTTTTTAAGCCAAATTGAGTTCGATTTTCATTTTGCGTCACTCACTCATGATTAAAATAAGGTTATGTTTTTGAGGTTAGTTTTTGTTTATTTCTAATATTTTATTAATAATGTTAGGTTTATTATTAATTATTTGCATAGGCAAGAGAAAGTTGTGTGAGTGTTTCACACCAGATTTTTTTAATGTTTATTTTCGTTGCCTAGTAACATACATTGTGGATTTTAAATTTAGATCAGCTAGACTGTAAATATTTATAAAATAAAAAATTGTAAACATTTAAGGTATGGCTGGACGTAACACCTTCTCAACAAACGGCAAAGTATAGTGTGTGGCGCTAACACTACAAACAATACTTTGCCGTTACCTGTAATTTGGGCGTTTTCATTGAGAGAAAAATAAAGAACAACAAATAAATGGTAAGATGGAAAAATATTGGAAGCATGTAAAAGAGGGACTCAAACGAATAAACACCGGTTGCCTGACTTAATAATAAATAATAACGGGTCATTCAAAAAGACCGCCGGTTTTTAAACGGCTGGTAAATTTTTGTTTATCGGTTGGCAACATTGTTAGACCTCATTTCTATTTCGGAGAACATTCCGATTGACGATTCAGTTGTAGTTTCTCTTGTTCGCAGTGTAGTACTCTCACAGTCTGTGTCTAACCATGGAGAAGTTTACTATTGCACAACGAGTGTTAATCGTCAAAACATTTTACCAGAGTGGAGAGAGTTATGCGGCTACTGTCAGGCGACTTCGCGGTACTCTAGGACGTAATGAAGGACCGAATGAATCAACAGTTCGCAGGCTCATGAAAAAGTTTTTTGAGACGGGTTCAACAGTCGACCTTAAAAGTTCTGGACGTCGTCGTTCTGGCCGAACTGAGCAGAACGTTGCGTTGGTTCGTGACAGTGTGGCTGTTAGCCCAGCAAAATCAATACGTCACCGTTCTCAACAATTGGGTTTACGATGTTCTTCTGTACGGAGAATTCTTCGGTACGATCTCCAATATCACCCGTATAAAATTCAGTTTCTGCACGAGAAACAATGTTGTTGCTCCGTGAACGGTTCCAGGATCGCATCATTTCTCGTAATTCCGACCATCAATGGCCACCAAGGTCGTGTGACTTGACGCCTTGTGACTTCCATTTTTGGGGTCATCTGAAGTCATTGGTGTATGCCAATAAACCCCGAAACATCAATGACTTGAAGGAGGAAATTCGACGGGTTATCGGGCAAATGGAAGTCGAAACTTGTCGTGCAGTAATATCCAATTTCATGGACAGAGTTGATGCGTGCCAGCGCAGTAGAGGAGGACACATGCATGACATCATTTTTCATACATGAAATCGGAACGTAAGATGAACTTGTTGATGTATTTATTTTCAGTTTTTCAATAAAATAAATCTCTTAATTTGATATATCAAAACCGGCGCTCTTTTTGAATCACCCTATAGTTTAGAGCATGACATGCTCTAAATTTTCTGGCAACAAATTGCCAGATTAAATGATAAAAAATTACTAATGGCAGCTTATCATGGCCTCATTCTTTCTCATATCCGGTATAGTATCTTAGTATGGGGTAATTCTAGCATGGGTAATATCAATAGGGTTTTTAAACTTCTAAAGAAAGCTATTAGGTGTATGGTGGGTGCTAACCAGCTAACCTCATGCAGGCCACTATTTAAGGAGCTTAAATTGCTTACAGTTCCCTCCCTCTACATTTTTGAGGTGATTATGTATGTTAGGCAAAAGAATTTTATGCAGAATTTCAATGTTCACAATCATAACACGAGAAACAGAAATTATTATTATGTGGCTAATCACTCCACAAAATTGTTTGAACAAAAACCTACTTATGCAGGGAGAAAATTCATGAATTTATTACCCCAATTTTTAAAATGTTGTGAGGATTTGAATTCCTTTAAAAAGAATCTTAAAAATTACTTGATCGGCGAAACTTTTTATAGCGTACAAGAATTTCTTTCTTGATAGTAGTGATACATTGTGTGATTCTTATATGTATTTCAGGTGTTACATCTGACGACATGTCCTATACTCCTCCTGGAGTCTCCAGGCGCAAAAAAAAACTTGTCTATTGGTTAATCGTAGTATATAAGAAGCTAAACTCTAGAAAAACGAGGATGTTTTGGATAGAAAAATTTGTTTGATTGAAGGAGAGGAAAGTAGAACGATGTGCATATGCCAAGATGAGGGATGAAGTGAAAAGAACTTCGTTGTAAAATTGAGGAGTAATGGGTAAGAAACCAGGAAGACGTCCAAGGAAATGATGGTGTGATAAAATTGATATTGGAAAAGAAGGGGAGGACGTGAATAACTTAAGGGTAGAAAAATAGTAAAAGGATAAGAGATATAAATTGTTTATGATCCACTTGACTTATACCACTGAATTTATGGAAAAATGTATACAAGATTAAGGATATGAAAAAGGAAAAAAGTAGGAAAATCAAAACACATTGTTAGCCCATTATTTAACCTTAAAAATCTTTTTTTTTTGAACAGTCAAACAATGTTCTTTCACCTATTTCAAAAATGTAACACGAGACCAAAACTTTCCGTACTTGGGCCTATATTAGGTATTAGGGCCGAGCAACTACGGCAAGTGGTAGTAATAATGAAAAAATCTGGTGCAAAACACTCACACAACTTTCTCTTGCCAATGTAAATTATGAAACAGAATGAGGGAGGATTGGATACCTAAGCAGACACTGAACTATAAGCCGTAGGGCAGGAGAGAACGAGGACGCCCGAGAAAGAGATGGGCAGATTTGAGAGGTTCGAAACAGGCAGAGATACCTAATCCTTGAAAGTCAGAAGAAGAAGCTAAGCTAAGAAAAAAAAAATAAAAACGTTTAAAAGGTTAAGGATAAATTGATTAAAATGAAAATTGTACTCTTTTTACTTTCTCTTGCCTATATAAACGTATAGGAAGGAAAGTATTGTTTTCGTGTTGATTTTTCGAAATCGAGTTTTCACCGGATCTACACGTTTTCAGACCCTGAACCCAAAAAACATATTTTCAGCGATTGGTTTGTGTGTGTGATCAGAATATCTCAAGAACCGAACATCGTACGAACTGAAACTTAAGTTAGATACCACTACCGGACCCGACACGAACATTTTCATCAAAATAGGTCAACCGGAAGTAGTAGTTTATTCGTGTAATTTTTAACTTTTTTGCGATTTTCTCAAAAACTCTGGTCCTACGATTTTTTTAAAAATCGCCTGGTTTACTAAATTTTTTATGCTCTACAAGATAGGGTAGGCGCCATGTTTGCTGAAATTCTTGGTGAGGCTGTTTTCAGGTAAAAAAATGTTTTTTAAGATTGCGGCTTTAATATGCATTTTAGCGCAAAAAAAGAACCTACATAATAACAGTTGTAGAGAATTCAAAATCCTACAACTGCTATTTCAAAATATTTTGAATAACATTAGTTTAGCGGTAATTTTTTTTTATTTATTGTTTTTTATTCCTAATGTGTGTACGTTGCAATCTGTTCAATTCAGAACAATAAGCAACCCCATGAACCAATGAGATGAGGATTATATGTATGACGTGTAAATGAGGTGTAGTCTCGTACAGACTCAGGCCGACCATTCCTGAAAGAGTATGGTTATAATTATTGAACCCCGACCATCAAAGTACACCGGTAAGCACTGTCTAGCACTCAAATCCGTATAAAAGTAAGTACCTAACAGCTGATTTTGGCGACGACTTTACCTCTAGACCAACCCGGTGGGTTTAGCGGTAATTAGCAATTTTTTTAAGATTTCGGCCTTGGTATACATTTTACGACAAAAGTGTAGGCCTATATAATCAATTTTATAGTTAATTAAAAGATTTACAACTTTTATTTTGAGCATTTTTCTCCACAGAGCCAAGTTTAGCGTGAAAGAGTGATTTTCCGTATTTTTAAGCCAAACTGAGTTTAATTTTAATTTTGCGTCTTTCACTCATGATTAAAATTAAGGTATGTTTATTGAGGTTAGTTTTTATTAACGTTTAATATTTTATTACTTATTTTAGATTACATTGTTCATTTATTGCATTGGCAAGAGAAAGTTGTGTGAGTGTTTCACACCAGATTTTTTAAATATTGTAACCATAATCTTTAATAAATCGTATCAAGTAGTTTGAATATTGCAAGATAATACAATAGAAACCTATTAACTCTACCGTATTCATAAAGGAAAATTATATTTATAAAATAACTAGAAAAGATGAAGTCTTGTCATTTTTACTTTCTCTTGCCTGTATGAATATATAGGAAGGAAAGAATTGTTTTCACGTCGATTTTAAGAAATCGAGTTTTCACTGGATCTACACGTTTTCAGACCCCCTACAACCAAAAAAACATGTTTTTAGCGATTGGTCTGTGTGTGTGTGTGTGTGTGTGTGTGTGCGCGCGCGCGCGCGTGTGAACAGAATATCTCAAGAGTGGAATATCCTACGAACTTGAAACTTAAGTTACATACCACTACCGGACCCGACACGAACATTTTTATCAAAATCGGTCAACCGGAAGTAATAGTTTATTCGGGTAATTTTTCACTTTTTAGCGATTTTCTCAAAAACTGGTCCCACGATTTTTTTAAAAATCACCTGGTTTACAAAATTTTTATGCTCTACAAGATAGGGTAGGCGCCATGTTTGCTGAAATTCTTGGTGAGGCTGTTTTCAAGTATAAAAATTGTTCTTTTTTAAGATTGTAGCTTTAATATGCATTTTAGCGCCAAAATGTATATAATAAAAGGTGTAGAGAATTCAAAATCCTACAACTCCTATTTCAAACTTTTTTGTATAACATTAGTTTAGCGGTAATTTTTTTTTTTATTTATTAGTAATTTGTGTACGTTGCAATCTGTTCAATTGAGAACAATAAGCAACCCCATGGCCCAATGAGACGAGGATGATGTGTATGACGTGTAAATGAGGTGTAGTCTTGTTTAGACTCACGCCGACCATTCCTGAGAGAGTATGGTTAATTGAACCCCAACCATCAAAGTACACCCACAACCACTGTCTAGCACTCAAATCCGTATAAAAGTAACTACCTTTACTAGGATTTGAAACATGAACTTTCGTCTCCGAAAATCAGCTGTTGAACAGCTGATTTTGGTGACGACTTTACCTCTAGACCAACCCGGTGGGTTTAGCGGTAATTAGCAATTTTTTTAAGATTTCGGCCTTGGTATACATTTTACGACAAAAGTGTAGGCCTATATAATCAATTTTATAGTTAATTAAAAGATTTACAACTTTTATTTTGAGCATTTTTCTCCACAGAGCCAAGTTTAGCGTGAAAGAGTGATTTCCCGTATTTTTAAGCCAAACTGAGTTTAATTTTAATTTTGCGTCTTTCACTCATGATTAAAATTAAGGTATGTTTATTGAGGTTAGTTTTTATAAACGTTTAATGTTTTATTACTTATTTTAGATTACATTGTTAATTTATTGCATTGGCAAGAGAAAGTTGTGTGAGTGTTTCACACTAGATTTTTTAAATATTGTAACCATAATCTTTAATAAATCGTTTCAAGTAGTTTGAATATTGCAAGATAATACAATAGAAACCTATTAACTCTACCGTATTCATAATGGAAAATTATATTTATAAAATAACTAGAAAAGATGAAGTCTTGTTATTTTTCTTGTAAGAAGAAATACTGCCTACGCCAAAACCTAGGGCTAACCTAATACGAACAGAATCCAGAGTCTGTCTGCATTGCCTCCCTGCAGCTTTGAATTATTCATTGCGAAATTTAACAATATTGTTTTTCTTTGAACGAGTTGAGAAGGTCCTTTTTCAACCATAATGCTGCATTCTAAATCGGTCTAAGGAAGAACATCTCTACAAAAATATGTATACGTTATACCAGTTATTTTAAACAAAAAACCATCTAAAATTAAATTTCCTTACAAAACAACATAAATTATATTTTATATTTTCTTAAAAATATGGATACTGTTTCATATAAAATCATGAATAATTATGTTAATAATAAACGGTTCATAAAATTTGTTTTATTTCAATTTTGTTTTTAATTCACCTGAAACCCACCGGGTTGGTCTAGAGGTAAAGTCGTCGCCAAAATCAGCTGTTTAACAGCTGATTTTCGAAGACGAAGGTTCATGATTCAAATCCTAGTAAAGGTAGTTACTTTTATACGGATTTGAGTGCTAGACAGTGGTTGTGGGTGTACTTTGATGGTTGGGGTTCAATTAACCATACTCTCTCAGGAATGGTCGGCCTGAGTCTGTACAAGACTACATCTCACTTGCACGTCATACATATCATCCTCATCTCATTGGGTCATGGGGTTGCTTATTGTTCTGAATTGAACAGATTGCAACGTACACACATTAGGAATTAAAAAAAAAAGTCTCGTTATTTAATAGCCACACCTCGAGTTGTTGTTTTGGTCATCAGCCAAAAGGGTGGTTCGAACCTCTAGAGGTTTTACTAAGTAAAACAAGGAGTGAGGTGGTTTACAATTGCCTTCCTCACTGAGTGAAAAATTACGCTTATCAGCATGCCAGGCCCTCTGAAAAGCACAGATTTTCTACTGTGCAAATGACACCTTCACTTCATTCACCACGGGGTCTGGCTGTATAATGAAATTCATTATTTTCAGAGAAGATAACTCTGATTAGTGTCTTTTGCACCTTCACTTCTTCTGTTCTTAAATGATTCAGTCATTTAATTGGTTGACCATGTGATAAGAAACAGAACTATTTATTTTAGCCCTGCAACGGACAGATTGAGTGTAAATAAATTGACAATCCACCTGTCTGTTAAGGGCAACCACACCTCGTACAATGTGTAAATTATTTAATTTACTCAAACTGACATTTGAGATAAGCGTCACAATATTTTGTTATTTTGTAATATATTTGTATAATACAAATTACAACAAAAGTTTTAAAATTGCATACTTTAATTAACTGAATGATTGAAGTTTCAATAAATATTTGGAAATACATTTCAGGAGTAATCCTCTCATTGAATATTGTGTCATTTTGATGTTATTGATACGGTATGGCATATGGCACATGGCACATGGCACATAGCACACAGTATCATTTGTCAAAAGATTAAATTATCTACAATGCGGCTCTCAATCAATCCTACTGTAGAGTTTCTCGCTCTCAAATAATCTCTCTCTTTCTCTTCTATTCTGTTTATTTGTTTCATATGATCGGGGCGATGATGTTTATGATGATCATGACAAGTTCTTGTCAAATTTGATACTGTCCTGCTCAAAGTTTCATCAAAATAATATAACAAAAGATGTACTGTACTTTGTTTCATTTTATGTTCCAATATTGAAATGTATTCTCTTTCATCTATTATAATTTTTACTTTTTTTGTCTCTATCGTATTGAAAGAGATGGTATTTTATTTAAAATTTCTGTTGAATTAATCTTTACCATTCATGATCGTTATGAAAGAAAGTAATTTTTTTTAAATTCGTTTCATGAGACGTGTCTCATAGCTGGTGATAATTTTTTTAAAGAAATTATAAGAGATCAAACCCAATTAGTTTCGTAAGAAAGAAAAAGGATTACCTTTGACCTATGAAACTAACATTAGTGATTTTTACTTTCTCTTGCCTATATGAATATATAGGAAAGAAAGTATTGTTTTCATGTCAATTTTTCGAAATCGAGTTTTCAACTGGACCTACACGTTTTCAGACCCCGTGAACCCAAAAAACATGTTTTTAGCGATTGGTCGGTGTGTGTGTGTGTGCGCGCGCGCGCGGGTGAACAGAATATTTTAAGAACGGAACATCGTACGTACTTGAAACAAGTTAAGACACCACTACCAGATCCGACACGAACTTTTTAATCAAAATCGGGTCCTATGATTTTTTAAAATCGCCTCATTTACTACATGTTTTATGCTCTACAAGATAGGGTAGGCGCCATGTCTGCTGAAATTTTTGGTAAGGCTGTTTTATCGTAAAAAAAATTGTTTTTTTAACACTTTCACTGAGCTATGGATGTAGAAACGTTATTTGAGCTATCCGGTCTGTGAGACCGGTCAGTGTGTTTTGGTTTTTACCGGTCAATTTAAAACTCTTTCTTATTTTATACATATTTTTTGTAAACATATTTAATGGGGAACGTATATAAAAACAATTAAACATTTTTACTTTTTTATTTACAAACCTTTAAATATAGAAAAGTACAAAATGAAATACTGCTGCTGTTGTACTACAAACAAACAAACTCTTGCTCACATCGAAAATTTAATTTGAAAAGAACAATTATGATAAAATAATACTTTGTAAGATATTTTTGAGTAATTTGCTATAATAATGGATGATAATAATAAACAAAAAAAATAACAGTTCAGTTTATGAGTTTACACAGTATTTTGCACATTTATAGCAGACTTTGCGACTGCACTCTAAACAAATAGGATTAGAACACTTAATGCATTTATATTGGGTTTTCCTCTCTGGAATAGATGGACACTTGCTGCACGTTTTTCTCTTCTCCATTCGGTCGGACGGGACTTCTTCCTCTCTTGCATGAACAGGGTTATTTTCTGCCAACACCATCAAAATAGTTTGCCTCAAATTTCGCCGGAGATTGGGAATTTGTAGTCTTCTCTGAAGGTGAGGTCTGATAAGGTCGTAGCCCAAGGCTTTGACGAATTCAAAACGTGAAGTCACTTTATGAACTGGAATCACTTTCATTTAGCAACACAAAGTCTGGATCTGCATCGGAATCGTGTATTTCACTCTGAATATCTGAATCATCTAAACTAGATTCATCATCCAGCATTCTACGTACACAAACGGCAAAATCATCGTCTTCCACGTGTGCAGATCGACTGGTAGAAAGTCGATCCATTTCACTAACACTGACGCACAAACACTTATATGAGCTATCCGGTATACAGGACCGGCTAATTAGTACACGATAACTGAGCTATCCGGTATGACAGACCGGGTGGTTTTCAAAAAGCGGTTGTCACCAAAGAACGACAAACGGAAACTTAACTAACGCTAGTGTTTAGTGAAGAGGGGGAGTTAGAAGTCAGCTACTGAGCCTATGAACGACCTTGAACAAACAGGGCTGAAACTGTGGAAAACTTAACATACCTCCCGGTCTGAGAGACCGGTAGCTCAGTTAAAGTGTTAAGATTACAACTTTAATATGCATTTTAGTGCAAAACTTTATCTGGTAAAAATCGTAGAAAATTTAAAATACTACATCTTTTATTTCAAATATGTTTTATGTATAATGCTTAGTTTAGCGGTAATTAGCAATTTTCTGTTTTTTCTCACAAAATAGTGTGAAAAAAATTGATTTTTTTTTTAAAATTTCAGCCTTATTATGCATTTTACGACAAAAGTGTATATAATCAAATTTATAGGACATTAAAAGATCTACAACTTTTATTCTAGCATTTTTCTCTACAGAGCCTAGTTTAGCGTGAATGAGTGATTTTCCGTATTTTTAAGCTAAACTGAGGTTAATTTTCACTTTACGTCTTTCAAACACAATTAAAATAAGATTATATTTATTAAGGTTAGTTTTTTTTGTTTATTTATAATATTTTACTAATGTTAGGTTATATTGTTAATTATATGCATTGGCAAGAGAAAGTTCTATGAGTGTTTGACACCAGATTTTTAAAAAATAAATATAATAGGTATTTATTTATATTTTTGAAATTGATTTTTGTCAAAAAACCTCAAAAAAAAAATAGAAACAGAGCTGGTTCAACAATTCTGTCGATAGGAACAAGTGACGTCCATACTCTGCGGTTAGAATTTCCCAGAATACAATACAGTGTATATGACACGATGGAGAGAGAGAGAGTGAGAGAGAGAGAGAGAGAGAGAGACGGAGAGATTCTATGTGGATTTAGATTTAGGTGTGAGTGAATGTGTAGGTACTGGTGATGGTGATGGGGGAAAAGCTGGGGGATTCTAGTGTTCAGAGGAAACATGTAGGTTAGATGAGTGGTAAGGGGGAAGAGAAGGGATATGTTGGGTGAGTTATGGGGGAACATATGGTCTCCTGGCCTGCCTTAATAATGAATATGCCCATCGATCAACCTAGGCACCGCGGCTATTATGTGTGTCCTATAGTTACTGCATCCTCAAACATACGGCCAATTCAAAACAGTTCCAACACACTCTACTTCTACTCTATACCTCTTCTTTCGTCTGTCTCTAAAAGTCTCTCAATATTTTCTACCCTACTCTCAATAAAAAAAAAACCAACAGAAAAATAAATGATGAAATAAAATACTGCTCCTGAAATGTCTCTCTGCTTACCAGTACATACTGTACACAGGATGCACCCAAACTAAATGAAACACTCACACGACTTTCTCTTGCCAACGCAAATAATTAACAATATAACCTTCATTTTAATCATTAGTAAACTATTTTGTTGCTGGAGTTTGTGTATGGCAGACTTAGTTTTTATTTTTATATATTGAAGATTGTTTAAGTTTAAAGAGGTATGGTAATGGTTTGCTGGCATTACTCCCACCACCTCCCCTCTAATTGGTCGCCAGAAGGCATAGACCTGGAGGTAGAGGCCGTTCCTAAGAACTATTATGAAACTTTGTGACGGCGACAGTCACCTTAATTGAGAATTAAAACTAGTTAAGAATTAAAATTTCGAGGGCGAGTTGGAGCCAGGTCGACCAACCTGGGGAGTGTGCACTGCTCACCCTCTTGTCATGGTGCCTCTTCGGGCTCAAGGCCCGCACGTCAGAAAACATTTTGGTCCTCACAGTCAGAGAACTTGTCGAAGATTTAAAATTGTGTTAACTAATAATATAAAATATTAGTTAGGACCTAGTCGCCTTTAAATTTGTCCAGCAAGTGTTTGTTCACCATATAATATAATTTTGATTTCAGTGCCTTCTACTTTAAAGAGGTACAGTATTGTGCGAATTAATGTGAACATGCGAATTAATGTGCGAATTAATGTGAACTTTTTAACTTGTATATAGAAGAGGCTATAAATGAAGTGAAGGAGAAATTTGACGTAGAAATAAAAATTCAAGGAGAAACAATAAAAATGTTGAGATTCGCCGATGATATAGTAGTATTAGCCGAGGCAAAGAATGAACTAGAGGATGCCTTAAATGGAATGGATGAGATCTTAAGGAAGGATTACTTCATGAAAATTAATAAGAACAAAACGAAAGTGTTGTGCAGCAGCAGGAGTGGTTTAGAAGAGATGGGAAATTTAAAAGTAGGCAACGAAAACATACAGGAAGTTGGGGAATTCTGCTATCTAGGGAGTAAAATAACAAAGGATGGTAGAAGCACGAGTGATATCAAGAGTAGAATTGCTCAAGCTAGAAAAGCCTTTGAAATGAAAAACAGCTTACTGACTACAAACATTGATTTACAGATTAGGAAAAATTTCTTAAAACATTATGTTTGGAGTGTAGCATTATACGGAAGTGAAACGTGGGTGATAGGGGCTGTAGAACGGAAGAGGATAGAAGCTTTTCAAATGTGGTTTTATAGGAAAATGTTAAAGATTAGGTGGGTGGACAAAATAAGTAATTTAGAGGTTCTTAGGCGAGTGGATGAAAAAAGAAGTATATGGAAGCATCTTACCAAAAGAAGGGATAGGCTAGTGGGGCATATCCTAAGACATCCAGGTATTGGGCTATCAATAATGGAGGGTAACATTGAGGGAGTAAATTGTAGAGGGAGGCAAAGATTAGAATATATAAAGCAAATTACAAAAGATGTAGGGTGTTACAGGTATGTAGATATGAAACGACTTGCGCAAGATAGAACAGGTTGGAGAACTGCATCAAACCAGTCGAGAGACTGATGACAAAAAAAAAATGTGAACAGAGACAAAATTTCAGTTTTCATAAGTTGGTTAACCAAACAGTCAAACATCCCCCCAAAAAAATGTTCTGGGGCTGTTTTTCATACTCAGGTACTGGCACACTTATTCCAATTGAAGGTATGATGAATAGTGAAAAATACAAAGCATTGCTAGGGCAACGCTTAGCTATAGAACTTAATAAAGTACAGGCCGAAGGGACCGCAATTTTTCAACAAGACTCGGCTCCGTGCCAGATAATAATATTACCCTTCTTGATTGGCCTGGGAATTCACCTGATCTTAATCCTATAGAAAATTTGTGGGCAATATGTAAGGCTAGGCTACAAAAATTGGACTGTACGACAAAAACAAAACTGGTGGAAGCAGTGATTCAGGTTTGGTTTAGAGATGAAACCATCACAAACAATTGCAAAAAACTTGTGGATTCCATGCCAAGAAGACTCCAGGAAGTCATAAAAGTAAAAGGGGGACACATTAAATACTAGTTAATGGAAATTATCTCAAGTAAGTGTACCTAAATGTATTTTTGTCCTAAATAAATCATATTTACAAATTATTTCTGTTTGTTCACATTAATTCGCACAATACTGTATGTTATTTCCTGTTAATTATCTATGATACAACTGTAGATTTCTTTATTGTAGATGCCCGAGTTTAGAGTCTTGTTTCTTCAAAACTGCTTGTTCAATTTTAACTTACTATACACCAATATTTAGCTGATTTCAATCTGCGTTGTTACATGTCAGTTTCATGTTTTTTGCTTTTATTAACATTCCGATATCAAGATAAGAAGAAAATAAAAATAAAAAAATAAAAAAAATTTACAAAAAAAAATTACAAAAAAAATCACAGAAAAAAAATTATAAAAAAAATAAAAAAAAAATTTTTAAGAAACGCTATTATTTAACAATGATTCAAATAAAAAATGAACTAAAAAGAAAAAAAAAAAATTACAAAAAAAATTACAGACATTACTGTTACAAATAAAAGCGTGGCGCATTTTTATTGTAAAATATTCGTTGTATAAAAATGCGCCACGCTTTTATTTGTAACAGTAATGTCTGTAATTTTTTTTGTAATTTTTTTTATTTTTTCTTTTTAGTTCATTTTTTATTTGAATCATTGTTAAATAATAGCGTTCTTAAAAAAAATTTTTTTATTTTTTTTTATTTTTTTTATAATTTTTTTTCTGTGATTTTTTTTGTAATATTTTTCTGTAAATTTTTTTTATTTTTTTCTTTTTAGTTACTTTTTTTAAGTAATTGTTAAATTAAAGCGTTTTTTAAATTTTTTAAATTTTTTTTTACAAACACCTATGGTCATCGAAGATAAACAAGTGTGCAAAGTTTGATTCATATTGATACGGTAGAAGTATTAAAATTTTAAGTTGCAAGATTTGATGGATCCAAGAGTAAGTTATTTTGTAATAATAAAAGCGTTTAAAAAAAATTTTTTGTAAATTTTTTTTTATGACAGCGTATTGTCATCGAAGATAAACAAGTGTGCAAAGTTTCATTCATATTGATACAGTAGAAGTATTAAAATTTTAAGTTGCAAGATTTGATGGATCCAAGAGTAAGTTAAAAAAAAAAAAAATTTTTTTTTGTAAAATTTTTTTTATGACAGCGTATTGTCATCGAAGATAAACAAGTGTGCAAAGTTTGATTCATATTGATACGGTAGAAGTATTAAAATTTTAAGTTGCAAGATTTGATGGATCCAAGAGTAAGTTATTTTGTAATAATAAAAGCGTTTAAAAAAAATTTTTTGTAAATTTTTTTTTATGACAGCGTATTGTCATCGAAGATAAACAAGTGTGCAAAGTTTCATTCATATTGATACAGTAGAAGTATTAAAATTTTAAGTTGCAAGATTTGATGGATCCAAGAGTAAGTTAAAAAAAAAAAAAAATTTTTTTTTGTAAAATTTTTTTTATGACAGCGTATTGTCATCGAAGATAAACAAGTGTGCAAAGTTTGATTCATATTGATACGGTAGAAGTATTAAAATTTTAAGTTGCAAGATTTGATGCTTCCAAGAGTAAGTTAAATAAAAGCGTTTAAAAAATAATCGTTTTTTTGTTGCTGCAACACATTGGATGCATTTAGAGGCTTGTAACTCAAACAACGCTTGACCAATTTATATGACCTTTCCCTTTGGATATAAACCTGTACGATCCTATTGTAAGTACGAAATTTCAGATTTTTAACACGTTTAAACTTTGAGTTATTAGTAAAATTCTGAACATCTCTTAACCCCGTAACCGTTCAATAATTCGACGATTTCAAAAAACCTTTGTATTCAGTATAAAAAAATCTGGTGTGAAACACTCACACAACTTTCTCTTGCCAATGCAAATAATTAACAATAAACCTAACATTAGTATTAAAACATTAGAAATGAACAAAAAATAACCTCAAAAACATAACCTTATTTTAATCATGAGTGGAAGACGCAAAATGAAAATCGAACTCAATTTGGCTTAAAAAAAACGGAAAATCACACTTTCACGCTAAACTAGGCTCTGTAGAGAAAAATTCTCTAAACAAAAGTTGTAGATCTTTTAATTTTCTATAACTTTTATTATATACACTTTTGTCGTAAAATGCATACTAAGACCGAAATGTTAAAAAAATCGATTTTTCTCACGTTTTCGTGAGAAAAAAAACAGAAAATCGCAAATTACCGCTAAACTAAGCGTCATACAAAAAAATGTTTGAAACATAAGTTGTAGGTTTTTAAATTCTCTACAACTTTTATTTTATAAGTTTTTGCGCTAAAATTTATATTAAAGCCGTAATCTTAAAAAAACAACGTTTTTACGTGAAAAGAGCCTCACCGAGAATTTCAGCAGACATGGCGCCTACCCTATCTTGTAGAGAATAAAAAATTGAGTAAAATAGGCGATTTTAAAAAAAATCGTAGGACCAGTTTTTGAGAAAATCGCAAAAAACTGAAAAATTATACGAATAAACTACTACTTCCGGTTGACCGATTTTGATGAAAATGTTCGTGTCGCGTCCGGTAGTGGTATGTAACTTAAGTTTAAGTTTCAAGTTCGTACGATGTTCCGTTCTTGAGATATTCTGTTCACACACACACACACACAGACACACACACACAGACACACAGACACACAGACACACACACACAGACCAATCGCTAAAAACATGTTTTTTGGATTCAGGGGGTCTGAAAACGTATAGATCCGGTGAAAACTCGATTTCGAAAAATCGACATGAAAACAATACTTTCCTTCCTATAAGTTATATTCATATAGGCAAGAGAAAGTAAAAATAAATAATACAAATTCATTAATTTTATGTAACAGCGATTGACCAGTTATTTGGTACAATTTTTTAAATATTTAAATAATGGTGGATACTGCGGGGGATAGAAGAAGCTTAATCATGTTGCCACATCTTTTAATTGGTTGTATTCTTTTCTCTTCCTGCTAAAGTAGCCTTCCGACGTAACAAACAACAAGTAGTTTAGTTGGCAAAATTGTAAGTAAATGAAGAATGGGTATTAAGATTGCATTGTCATATTTGTTATGCGAATACTGGAGGGACAGTCCCAGGTATGCTAATAAAAACATCTGCTGTGAAACACTCACTCTAATTTCTCTTGCCAATTCAAATAATTAACAATAAACCTAAAATTCGTAATAAAACATTAGAAATAAACAAAAAATTAACCTCAAATAAACCTAACCTTATTTTAATTATGATTGAAAAACGCAAAATGAAAATCAACCTCAGATTGGCTTAAGAATACGGAAAATCACTCTTTCACGCTTAACTCGGTTTTGTAGAGAAAAATGCTCTAAATAAAAGTTATTGATCTTTTAATTTCCTATAAATTTGATTATACTTTTTTGTCGTAAAATGTATAATAAGGCTGAAATATTTTAAAAAATCGATTTTTTACACGATTTCGTAAGAAAAAACAGAAAATCGCTAATTATTACCGCTAAACTTAGCGTTATACAAAAAAATGTTTGAAATAAAAGTTGTAGGATTTTAAATTCTCTACTTTTCTTTATACAAAATTTTTTACGCTAAAATGCATATTAAAGCTGTAATCTTTAAAAACCAATTTTTTTACGTGAAAACAGCCTCACCAAGAATTTCAGCAAACATGGCGCCTATCCCATCTTGTAGAACATAAAAAATTAGGTATACAAGGCGATTTTTAAAAAAAGTCGTAGGAACCGTTTTTGAGAAAATCGCAAAAAGTGAAAAATTACACGAATAAACTACTACTTCCGGTTAACCGATTTTGATGAAAATGTTTGTGTCGGGTCCGGTAGTGGTATGTAATTTAAGTTTTAAGTTTCAAGTTCGAACGGTGTTCCGTTCTTGAGACATTCTGTATACACACACAAACATACACACACACGCACACATGCACACACAAACCAATCGCTAAAATCATGTTAGTGTGGGTTCAGGGGGTCTGAAAACGTGTATATCCGGTGAAAACTCGATTTCTTAAAATCGACATGAAAACAATATATTCCTTCCAATATATTCATATAATAGGCAAGAGAGAGAGAGAAAACACAAGCCTATATATATTAATAATCAATAATAATAAAAATATAAATAATAAAAAACTAAATTTAAATATAATAGTGTGATTATAATTGAAATAGACACTTTCGACAGCTTCTTAAACATCAAACTGGTGTATTTGAATATAGTAAATTATATAGCCGGGGTGGCCACTAACCTTTACTCAGGGAGCCACAAATTTATGAAGCTGTTTTAAGGCGAGCCACATTGTTTGGACATGAATTTATGTTTAATAAGTTAAAGACACTTTTTAATTTTAAAAGAAGAAACATTTATTGTACTCTACTTATTTATAACATTCAATGTTAACTTAATGTGCAATTGCTTTTACGAGTGTTCATTTTAGCTGTTAGTTGTTTGAAGTTTGGTTTATAATTGGTAAGCGCAGTTCGCACGAGTTCACTCAAGTGTTCATCAGTTAGTTCAGATCGATATTTAGATTTAATGAACTTAAGTGTTGAGTACAGTGATTCACACACATACGTAGTGCCAAATATTGAGATTAGTCTCTTAGCACACAATTTTGTTAGAGGGTATTTTTCTTCTGGAACTTTCTTCCAAAAATCTATAGCTGAAATGCCACTCCGTTTTAGTCCTTTCAGCCCTTCATCCTCTTGCAATTCTAGTATCTCCAACTCTACAGCTGCTGTATCATTTGTAATTGGTGATGAAACAGGACAGCCGTCGCCCACAACATCAACACCAAATGGGTTTTCCAAGAATGAAAATGAAGGCTTGAGCATTCTCAAATCATTAAATCTGCCATTGATTTCTTCAGCAAGACCAGATAATTTACATAAATAATCTGCAGTTTCAACTTGAACATCAGGATTGCTTTCAATAATTTTCTTCAAACATTTGAAGTGAGCAAATGTCTTAGTCTCAAGATCTTTCCGAAAGAGCCTTAACTTGCTATGAAAGCTAAATACACTCTGCGCTAAGTCAGAAATAAGTTTTTCTCTTCCTTGTAGTGATATGTTTAGGGTTTGTAAATGCTGAACCACATCTGTAAAAAAAGCCAAATCTAACAACCACTGGGGGTCATCAAGTTCTGGGAAAGATTTTTCTTTTTCTCGCATAAACTGTTTTATTGGATCAAGTAATTGAAAAAATCGGTCAAGAACATTGCTTACTGATAGCCATCTAACTAAACAGTACCATGATACATCATCAGGAAGCTCGTCATTGTCCAAGCCCTCTAAGAAGGATTTGAACTGTCGGTGTGTCTTAGCACTTGATCGAATGTAGTTAACAATTTTTAAAACTACCTGCATAATCTGGGGATATTGAAAATACTTTGCAGCTAAATGTTCCCTGTGAATAATGCAATGTACAGGTAGGAAAGCAGGGTATGATGTATCCTCATTTAAAAGCCCAATAAGCCCTTGTTTCTTACCTGCCATAGCTGGTGCACCGTCGGTAGCAATGCTAACAATACTACTTTTAGGCACAGAGTTCTTCAATAAAACACCATCCAGGGCTTCTTTAATATCACAACCACGAGTAGTAACATTCAATGTAACCAGGTCTAACAGTTCTTCCTCAACCTCCAAGTCTTTTGTCACGTACCTTACAAATATGGCTAATTGGGGTTTATCTTTGACATCTGTAGATTCGTCCAAAGCCAGACTAATTGCTGAGCACTCAATTAAATTTTGTTGTAAATTGCCAACAATATCGCCACTAATAACAGAAATTCGCCTCTCTATTGTATGTCTAGCAGCAGGCATTTGGTCTATCAATTTCTGCAATTTTTTATTTTCAGGGTCTAAAATAGAAACAACTTGTGACATATTCTTCTTAATAAACTCTCCCTCTGTGTAAGGCTTCATTGCTTTTGCAATATTAAAAGCCAAAACTAAGCCAGCCTCAGTTGTCAAATCTGCTTCTTTTGTAAACATTGACATAACCCTACTCTGACAATCAAGTTTTTCCTTTAAGGATTTTAATTTAGTTTTCCTTAACTGAGAACCAATAGGAAAATCTTTACAGAAACCACCGTGGTTAGTATCATGATGGCGTTTTAAATTACTGGCTTTGAACTGTGACAAAGTGGTTTGACACAAAAGACACATTGGCTTAGAGTTTCTTTCAACAAAAACGAATTCTTCCTCCCAGTCTGTATTAAAAACTCGATTCTCCTCTTCATATTTACGCTTCTTAGACAGCATTTATTGTAACTATTTCAGCACTAGCACTTACAGAACTGAACTCAAAACAACAACACAGCACAAACAAAAATAATGTTACTAGCTACAGCGTATGTAAGCAGCGGTAGTGTGACTGACTACTGAGTACTGACTGACACTGACTGTCGTGACGTTTGGTGTGTATGCAGTGTTGCCAAGTCTACAAAAAAGACTTGTCAAAACAAATGTTGAGTTTTGTAAAGCTTAAAAGACTTTCAACCTGTACATTGCATTATTATATTTTTTTAAATCAGTAATATTTTTACTCTGAACTCAGGTTCGAGAGCCGCACCAGATTAACTCAAGAGCCGCATGTGGCTCGCGAGCCACGTTGTGGCCACCCCTGTTATATAGGTTTTTAGGGATTTTTTTAAAGTTTATGTTGGTACAACTGTTGCTAGCATTTTGTTGTTGGCTGCTGTTACAACGATCAGTCTACCAAAATGGCCGCTACTCAAGTGGAAAAAGCTTATTGCGTTCTTGAATTAGCCGAAACAAACTCGGTTACGGTTGTGCAACGTCATTTCAGAACAAGATACGGTAAACCACCACCAACAAGGCAATCAATCTATGACTGGTATAAACATTTTGAAAACAGTGGATGTCTGTGTAAAAGGAAGAGTACTGGAAGACTTTCTGTATTATAATATCATAATATAACACTAAAATAATAATAATAATACTATTTTAATAACAAAATTAATAGTGATACATAAGTTTTATAATCACTTATCAAGATAAAATAATAAAGGAAAAGAAAATTATATTAATTCGTGTCGATTTAGGAACAAATGATTGGTACTTAAGAATAAAGTTGTTCATTTTGTTCGCAGAATTGGAAATAATTAATTAAATCCATTTAACAAAATGAATGTAAACTTACAAATTTTTCGATGAGAATTTTATGTTTGTTATAAAGAAATCTCTACCGATAATTACACGAATAAAGTTTTTTTTTTAATTAAAGTACTTAATTAGAACACATTAAAGAAGGAATACTTTATTTTTAAAATGAACAAAGAAGAGAAAAGAACAAACTTTCCATGATCACAAGTAAAAAAAAAAAAAAAAAAATCGTTATTTAACAATGATATCAATGTAACTGACTCCAAGAAGTTTATTCATTGGGTTATTTAAAGACGAAAAACCGATTCGTTTGAATCGAATTGAAATAAAATATATATACGAGTGGGTAATTTATTGAAAATTACATGAATTTTAATTTCGTTTTTAAAAGAAAAGTGGGGGGGGGGGGGTAAAAAGGAGACAGAGGTAAATTTTATACGCTGTATACTTTACTTACAATCTAACGTCCCCGGGTTTGTTTGAGTTGGAAAATTATTTCAGTTTTATACCACGTTAGCACTTTAAGGAGAAATTTATTAAGTCCTACTTAAGATGGGGGAAGAGGTTTGGAGGCTGCAATGCGATAGCGCGATACCCTTCTCCTCCCTCTCTCCCGCCCACCAACAAGCATAAATGGTTAAGTAACGGAGAGGTAGGGTTCGAAATGTCCCCAGAATATCGGCCCTTCATTAACGGACGATCATTCTATCTCTTTCTTTTATATTATATTTTATCTTCTTCTATTTTTCAACTACTCCTTCTTTCCTATCGGTAGTTACTATCAAAAAGCCTAACGGCACTTTTACCTCTCTCTCTTTCTCACACACACACACACACTCTCTCTCTCTCTACATTAATTTAGTTTATAATAATACGATACCATTAACTCTTTTAATGGGCAAAATTTTCATGATTTGATAAAGTTCACTTTTCTTTCTTAAAATTAATATACAGTATGCATTTTTAATAGTTTTTATCATATTTTTAAATCAAAAATTATTTTTATTGCACATTATTTCTTTATAACTACCTCCATTTACTTTTATGTAATACACTTAACATATATAAAAACTTTGTGTAAAACACTCAAACGACTTTCTCTTGCTAATGAAAATACTGAACAATTTAACCTAACATTAGTAATAAAACATTAGAAATAAACAAAAAACTAACCTCAATAAATATAACCTAATTTTAATCATGAGTGAAAAAAGACGCAAAATGAAAATCAACCTCAGTTTGGCTTAAAAATACGGAAAATCACTCTTTAACGCTGAACTACGCTCTGTAGAGAAAAATGCTATAAACAAAAGTTGTCGATCTAATTTAAATTTACTAGTTGTCGAATTTACTATAAATTTTATTTATACATTTTTGTCGTAAAATGGATACTAAGGCCGAAATCTTGAAAAAATTCGAATTTTCACACGTTTTCGTGAGAAACAAACAGACAATCGCTAATTATCGCTAAAGTATGCGTTATACAAAAAAAAAATGTTTGAAATAAAAGTTGTAGAATTTTAAATTCTCATATTAAAGCGGCAATCTTAAAGAAACAAATTTTTAACGTGAAAACAGCCTCACCAAGAATTTCAGCAGACATGACACCTACCCTATCTTGTAAAGCATAAAGATTTTAGTAAATCAGGCGATTTTTTAAAAAAATCTTAGGATCAGTTTTTGATAAAATTGCAAAAACGTGAAAAATTACTACTTTCGGTTGACCGATTTTGATGAAAGTGTTCGTGTCGGGTCCGGTATTGGTGTCTAACTTAAGTTTTACGTTTCAGGTTCGTACCCGGTTCCGTTCTTGAGATATTTTGTTCACATTCACACACACACAGACCAATCGCTAAAAACATGTTATTTTGGGTTCAGGGGGTCTGCAAACGTGTAGATACGGTGAAGAGTGGATTTCTTAAAATCGACATGAAAACAATACTTTCCTTTCTATTTATTCAAATAGGCAAGAGAAAGTAAAAATTATGAAAGTCCGATTCTGACGGGAAATAATTCTTTCATTTGTTATTTAGGTCATTAGCTAAAAGGCTGGTTTGTACCGTTAGATGCTTTACTAATCAGTTGTTAATAGGGCATGGTTTCTTTGGGGCATATTTTGACGAGATTCAAACTTACTGAAGTGCCGAAATGTCGTCTGTGCAACAGTGAAGAGGAGGAGTCCATTGCGCATATTTTTGAAAGATGTCCCTATATTGGCCTCGACAGAATGGAGACATCTGAGAGGATAGGTGTTGCACAGTGGATCCCAGAGAGAGTAGGGGCAATAATGCTGCAGGATGAGGAGTGCTGGAAGTTGGTCGCTCAATTTGCGGAGAGGGTGATCAGGAGATTGCGGAAAGAGGAGACATATAGAGATCAGCGGGATCGACCTCTCCCACAGTAAATCAATCCTGTCCCGATCTCAGTAGGTCAGGCAGGCACACTAATTTCCTGAACTGGTGATGAAAGAGATAAATGAAAGTGAGAGAGTGAGTGTTGGTCAGTGACAGCGAAAGGGGAATTAGGCTACGGTTTCCTTCCACGCCCCGTTGACAGTATGTAATGTTTTTTAACCCGACATTTCCCTTGTAGTATTATATAAACAGTTCCGAGGGAGGTGAAGGATTCTTTACTGATGTCAGATCAAATGGCCAGACGGCGGGTTTTTGGTTGGTAAAGCGGTTGCGGCCTCCTTGAGGCTGGACGAGGACGCCTCAATCGATTCCAACACTACTTCCTCCATCGTGAGAGAGTGGAGTGATAATGAGTTTTTCTCGCCACCTCAGATAAAAAAAGATGCTTTACTAAGTAAAACGAGTAGTCAAACGAGTGAGATTGTTTGCGTTACTCACTGAGTGAAAAATTATGCTGATCAGCATGCAAAGTCCTTTAAAAAGTATCTACCTTCCAGGCTAAAAATGAGACCTTCACTTTATTCACCACAATGTCTATAGTTCATTCCAGTTAAGTTGTCAGTAGATTGATTGGTGTGGAATGTGGGACGGCAACTGCTCATTGGTTGTTTCTGTTGAACACAACAACCGTTTCACTTGTAGCCTGCTGCTGAGTCACGTACGCCTGCCTATACATGCAATTATATCAGTTTTGCTTCTGCATTCGAATAGTGTAGTTACCTACTACATATCCAGAGTCGTGTTAATTCTTATTATAATAGTGTTTGTGATATTTTTAAACGTATTATACTAATATTTGTTGTTATTGTGTTGTTTTAATTTCAATAAGTAGTACTATTAGTTGGTAGTTACATTCTCTTAAATCTCCGGTTAAACGAAACAAGCGCGGACAAGCCATTAAATTCTAAACAAAAACTATTAATTATAAATGCTTTGAAATCTTTTAAAACTGAACATGCTAATATAACAATAAGTGAAATTGTAGCAAAAACTTCAGCAATGGTAGGCGTCTCTGAACGATCAGTTTACAGAATAATTAAGGAAAAGAAAATCACTGGTCGAGTCGAATCTCAAACTAAAAAGCGAAACAGAGTTAACACGATTAGCAATTCGCTGGACGAAGCAACAAAAATTTCATTTAATTATTTTTATTTTTAAAGTTTCTTATAAAGTTACTTCAAGTTTTACCTCTACGTATGGGTAGATCTCTATCAAAATGCGGTTTGAACTGTTCCTTCGTGCACCGCCTGTGAATCGGAATTTGTTTTGTAGGCACTGCCAACTTAACTGGAATAGACTATAGCTGTATAGTGAAATTCATTACTCTCACAGGAGATAACTGTGACTAGTGTATTTTACACCTCAACCTTTTCCGTTTTGTAAATGCTTTAGTCATATAATTAGGTGACAATGTATAAGAAACAGAACTATTTTTTTCAGCCCTGGAACTAACAGATCGAGTGCAAACAATGTAACAATCCACCTGCTTGTTGTTGGCAATATATAACTTTATATTTTGTCAAATATTCAAAAAAAGAACACACCGACTAAATAAACATTACAGCATACGTGTCGAGAATCTAATTAAAATAAATTTCTTTAGTGAATTCAAAGTTTTTTAAAAGTAACAATTTATTTTAACCAGAGTTAAATAAATTGTAAGATGTTATATATTTCGGAATAAAATGTTAGTCAGTCTCTTTGAAATATTACACAGTGATTAAAATAATAACCCGTGGGCAGAAGTGTTTCGGTTCACAACAAATGTGTGAACGGAAGGCGCAAAAAATGAAAGGCAAAACCGGCACAGAATGTAAAGTGAGGTAATTATACAAAAAGACACGAGTAAATTTAGGTAAAAGCAAATTACAGATAATTAATTATAAAGAAAGCGTAAAATAAAGTTTTAAAAAACTCTTGCGTGGGAAGTCAGTACACGGCTTCAATGTCTGTGAAGTTAAATTAAAATACATAGCTACGGTTTTACTTTTGTTATAATTACGGAGACACAAGTAAATCATTGATAACTTTATATTTAAAAATCTGATGTGAAACACGCACACGACTTTTTCTTACCAATGTGCGTAACGACCAATATAACCTACAGTTCAGCCGTTCTTAGTTTGCTCCTACTGTCAACAAACCAAAGCCACCTACTACAGGGTGTACGCTACACTCCACCACTTTATGCACGTCATATTCCTATTAAGTTAACTATATTTTGAATTATAAGTACTTAAATTACTTAAAACATCAGTCATGACATGATGTAGGCCTAACAATTTCATTTGTAAAAATACTTTTAAAAGTATTTTGTATTTATATACTTTTGAAAATATTTTATTGTTACTTTTTAATCAGCGTGTACTCATTTTTATATAATGCGCATGCTCAGTGACGTCATTATTTGTTTACATTAGGAGAAAACTAAGAAAGGCTGGACTGCATTTAATTTGTTACCAGCTAATGCTTATTGTTATTTTTGTAAATGTTAGTGGTTATAAGGAAATAATTGTGAAAATGAGTTACATAATTGAAAATAAAATTACCAAATGTTTCTTGACTCAAGAGCAGTTGTTCAAAGTGGCCTCCACCTACTTATTGACGATATTATGTTGTACGTGCGTAAAAACTAGTTAAAGCATTACGAATGAGTTCCCTTGGGATTCCAGCAGATTCATTTAGAATTCTTTGTTTGAGTTCATGCAGACTGTTAGGTTTCGTTCTGTAAACTTTGTTTTTTAAGTATCCCCAAAAGAAGTAGTCTAATGGATTCAAATCAGGTGATCTCGGAGGCAATTTAATTGCTCCTCTCCTAAGTATTAACTGGTAACAAATTAAATACTGTGGTTTAATAATGTAATAAATCAGCCGTTAAATTGTTTTTCCGTATTTCTTAATGACAATAATTTCCTATTTATTAACAAGTGGAGATATTAAAAAACTTATTATTTTCAATAACCTTATGTGTAGTCGTTCACTTGCTACCAAAATTGTTGTCTATGTAGTCTCAAAGACAGAGGAGGGAGGAATGGCCGTTCTGCCCCGATCTGGATAGTTGAATGGTAATATCTCAAAAACGAAAAAAGATATTGATTTCCGGTTTTCAGCATTGAATTTATTTTGAAATTTTAGATCGAAATCATATATCATATGACCATCATCCTATTTAAATTAAGAAAGTTAAATCCAATTTGGCGGATCCAAGATGGCGGACAAAAATTTCAAATATCACCCATAAGAGTTTTTTTGGTGCAACAAGCAATTAAAGTCATTCTGGTCACCTAGTCACGCTCACTTTTCTATAATTCAGCCGTTTCGTGACTTAATGGACACCCTGTATAATTCTAGTATTTATTTTTATGTTATGTACGTTTGGATATATATACAGCATGTATGTATTTCTACATGAGCTGGAATTGTTAAATAAATAAAATCCATTCGAAATACAGTAGTAGGTAGAAGGTACATGTTCTTTATATTTCATTATTACATATTTAATACATTATCACTAATTAAAAAATGTGTTTTAAATTTAATTGCAATGTTAATTCAGGTGGTTTAAAAAAAGTACGGTATTTTATGAAGCATATATAGGAGTAATGTATGCGGAATGATTTTTAGTTTCTCTTGCCTATATGAATTTATAGAAAGGAAAGTATTGTTTTCATGTCGATTTTTGAAATCGAGTTTTCACCGGATCTACACGTTTTCAGACCCCCTGAACCAACACAAACATGTTTCGAGCGATTGGTCTGTGTGTGTGTGTGTGTGTGTGTGTGTGTGTGTGTGCGTGCAGAATATCTCAAGAACGAAACGCCGTACGAACTTGAAACACAAGTTACATAATACTACCGGACCCGACACGAACATTTTCATCAAAATCGGTCAACCGGAACTAGTAGTTTATTTGTGTAATTTTTCATTTTATGCAATTTTCTCAAAAACTGGTATTACGATTTTTTAAAAATCACCTGGTTTAGTAAATTTTTTATGCTCTACGAGATAGGGTAGGCGCCATGTTTGCTGAAATTATTGGTGAGGCTGTTTTTAAATGAAAAAATTGCTTTTTTTAAGATTGCTGCTTTAATATGCATTTTAGCGCAAAAATGTATGTAATTAAAGTTGTAGAGAATTTAAAATTCTACAACTTTTAATTAAATATTTTTTTGTATAACGTTTAGTTTACCGGTAATTAGCAATTTTCCGTGTTTTTCTCACGAAAACGTTTAAAAAATTGATTTTTTAAAGATTTCAGCCTTAATATGCATTTTACAAGTGTATGATCAAATTTATAGGAAATAAAAAAATCTACAACTTTTATTTACAGCATTTTTCTCTACAGAGCCTAGTTAGCATAAATGAGTGATTTTTCATATTTTTAAGCCAAACTGAGGTTGATTTTCATTTTGCATCGTTCACTCATGTTTAAAATAAGATTATGTTTTTTGAGGTTAGGTTTTTGCTTATTTCTAATGTTTCATTACTAATGTTAGGTTATAATGGTAATTATTTTTATTGGCAAGAGAAAGTCCTAAGAGTGTTTCACACCATATTTTAATTTTTTTTCGCCACTGAAAAGGGTAAACATTAAATTGGATGGATATATATTAATTTAAAACAAAATTAACAAACCAAAAGTAATTTTTTTACGTCCAAATAACTTAGAGAACAAATTTTCACCTAGTCCATTCTTCTTGGAATTACTTTAAAAGGAGAAGTAACTTAATTAACAATCAGAAGAGTCTCAAGTTTTGTGAAACCTGTAAAGGATGTGTAAAAGAAGGTTAGGATAAGAATTGTAGAAAAAAGCGAATGAAGGAGAAAGTGTAAAAGAAAAGAGTTTTTCTTGTGAGTGGGTTAACCCATTAGTTAGTGTTGTTGAGCAACGAATTGTTACACCATTTCTTTTACCTGTCCCCATCGGTGAGAGAACACTGGTTTCTAATTGCGGTAAGCATGCTCATTCGTTAACTTTAAAATTACGCCCCGCTCCATTCTTTTTCATTTGTACTTCTTTTACTATTATTACGACTACTACATAAATTACAATGTGTTTTTATAAAAATAATCTTTTTGAATTCAGTGGCACCACAGATTCCCATTGACAAAATATAAACATATTTCTCATCTAATTTATTCGTTCATTTAATATTGTCAATTAATTTTTACTTTCTCTTGCCTAACCTATATGAATATAGAGGAAGGAATGTATTGTTTTCATGTCGATTTTTCGAAATCGAGTTTTCACCGGATCTAGACTTTTTTAGACCCTCTGAATCCAAAAAACATGTTTTTAGCGATTAGTCTGTGTGTGAACAGAATATCTTAAGAACGGAACATCGTACGATTTTGAAACTTAAAGTTACATACCACTACCGGACCCGACACGAACATTTTCATCAAAATCAGTCAACCGGAAGTAGTAGTTTATGCGAGTAATTTTTCAGTTTTTTGCGATTTTCTCAAAAACTGGCCCTACGATTTTTTTTAAAAATCGCCTATTTTACTAAATTTTTTATTCTCTACAAGATAGGGTAGGCGCCATGTTTGCTGAAATTTTTGGTGAGGCTGTTTTCACGTAAAAAATTTGTTTTTTTAAGATTGCGGCTTTAATATGGATTTCAGAGCAAAAATGTATATACTAAAAATTGTAGAGAATTTAAAATCCTACAACTTTTTTCCAACATTTTTTGTATAATACTTAGATTAGCGATTTTCTGTTTGTTTCTCACGAAAACGTGTGAAAAATTTATATTTTTAAGATTTCGGCCTTCGTATGCATTTTACGACAAAAATGTTTAATAAAATTTATAGGAAATAAAAATATTTACAACTTTTAATTTAAGCATTTTTCTCTACAGAGCCTAGTTTAGCGTGAAAGAGTGATTTTCCGTATTTTTAAGCCAAACAGAGGTCGATTTTCATTTTGCGTCTTTCACTTATGATTAAAATAAGGTTATGTTTATTGAGTTTAGTTTTTTGTTTTTTTGCTAATGTCAGGTTATATTGGTCGTTATTTGAATTGGCAAGAGAAAATTGTGTGATTGTTTCACACCAGATTTTTATAAAAAAATCGCCTCATTTACTATCTTCGGTTAGAGAACACTGGTTTCTAATTGCGGTAAGCATGCTCATTTGTTAACTTTAAAATTACGCCCTGGTTCATTCTTTTTCATTTTTACTTCGTTTACTATTATTACTACTATATAAATTACAATGTATTTTTTTTTTTAAATAATCTTGTTGAATTCAGTTTCACTACACAGATTCCCATTCATAAAATATAAACATATTGTGACACTTATCGCTAAGGTCCGTTTTGGGATCTAGGTTATTAAATAATTAATACACTAAAGTTTACAATTGCAAATATTTATTACACTAAAAGATTTACAAAATAAATAATAAACTAATTATATGGAAGTGATACAATAAAAAACGTAATAATTTACTTAAAATAAATAATAAACAATAAATAACTTAATAATTTACTTAGCACTACTTACAATCAATTTTATAGAATACACAAACATACAAAACACATAAACTGAATTCACAAAAACTGCACATTAACTTTACACAACACACACAACACACACACACACACACACACACACACATACACGCACGCACGCACACACACACTAAGACGGTATAACAATACCTCGGAACCGTTAACCTGAAATAACGCCCCGATAATCGCTCGTCAAAGATCAAACGAATACTAACTCTGACCGCACTCCGGGTGTCTCTTTTATAGTGAATCAAAAGAACCTTCTCGAAAAACGCTGAACTTCGATACAAACAATAGTGTACAAAAAAACCCTTTGTCAATGAGTGCTAGAAAAATCCATTGTAAACAAGTCAACAATAGATCTATTGTAAGTGGAAAGTGTTACAGGTCTTTTTCACAAATAGTTGTACACAATACCCAACCTTTTATCATATACATACAATAGCGCAGTCCTATTAAATCATTTTTATGAATATATATCCCTTTAGTAGCCACCCCATTGTTACTTTTTCTTTCTATTATCCTCTCTATACTATTTTTATGAATGAATCCTACTAGAAATTTCGAAAACCACACCTTCCTTCTATATTGTCACAATATTTCTCATCTAATTCATTGGTTCATTTAATATTGTCAATTAATTTTTACTTTCTCTTGCTTACATGAATATACGATTTATTTTTTTAAACATTATGTTTGGAGTTTAGCATTATATGGGAGTGAAACGTGGGTGATAGGGGCTGTAGAAAAGAAGAGGATAGAAGCTTTTGAAATGTGGTGTTATAGGAAAATGTTAAAGATAGGTGGGTGGACAAAATAAGTAATTTAGAGGTTCTTAAGCGAGTGGATGAAAAAAGTAGTATATGGAAGCATCTTACCAGAAGAAGGGATAGGCTAGTGGGGCATATATTAAGACATCCAGATATTGGGCTATCAATAATGGAGGGTAATATTGAGGGAGGAAATTGTAGGGGGAGGCAATGATTAGAATATGTAAAGCAAATTACAAAAGATGTAGGATGTTACAGGGATGTAGATATGAAACGACTTGCGCAAGAAAGAACAACTTGGAGAACTGCATCAAACCAGTCGAGAGACTGACGACAAAAAAATCCAGCCCCAAGGAGGCCGCAACCGCCTTACCAACCAAAATCCCGCCGCCTGGCCACTTGATACGACATCAGCAAACAACCCTCCACCTCCCTCCGAACTGTTTATATAATATTGAATGGTGACAAAAATATAGAATATTGGTGACAAAAATTGAATATACACACACATACAAAAAAATAAAATAAAAAATAAGGAAATTAAAATAATAATTAAGGAAAATTGAATATACAGGAGAGAAAGTTTTAAGGTTTAGTGCAATGGATTCACTAAAAATTATTCACTTTTATTGAATTTCCTCGCGTAGGAAGCATATAAGAATCTTCTTAAGAAGATAAATACATAAAGAAGAACTTTATTATTTTATTGAACACTTGAACAGTGAAATACATAAATACACATACAAGTTACCTAATTGGTAAATTTTTTTTAAAATGTTTAATCTACCGTCTTTCGTCACTGCTCTTGCAGTTACCAGCATCGTAGCAGATATTGGCTACTCTTTCTACCAACAAGTCAAAGAAAAAGAAAAAGAAAAGAAAAAGCGACAACAAGAAATCAACAACAAAGAAGAAGAATTAAAATATATCCTTTTCGGTTTTTACAACGATGAAATTTCAGAAGCACAATTGGATCATGCTATCAGTGTACAGTCCAGCCTCTCTAAGTTTGCTCCTAATGTAAACAAATAATGACGTCACTGTGCATGCGCATTATGTAAAAATGTGTACACGCTGATTAAAAAGTAACAACAAAATACTTTCAAAAGTATTTAAATACAAAATACTTTTAAAAGTATTTTTATAAATGAAATTGTTAGGCCTACATCATAATATCACGACTGATGTTTTTAGTACTTTAAGTACTTATAATTTAAAAAATAGTTATCTTAATAGGAATACGACATCCATAAAGTCACGGACTCTAGCGTGCACCCTGTAGTAGCTGGTTTTGGTTTGTTGACAGTAGGAGCAAACTTAGAGCGGCTGAACTATAGGTACTGTGGTTTAATAATGTAATAAATCAGCCGTTAAATTGTTTTTTCCGTATTTCTTAATGACAGTAATTTCCTATTTATTAACGAGTGGAGATATTAAAAAACTTATTATTTTCAATAACCTTATGTGTAGTCGTTCACTTGCTACCAAAATTGTTGTCTATGTAGTCTCAAAGACAGAGGAGGGAGGAATGGCCGTTCTGCCCGATCTGGATAGTTGAATGGTAATATCTCAAAAACGAAAAAGATATCGATTTCCGGTTTTCAGCATTGAATTTATTTTGAAATTTTAGATCGAAATCATGTATCATATGACCATCATCCTATTTAAATTAAGAAAGTTAAATCCAATATGGCAGATCCAAGATGGCGGACAAAAATTTCAAATATCACCCAGAATAGTTTTTTTTGGTGCAACAAGCAATTAAAGTCATTCTGGTCACCTAGTCACGCTCACTTTTCTGTAATTCAGCCGTTTCCAGACTTAATGGACACCCGGTATAATATTTAATTGAATCAGGTTTGTTAGTTTTTTGGTTTGGATTTACTGAAACATTACACGGTTAGTAAATTAATATTACGATTGTATTTCTTGTCAAGAAATGAAGTTTCTTTTTAGTTGTCGGATTGAACGAAAACGTTGGAATACTATTGTAATACTAATACTGAAATACTAATACTAATGTTGGAGTTTATTTTAAAATAACTTGCAAATTAACTAGTTGTATAAAGTTACATATAAAGTGGTTTTAAATTTATTTATTTAGCGAAGCAATAAAGGAAACGTTCTTTCCTAATTTGAGTAATTGCAGTGCAGTGTTAGTTTCTAACAGAAGATTACCCTATTTTCCAAACGTCTCACTCTTCACGTTGCATACAGGGTGATTATAAATTAAATAGAAAGTTTCGACAGCTTCTTAAACATCTACAGTTCAGCCGTTCTTAGTTTGCTCCTACTGTCAACAAACCAAAGTCACCTACTACAGGGTGCACGCTAGAGTCCACCACTATATGGATGTCGTAATCCTATTCAGTTAACTATGTTTTAAAATATAAAAACTGAAAACATCAGTTTGTAGGCCTAACAATTTCATTTATAAAAATAATTTTAAAGTATTTTGTTGTTACTTTTTAATCAGCGTGTACTCATTTTTATATAATGCGCATGCTCAGTGACGTCATTATTTGTTTACATTAGGAGCAAACTAAGAAAGGCTGGACTATAACTGGTATATTTGAATATAACGGGCGTTTTATTAAGGACGCAACCCTGATTATAAGAAGATAGAAGTAATACATCGGTAAATTTTCTGTCCCCCAATCGGTATGTTGGCAGCAGTGTACTCAAGGCCAACTATCTAACACAGTTAAAATACACCAGTCAAGCATTAGTGTGGTGACAGCAGTCGTTTCGTTATATTGAGTCAGCAATGGTTTTTTCCAAGGAAGAACCGGGTGTTTAATGTAGAGACGTGCATAGCAAGTAAATCTTACAAATGTGTGCTAGATAAGTTTCACTCCATTCTCTACAGTTCTGACTAATCACGTAGCCATCTAAATAAAAACAAGCCTCATCACTAAAATAAAAATCTGGTGTGAAACACTCACACAACTTTCTCTTGCCAATGCAAATAATTAACAATAAACCTAACATTAGTATTAATACATTAGAAATGAACAAAAAACTAACCTCAAAAACATAACCTTATTTTAATCATGAGTGAATGACGCAAAATGACAATCGAACTCAGTTTGCCTTAAAAATACGGAAAATCACGCTTTCACGCTAAACTAGGCTCTGTAGAGAAAAATGCTCTAACCAAAAGTTGTAGATCTTTTAATTTTCTATAAATTTAATTATATACACTTTTGTCGTAAAATGCATACTAAGACCGAAATGTTAAAAAAATCGATTTTTCTCACGTTTTCGTGAGAAAAAAAAACAGAAAATTGCAAATTACCGCTAAACTAAGCGTTATACAAAAAAATGTTTGAAACAAAAGTTGTAGGTTTTTAAATTCTCTACAACTTTTATTATATAAGTTTTTGCGCTAAAATTTATATTAAAGCCGTAATCTTAAAAAAACAACGTTTTTACGTGAAAACAGCCTCACCGAGAATTTCAGCAAACATGGCGCCTACTCTATCTTGTAGAGAATAAAAAATTGAGTAAAATAGGCGATTTTAAAAATAATCGTAGGACCAGTTTTTGAGAAAATCGCAAAAAACTGAAAAATTATACGAATAAACTACTACTTCCGGTTGACCGATTTTGATGAAAATGTTCGTGTCGCGTCCGGTAGTGGTATGTAACTTAAGTTTCAAGTTTCAAGTTTGTACGATGTTCCGTTCTTGAGATATTCTGTTCACACACAGACACACAGACACACACACACAGACACACACACAGACCAATCGCTAAAAACATGTTTTTTGGGTTCACGGGGTCTGAAAACGTATAGATCCGGTGAAAACTCGATTTCGAAAAATCGACATGAAAACAATACTTTCCTTCCTATATATTCATATAGGCAAGAGAAAGTAAAAATGATCCAACAATTGAATACCATTTTATTCAACCAAAGATCGAAACCACCGACAATATTGTAATCGTTTCTGATGGTTTGTATTTTTCAGTTCATGAGTTACGCCACCGCGATAAGGATGCAAATGTAATTTTTTCGTAGCTCTGAAAACAGTAGTTAATGTTAGCCCAGCTTGCAATGATAATCTTCTTAGCGATTTTTTAGGTGATTGAGTCGAACGATTTTTCAAATCTTCGAGAACTTCCGCGGTTAACTTTGTTGGCTGGTGAGGTGGTTTCTCATCGAATACAACCCCAGTTCTACGGAATTTATTTATCAAACGCAATATTGACGATTTATTCGGAACGGCAGAACAGGGAAATTTCAACTGAAACTTATCTTGCACACATTTGTAAGATTTACTCGCTATGTAAGCCTCTACAACAAACACGCGTTCTTCCTTGGAAAAAATCATTGCTGACACAATATAACGAAACGACTGCTGTCACCATTTTAATGCTTGACTGGAACATTTTAACTGTCTAAGGTAGTAGGCCTTGAGTACATTGTTGCCAAAATACCGATTGGGGGGACAGAAAATTTACCAATATATTACTTCTATCTTCTTATAATCAGGGTTGCGTCCTTAATAAAACACCCGTCAGTAAATAATATAGGTTTGTAGGAAATTTTTTAAAGTTTATGTTGTTACAACTGTTGCTAGCATTTTGTTGTTTGTTACAACGACCAGTCTAGCGAAATGGCCGCTACTCAAGTGGAAAAACCTTATTGTGTGTTCTTGAATTAGCCAAAACAAACTCGGTTACGGTTGTGCAACGTCATTTCAGAACAAAATACGGTAAACCACCACCAACAAGGCAATCAATCTATGACTGGTATAAACATTTTGAAAACAGTGGATGTCTGTGTAAAAGGAAGAGTACTAGAAGAACTTCTGTTACAAAAGAACAAATTGATAGTGTTCGTGATGTTTATGTACCATGTCCAGGGAAATCAACTAGATTAGCAAGTTTAGAATTGAAAATTCCTCAACCGACTGTGTGGAAAATTATGCGGAAACGTTTGAAAATGACACCTTATAAATTGCATTTAGTACAAAGTTTAAATACCAGTAATAAAGTCGTACGTAAAACTTTTTGTCTGGAGATGCAACATTGTGTTGAAAATGACGACGTATTCTTTAATCACCTAGTTTTCAGTGATGAATGTAATTTTCACATTAGTGGAAAATTTGATAGACATAATGTTAAAATATGGGGGGCACAGAAAACCCAAAAATAACTTTACAGCATACACACGATTCCCCTAAAGTAAACGTCTTTTGCGCATTATCTCGTGAAAAGGTTTACGGGCCGTTCTTCTTTTACCAAGTGTCAGTAACCGGAGTAATTTATCTGGACATGTTAAACGAATGGTTAACGCCTCAACTCCAGGAAGATAGTGATAACTTCATTTTTGTACAAGATGGAGCTCCGCCTCACTGGCACTTACAGGTCAGAAGTTATCTTAATGAACGTTTTCCTAGACGATGGATCGGCCGTGCAAGTGAGGAAAACATTGTGTTTACGCCGTGGCCACCTCGTAGTCCAGACTTAACGCCCTCCGATTTTTTCTTATCAGGTTATGTAAAAGACAAAGTTTTTGTACCACCGCTTCCTGTAGATATCAATGATCTAAAACAACGTATCGCAAATGCTGTTGCCACAGTTGACCGTCATAAGCCTAAATGTGTGCAAGAAGAATTCGACTACAGTGTTGATATCTGTCGTGTTACAAATGGTGCACACATTGAACATCTGTAAATATTTTCAATAAAAACTTATGAATTCTTCTATACAATCATGTAAGTAATTACCGTAACTTTTCAAAAATAAATTTTCTATAAGCTATCGAAAAGTGTCAAAATTTTTAAACTCAATCTGTTCAATGAGGGCTAAAATAAATAGTTCTGTTTCTTGTCACATGGTCAGCCAATTAAATGACTGAACCATTTAAGAACAGAAGAGGTAGAGGTGTAAAAGACACTAATCAGAGCTATCTCCTTTGAAAGTAATAAATTTCATTATACAGCCAGACCCTGTGGTGAATGAAGTGAAGGTGTCATTTGCAGAGTGGAAAATATGTGCTTTTCAGAGGGCCCGGCATGCTGATAAGCGTACTTTTCCACTCAGTGATGAAGGCAAAGGTAAACCACCTCACTCCTCGTTTTACTTAGTAAAACCTCTACAGCGTACCTCTAAAAGCGTACTTTTCCACTCAGTGATGGAGGCAAAGGTAAACCTCCTCACTCCTCGTTTTACTTAGTAAAACCTCTACAGCGTACCTCTAAAAGCGTACTTTTCCACTCAGTGATGAAGGCAAAGGTAAACCACCTCACTCCTCGTTTTACTTAGTAAAACCTCTACAGCGTACCTCTAAAAGCGTACTTTTCCACTCAGTGATGAAGGCAATCGTAAACCACCTCACTCCTCGTTTTACTTAGTAAAACTTCTACAGTTTCAAACCGGCCTTTCGGCTGATGACATTAACAACAACAAGCTATTGAAACTGACTTTTTCATTTACAATCACCCTGTATATTTATAATATACAGTGCACTATACTAAAATATGTACGATAAAACTTAAGAAAGTTTATTTTATCATTTCCTTTTTCTTTTGTTAAATTTGATACTTCATGTAAATGTTTGTCGTCAAAAGTTTTACTTTGTTTATTCTTGGTGTGCCTTCTTAATTTTCTAATGAAATAGTTTTCTATTTTGTTATAAGTTAAATATGTATTGTATAAGTTTCAATTTGTTTGAAAATTAAATTCAAATCCTTAAGTAATTATTTTTATTAACAAGTGGCAATTTTTTTTAAATTGTCATCTTTCATTACCCGGTGTCCGTCATACCCAGATGTCAGAAACTACATAAAAAATCAATAAACGGTTTCATAATGTACACAAAATGTTTGTGAACCTAAAGTGGGTTGAAGTTAACTGAAATTTGGAAACAGAAATAGTGTTATTCGATTCCTATTACATATTAGATACAGAAATCATTGGGTTTTGAGTTCCGGTTTCGATCGAAAGTGGCCCAAAACCGAGAATAATGAAATCAAAGTCGAAATTTTTTTTTTTTAATGGTTTCGTAATCTACACAAAATGTTCGTGGACCTAAAGTGGGTTGAAATAAACAGGAATTTGGAAACAGAAATAGTGTTATTTGATTCCTATTACATACTAGATACAGAAATCATTGGGTTTTGAGTTCCGGTTTCAATCGAACGTGGCTCAAAACCGAGAATAATGAAATCAAAGTCGGAATTTTTTTTTAAAATGGTTTCGTAATCTACACAAAATGTTCGTGGACCTAAAGTGGGTTGAAGTAAACAAGAATTTGAAAACAGAAATAGTGTCATTCGATTCCTATTACACATTAGGTGCAGAAATCATTGGGTTTTGAGTTCCGGTTTCGATCGAAAGTGGCCCAAAACCGAGAATAATGAAATCAAAGTCGGAATTTTTTTTTTTTTTTGGTTTAACGTCCGACTCTTCTGCAATTACTGTTAATGCAGACGTGAAGGATGGAATTATTTTTGTAACGTATGAAAATATGCCGTGCCTGAATGGGATTCGAACCTAAGTAAAACGAGGAGTCAAATGGTTTACTGGTGCCTTCCTCACTGAGCGAGAACGTATGCTTATTAGCATCCCAAGCCCTCTGAAAAGCATTTACTTTCCACCCTGCAGATGACACCTTTACTTCATTTATCTCAGGGTCTGGCTGTATAATGCAATTCATTACTCTCAGAGGAGATAACTTTGACTAGTGTATTTTGCACTTTTACCTCTGCTGTTCTAAAATGTTTCAGTCATTTAATTGGCGGACCAAGTGATAAGAAACAGAACTATTTTCTTTGTAGCCGTGAGACTATCAGATCGAGTGCAAACAATTTAACTCTCTACCTGCCTGTTAAGGCCATAGTACCGCCCTATTGCAAATATTTCACTTCTTTTCCTCATAGCCAATACATACGCAAAAGGCAATCTCGTGACTTCAGTATCTATACCTATAGTCTCTTCCAGTTAAGTTGGCAGTGCCTACAAAATAAATTCCGATTCACAGGCGGTGCACGAAGGAACAGTCACACCGCATTTTGATAAAGATCTACCCATACGTAGAGGTAAAACTTGAAGTAACTTTTTAAGAAACTTTAAAAATGAAAATAATTAAATGAAATTTTTGTTGCTTCGTCCAGCAAATTGCTATTCGTGTTAACTCTGTTTCGCTTTTTAGTTGGCCAGTAATTTTCTTTTCCTTAATTATTCTGTAAACTGACCGTTCAGAGACGCATACCATTGCTGAAGTTTTTGCTACAATTTCACTAATTGTTATATTAGCATGTTCAGTTTTAAAAGATTTCAAAGCATTTATAATTAATAGTTTTTGTTTAGAATTAATGCCTTGTCCGCGCTTGTTTCGTTTAACCGGAGAATCCATTATTGTTGATTTAAGAGAATGTAACTACGAACATAGGGTAGACCCTATGTAGTAGTTCCCTGTAGTAGGCCTACTACTTATTAAAATTAAAACAACACAATAACAACAAATATTAGTATCATACGTTTAAAAATATCACAAATACTATTATAATAAGAATTAACACTAATATTAACACGACTATGTAGTAGGTACTACACTATTGGAATGCAGAAGCAAAACTGATATAATTGCATGTATAGGCGTACGTGATTCAGCAGCCTACAAGTGAAACGGTTGTTGTGTTAAACACAAACAACCAATGAGCAGTTGCCGTGCCACATTCCACACCAATGAATCTACTGACAACTTAACTGGAATGTACTATAGCATTCTCTGTTTTTTACAACTCATCAACTATTTTAAAGGATTGATCCGCTACTGCCTCACAAGAAAATACTGGGTAAAATATCTTGGAACATTAACAAGATGTAAAAGTTGATATTCTGACGTAATCACTCTTACATAATTACTGCCGTTAAGTAACACATAAGTTAATAGGTCGGCAGTTAATCATGTTTAAGTTTATTAGACCGCATGTGTTGTACATTAAAGTTTGAATAGAGATTAGAAGAACTTTTACAAGAGTGCATAACTGTAACATGTATTTTACATAAATAACTAAAGCTAACTTTAAACTTGACTGCAGTATTTTCTTACATAGAATTAAGTTCAAATTACTTATATACGTATATATACAAGCAAACAATTTTGCATTGCAAACTATTACGGTATGATTTGAATTTCACTTTATAACTTGAATTCATCAACCAGAATTGTTAATTTTGTTCATCAATGATTTCAATTTAACTTAAATCGAGAATATAAATATTTAATTATTATAATTTATCAAGAAATATTAATTATTTATCAACAATAAACGAAAATTACTACTGAATGACTCATTTATAACAAAATTTCAAAAATTACACAGCCTAAGAAATGTAAATTTGGTGTGGTGTGGTTTAAGTCTTCGGCCAAAACTCTGGTTCGAACCTCTAAAGGAGTGATTCTTAAACTTTTTTGCCCCACGACCCCCAACCCCCAAATAGTAAAAATAAATAAAATTAATATTTTGTGGCCCCCCCCCCCCCCCGAGAATAATAGTAAGCCTTACCACTAATAATTGAATTTTGACTGTAATCATGAATGTAAAATGATTGTTTTTTACTTTCTCTTGCCTATATGAATATATAAGAAGGAAAGTATTGTTTTCATGTCGATTTTAAGAAAGAGTTCTCACCGGATCTACACGTTTTCAAACCCCCTGAACCCAAAAAAACATGTTTTTAGCGATTGGTCTGTGTGTGTGTGTGTGTGTGTGTGCGCGCGCGCGCGCGCGTGTGTGTGTGTGTGAACAAAATATCTCACAAACTTAAAACTTCACTTGAACATCGTACGAACTTAAAACTTAAGTTCCATACCACTACCGGACACGACACAAACATTTTCATCAAAATCGGTCAACCGGAAGTAGCAGTTTATTTGTGTAATTTTTCAATTTTTTGCGATTTTCTCAAAAATTAGTGCTACGATTTTTTTTTATAATCGCCTGGTTTAAACAGAAAATTGCTAATTACCGCTAAACTAAGCGTTATACAAAACAAACGTTTGAAATAAAAAAGTTGTAGAATTTTAAATTCTCTACTACTTTAATTATACATTTTTGCGTTAAAATGCATAATAAAGCCGCAATCTTAAAAAACAGTTATTTCACGTGAAAACACCCTCTCCAAGAATTTCAGCTGACATGGTGCCTATTTATTCTTGCAGAGCATAAAGAACGTAGTAAATGAATGAGGTGATTTAAAAAAAATCGTACCAGCCGTTTTAGAGAAAAACGCAAAAAAGAGAAAACCATACGAATAAAATACTACTACATACGGTTGATCGATTTTGATAAAAATCTTCGTATCGGGTCCGCTTATGGTAAAGAACTTAAGGGGAGACGGTACTTTGTATCCCGCCAATGTTAAATTTGCTATTTTTAGATACATATTTCATATGATTGGTTAGAGATAGGGAAATTAAACTTTAAACACCATACGTGTCGGGTTTCTTCTTGAGTTACTGACATTTTTTCAATTTAATTTTTGGACCATACCATTTTTTTTTTTAAATTATGAATGACATTAAATTTTTACAACTTGTTTTTTATGTTTTTTGCTTATTACTAATTTTTGGAGCACCTGAGGATGTCATAAAAAGGTTGGTGGTTGGTGTATGTGAATTTACTACAAGATAATTAACTGGTAAAAATTTTAGCCTGGTAGGTTTATTGGCTTCTGAGAAAAATGTACAAGTGTTAGCCCTAAACTATTGAAAAACATAAAAAACCAAAAATCGAATTTTGAGTTAAAACCATCGTGCCATCTCCCCTTCAGTTTCAAGTTTCAACTTCGTATAATGTTTCGTTTTTCAGATATTTTGTTCACAAACACATAGACCAATGACTAAAAACATGTTTTTTGGGTTCAGGGGGTCTTAAAACGTGTTTATTATCTGGTGAAAACTCGATTTTGAAAAATCGACATGAAAAAAATACTTTCCTTCTAATATATTCAAATGTACTGTTTAGATCAACAGCCTGTACGCTGGTTTGAACCTGTAGAGGTTTAAACCTGAAGAGGCTGGTTTAAACCTGTAGAGGATTTACTAAGTAAAACGAGGAGTGAGGTGGTTTACCATTGCCACAACTCACTGAGTGGAAAAGTACGCTTATCAGCATGCCGGGCCCTCTGAAGAGCACATATTTTCCACTCTGCAAATGACACCTTCACTTCATTCACCACAGGGTCTGGCTGTATAATAAAACTCATTACTTTTAGAGGAGATAACTCTGATTAGTGTCTTTTGCACCACTACCTCTTCTGTTCTGAAATTATTCAGTCATTTAATTGGCTTAGTCTTTAATAAGCTTGGTTAACCGGGTTGGTCTAGAGGTAAAGTCGTCGCCAAAATCAGCTGTTTAACTGCTGATTTTCGGAGACGAAAATTCCTGGTTCAAATCCTAGTAAAGGTAGTTACTTTTATACGGATTTCAATACTATACAGTGTGTTACCAGTGTACTTTGATGGTTGGGATTTAATTAACCATACTATCTCAGGAATGGTTGGCCTGGGTCTGTACAAGACTACACCTCATTTACACGTCATACACATCATCGTCATCTCATTGGTTCATGGGGTTGCTTATTGTTCTGAATTGAACAGATTGCTACGTACACACATTAAGAATAAATAATATGTCACACATATAAATAAAATATATTTAATTGGCTAACCATGTGATAAGAAACAGAACTATTTATTTTAGCCTTACGAAGGCCTATATTCATATAGGCAAGAGAAAGTAAAAATACCTAATTAAGTACAATTCTTTCCGATTCGGTCATGTGAATTTATTTATAAATTTTAAACGTATAAGGGTTTATTTAAACCCCTTAGGTAAAGAATATAATGAGATCCATTACTTTCAGAGGAGATAACTCTGATTAGTGTCTTTTACACCTTTACCTCTTCTGTTCGTAAATGATTCAGTCATTTAATTGGCTGACCATGTGATAAGAAATAGAGATATTTATTGTAGCCTTGCGAAGGCCTATATTCATATAGGTAAGAGAAAGTAAAAATGCTTAATTAATTACAACTCTGTCCGATTTGGTCATGTGAATTTAGTTATAAATTTTTCATTACTTTCAGAGGAGATAACTCTGATTAGTGTCTTTTACACCTTTACCTCTGCTGTTAGTAAATGATTCAGTCATTTAATTGGCTCACCATGTGATAAGAAACAGAACTATTTATTTTAGCCCTGCGAGGGCCTATATTCATATAGGTAAGAGAAAGTAAAAATGCTTAATTAATTACAATTCGCTCCGATTCGGTCATGTGAATTCAGTTATAAATTTTAAACGTATAAGGGTTTATTTAAACCCCTTAGGTAAAGAATATAGGCGATTAGTAAATAATAATCATTGAGGAATATTTCACGCTCAGTTTATTTCCGTCGGGAAATTGAATGTCCTAAATAGATCAGTTCTAATCATAGTTCCGTTTACAGGCTATTTAATAATACGAGCTTTTAATATTAGAAAACGACTACTGATTCATTTCGTTTATAGATAGATCTCTAATATAGATAATTCTGTAAGGGTTTTTATTTTATATTTTCCACCTCTCTGTTTAATTTTCTTCTAATTTCAACTTTTATATTCCCTTTATATATACTGGGTACCCCACAAGTCAGACTACAACAAAATATTTCTTTTTTAAATTCCTAATATGTGTGCGTTGCAATCTGTTCAATTCAGAACAATAAGCAACCCCCCCATGACCCAATGAGATGAGGATGAAGTATATGGCGTGTAAATGAGGTGTAGTCTTGTACAGACTCAGGCCGACCATTTCTGAGAGAGTATAGTTAATTGAACACCAACCATCAAAGTACACCGGTAACCACTGTCTAGCATTCAAATCCGTTTAGTAACTAACCTTACTAGGATTTGAACCAGGAACCTTTGTCTCCGAAAATCAACTGCTAAACAGCTGATTTTGGCGACGACTTCACCTCTAGACCAACTCGGTGGGTTAAAATATTTCTAATGTAAGGGAAACTTCATGATATATGCATATGTAAACCTCACTCGAATACAAAATAATATTTTACTAGCATCGTGGACCCGTGCGAATAAATTCCCATATTGCCGGCCGCATTGACGTAGTTGGTAACGCGCTCGCTTCTCATCATGCGGTCCTGAGTTCAAATCTTACTCAGGCACGGCGTATTTTCATACGTTACAAAAACATCATTTCATCCTCCATTGTGGCACAGTTACACCCCAACGTCGTCGCTAATGACCACAGCAGTTGATGCGACATTAAATAAATAAATAAATAAAAAAATTCGCATATTTATTTCGGGTTTCAACTACTATAATTAAATTAAAGTTTGTGCCCATAATAGACAGGTGCAGCGTCAAATTATTTACACTCGATCTGTTCGTTGCAGGTCTAAAATAAATAGTTTTGTTTCTTATCACATGCTCAGCCCATTAAATGACTGAATCATTTAAAAACAGAAGAGGTAGAGGTGTAAAAGACACTAATCAGAGTTATCTTCTCTGAAAGTAAGGAATTTCATTATACAGCTAGACCCTGTGGTGAATGAAGTGAAGGTGTCATTAGCAGAGTGGAAAATCTGTGTTTTTCAGAGAGCCCGACACGCTGACAAGCGTACTTTTCCACTCACTGCGGAAGGCAATTGTAAACTACCTTACACATCATTTTACATAGTGAAACCTCTACAGGTTCAACACAGCCTTTTGGTGATGACCTAAACAACACAATTAAATAAATTATATGAGTTCTTTTCTTTGCAGCAGTGTATTTTTTTGCAATCAGTTTTGTTGTTATTGTTGTTTTGGTCATCAGCCTGTAGGCTGGTTTGAACCTGTAGAGGTTTTACTAAGTAAAACGAGAAGTGTAGTGGTTTACCCATGCCTTCCTCACTGAGTGGAAAAGTACGCTTATCAGCGTGTCGGGTCCTCTGAAAAACACAGATTTTCCACTCAGCTAATGACACCTTCAGTTCATTCACCACAGGGTCTGGCTGTATAATGAAATTCATTACTTTCAGAGGAGTAATCAGTTTTTTGTTTGTTATTCCTAATTTGTGTACGTTGCAATCTGTTCAATTGAGAACAATAAGCAACCCCATGACCCAATGAGATAAGGATGAAGTATATGGCGTGTAAATGAGGTGTAGTCTTGTACAGACTCAGGCCGACCATTTCTGAGAGAGTATAGTTAATTGAACCCCAACCATCAAAGTACACCGGTAACCACTGTCTAGCATTCAAATCCGTTTAGTAACTAACCTTACTAGGATTTGAACCAGGAACCTTTGTCTCCGAAAATCAACTGCTAAACAGCTGATTTTGGCGACGACTTCACCTCTAGACCAACTCGGTGGGTTAAAATATTTCTAATGTAAGGGAAACTTCATGATATATGCATATGTAAACCTCACTCGAATACAAAATAATATTTTACTAGCATCATGGACCCGTGCGAATAAATTCCCATATTACCGGCCGCATTGGCGTAGTTGGTAACGCGCTCGCTCCTCATCATGCGGTCCTGAGTTCAAATCTTACCCAGGCACGGCATATTTTCATACGTTACAAAAAAAATCATTTCATCCTCCTTGCGCAGATTGACACCCCAACGTCGTCGCTAATGACCTTGCAGTTGATGCGACGTTTAATAAATAAATTTTAAAAAAATTCGCACATTTATCTTGGGTTTCAACTACTATAATTAAATTAAAGTTTGTGCCCATAATAGACAGGTGCAGCGTCAAATTATTTACACTCGATCTGTTCGTTGCAGGACTGAAATAAATAGTTCTGTTTCTTATTACATGGTCAGCCAATTAAACGACTGAATAATTTAAAAACAGAAGAGGTAGAGGTGTAAAAGACACTAATCAGAGTTATCTTCTCTGAAAGTAATGAATTTCATTATACAGCTAGACCCTGTGGTGAATGAAGTGATTGTGTCATTTGCAGAGAGGAGAATATGTGGTTTCAAAGGGCACGGCATGCTGATAAGCGTACTTTTCTACTCGGTGAGTGTTGAAACGTTTTATTTCGATGTTATACATGATCACTTACTATCAACTTCAATATACACTCCTTCTCTATCCCTACAACGCTCCATGCGAATTTTCCATTGTTGGAAACAGTACTCGAAGTCATCTGTTAGCTCCTTCAGGACACGTGCTACTTTCTCTTTTACAGCTTCCACAGTCTCAAATCTTGTCCCTTTTAATGTAGATTTCACGTTAGAGAACAGGTTGAAGTCACAAGGTGCAAGATCTGGTGAATAAGGTGATGTTTTAACACCGAGATGCTTTACTTGGCTAAAAACCTCTTGACAGATAAGGCGGAATGGACTGGCGCATTGTCTTGGTAGAGAACCCATGATTTGTCCTTTTCACATTTCGGTAAGTTTTTTCCTTACTCTTTGACGTAGTTTAGAAAGTACTTCAACGTAGTAATTGTTTGACCTTCAGGAACCCAGTAAAGGTACATAATCCCATGGATATAAAAAAAACCATCATCATTGTTTTAAATTTTCATTTGCTCATTCGAGTTTTTGCTCTCGGTGAAGTTCGGCTCTTCCAGTACATGGATTGGCGCTTCGTTTCCGGATCATAAGTAATAACCACGTTTCATCACATGTTATTATCTTCTACCTGTTCCCTAAGGTGAAATCTGCATTAAAAGAGACAAGTTTCGAGTCTGTGGAAGCTGTAAAAGAGAAAGCGGCACGTGTCCTGAAGGAGCTGATAGAAGATGACTTCCAGCACTGTTTCCAACAATGTAAAATTCGCATGGAACGTTGTAGTGTTAGAGAAGGAGTGTATATTGAAGGTAACAGTAAGTGATTATGTAATTAAAATAAATTTTTTTACGTCAGTCTCGTAATTTAATAGTCATACCTAGTATAGTACGTTAAAATTGAACAAACGGTTTTGAAGGAACAAGGCTCCAAACTTGGGTATCTAGAATAAAGAAATCGACAGTAATCCTTAATTGGAAGAAGAAGGAAGAGGAAAAGGCAAAGAAGAAGTAGGAAAAAAAGTAGAAGGTGAAGAAAAGAGGTAAGAGGAGAAAAATAAAAAGAAGGAGGAGAAGAAGACGAAGAACGTGAAGGATGAGAAGAAGGAGGAGATAGAGAAAGGGAAGGTGAAGAAGGAGAAGAAAAAGGAGAAGAAGAGGATGGTGGTGAAGAGAAGTATTTGAATGAGGTTAAAATTCGCATATATCTTGAAATTTCCCTCAAATTCGAAATTTTTGCCGTACTCGGACTTTTGGGACACCCAGTATATTTATGTATCTATATACATAGGCCTATATTATATTATATTACTCTTTCTATAAGGGAGGGAGAAAGGGTGGTGACCTAAACTGCTTTTTCCATGTAGCTCAAATAACATCTACGAAGGTGTAAGATCGGCTATTAGTATCAGAATCCAATTTCAGTTCCATTAATCACCGGTTTTATCGCGCTATGTCCAAGCGGTTCGCCAAAATTACTTAATCAATAAAAGGGAATTTACGAATTATATATCTTCCTCTAATACACCGCTCTCTCTTTCTTATTATCTTTCATATTATATCATATTATAAACGTTACTGCATTCACTCTCTCACAATCTCTCTCCCTCTTCCAATTTACTATTTCCATTTTATTTTCATTTCTAATTTCTTTTCATAAACCGTATCTGTAGATACGTAATAATTACATTCTGGTTTAATATGAAACATAAAAATCTGGTGTGAAACACTCACACGACTTTCTCTTGACAATGCAAATAATAAACCATAATAAACTAACATTAGTAATAAAACATTAGAAATAAATGAAAAACTAACCTCAATAATCAAAACCTTATTTTAATCATGAGTGAAAGACGCAAAATGAAAATCAAACTGGCTTAAAAATATTGAAAATCACTCTTTCACGCTAAACTAGGCTCTGTAGAGAAAAATTTCAAAATAAAAGTTGTAGATCTACTAATTTCCTATAAATTTTATTGTATACAATTTTGTCGTAAAATGCATACTAAGGGTGAAAATTTAAAAACAATCAAATTTTTACACGTTTTCGTGAGAAAAACACAGAAAATTACTAATTAGGCTACTACTGCTAAACCAAGCGTTATACAAAAAAATATTTGAAATAAAGTTGCAGGACTTTAAATTCTCACAACTGTTGTTATATAAATTTTTGCTCTAAAATGCATATTAAAGTCGCAATCTTAAAAAAATCTTTTATTCTACGGTAGCACGGCCTCCCCAAGAATTTCAGTAGATATGGCACCTACCCTACCTTGTTGTTGTTGTTTAGGTCAACAGCCGAAAGGCTGGTTTGAACCTGTAGAGGTTTTACTAAGTAAAACGAGGAGTGAGGTGGTTTACCATTGCCTTCCTCACTGAGTGGAAAAGTACGCTTAACAGCATGCCGAGCCCTCTGAAAAGCATATATTTTCCACTCTGCAAATGACACTTTCACTTAATTCACCACAGGGTCTGGCTGTATAGTGAAATTTATTACTTTCAGAGAAGATAACTCTGACTAGTGTCTTTTACACCTCTACCTCTTCTGTTCTTAAATGATTCAGACATTTAATTGGCTGACCATGTGATAAGAAACAGAACTATTTATTTTAGCCCTGCAACAAACAGATTGAGTGTAAATAATTTGACACTCCACCTGTCTGTTATGGGCAGTCCTACCTTATAGAGTATAATATATTTACCTTATATACCCTACCTTATAGAGTATAAAAAATGTAGTAGAAGAAGCGATTTTGAAAAAAAATCGTAGGAGCCATTTTGGAGAAAATCGTAAAAAAGTGAAAAATTACTTGAATAAACCACTACTTCCGGTTGACCCAATTTTGATGAAAATATTTGTGTCGGGTCCGGTTGTAATATCTAAAAGTTTTAAGTTTCGAGTTCTTACAATGTTCCGTTCTTGAGATATTTTGCTCACACAGATACAGACAGACACATACCCACATTAAATATAATTAAATATGGCACATTAAATATGTGCTCGCCTCTAACATGCGATCTTGGGTTAAATCCCATTCAGGCACGGTATATTTTCATATATTACAAAAAAATCATTTCATCCTTCACCATCTGCATTAGCAATAATTGCAGAACAATCGGACGTTAAACAATAAAAAAAACGCCAATTGCTGAAAACATATTTTTTGGGATCAGGGTGACTGAAAACGTGTAGATCCGGTGAAAAAAGATTTCTTAAAATCGACTTGAAAATAATACTATGACACTTATCACTAAGGTCCGTTTCGGGATCTAGGTAATTAAATAATTAATACACTAAAGTTTACAATTCCAAGTATTTATTACGCTAAAAGATTTACAGAATAAATAATAAACTAATTATAATGAAGTAATACAATAAATAACTCAATAAATTACTTAATACTATAGGGTGATTCAAAAAGAGCGCCGGTTTTGATACATCAAATTAAGAGATTTATTTTATTGAAAAACTGAAAATAAATACATCAACAAGTTCATCTTTCCTTCCGATTTTATGTATGAAAAATGATGTCATGCATGTGTCCTCCTCTACTGCGCTGGCACGCATCAACTCTGTCCATGAAATTGGATATTACTGCACGACAAGTTTCGACTTCCATTTGCCCGATAACCCGTCGAATTTCCTCCTTCAAGTCATTGATGTTTCGGGGTTTATTGGCATACACCAATGACTTCAGATGACCCCAAAGAGGAAAGTCACAAGGCGTCAAGTCACACGACCTTGGTAGCCATTGATGGTCCGAATTACGAGAAATGATGCGATCCTGGAACCGTTCACGGAGCAACAACATTGTTTCTCGTGCAGCGTGACAGGTGGCACCATCCTGCTGAAACCACAACTCGTCAATGTCCATTCCGTCCAAATGACGCCACAAAAACTCCCTAATCATCGTACGGTATCGGTCTCCATTTACTGTCACGACTTGTCCTTCTTGATTTTCAAAAAAGTAAGGGCCGATGACACCGCCCAACCAAAAGCCGCACCAAACTGTCACTCGCTGTGCATACAAGAGAAACTACCACTGAATCGTCAATCGGAATGTTCTCCAAAATAGAAATGAGGTCAAACAATGTTGCCAACCGATAAACAAAAATTTTCCAGCCGTTTAAAAACCGGCGCTCTTTTTGAATCACCCTTTACTTACAAACAAAATTATATAGAATGCACATTCATAATAAAACTGAATACAATATGCACAAATACAATACGACTGAATAACAATGCTTCGGAAACCCCCCGTTGACCTGTTCTAACGGAGTTACCTTCTAACACACGTAGTAAACACTCCCTTGTCAAAGATCAAACGAATACTAACTAAGTGACCGCACCCGGGACTCCCTTTATATAGGTTACATGAAAGAGGTTTCTCGAAGGATAAAGAAATTCAATCAAAAGGATAATTCCAGAGTGGCAGAGAAATTTCATGAAAATAATTAAGTACAAAAAAACCCTACAAGTACAAAAAAAGGCGTTTGATAAAGTCTATCGGCCCCGCTTGTGGGAAGTACTGAGAGGGAAGGGATTACCTTTACATCTGATTAGAGTAGTGCAGAGTATGTATGCGGGCACAGTTATAAGAATGACCAAAGGTCAACGAGTGGTAGGAATATCTCAAGGAGTTCGACAGGGGTGCCCGTTATCACCCGTTTTATTTAACCTATTCATTGACGACGTCATGAGACAATGGTACTGCGTGATGGAACAGAAAGCTGTTTTTGGACAGATGCCCTTGCAGATATTGGCTTTTGCAGATGACCTGGTGATGTTTGCTGACTCAGAAGATAACCTTCAACGATGCCTGCACGCATTTAACATGATTGCCCAGGGATTTGGTCTGCAGGTCTCTTCAGAAAAAACAAAAGTGATGGGTTTTAAGGGCACAGATCATCTTAGAAGCAAGATTGTTATCAATGGAGAAATATTGGAGCAGGTGAAGACATTTTTATTCCTCGGATGTGAAGTATCGTACATACAATCAAGAGACGTAGAACTTAAATTACAAAAATTTCAGCGCCTTATCTATACCAGTAAGGAAAACTTTGGTGGGAAAAGTAAGGAGAGAAACGGTTTTGAAGTTTTATAAAACACTAGTGCTGCCAGTCCTGTTATATGGATCTGAAAGCTGGACGTTAAACACTCAGCAATTAACTAGAATCGTAGCGGCAGAAATGCGACTGTTGAGGCCCCTAGCGGGGTATAGTTTGCTGGACCATAAGAGGAATGAGGATATACGAAATGAGCTTGAAATGCTGTGTGTAACGGATGCGATCACTGGTTATAGGCAGAGCTGGTATGAGCATGTGCTAAGAATGGCAGATGAGCGAGCACCGAAGATTATCCTTAATTACCAACCGGTTGGGCGACGTAACATAGGAAGACCAAAGAAAAGAGGGTCAACTTAAAGATTTGCTAGCTTGAGAACGGAACAGGATTACAAGGCCTAAACCGTGATGCTTATGATGATGATGAAAAAAACCCTTTTTACTGGAAAAGTCTTAACTATTATAAACAAGTAAATAGATCTATTGTATAGTACATTTGTTTTAGGAAGAAGCTTGTAAGGGTAGGGCGAGTAGGTAGAGTAGGGATAGTTTCAAGGGGCAAGTGTTGTCTCCTTCTCACTTAATCATCAATTCCTCTCTTTCTAAATGTATACTACTTTTACAAAACTATAAAGGTGCTTCCCCCACCACTAAACAGAACAGCTCAGTGGAACAGAGCGTTGGAGGGAGAGCTTATAGCTAGAACAAATGACCTGTAAATAGATAAAAGTTGTTACAGGTAATTAGCCGACCTTTTCATAAATAGTTGTACAACAAAGACCTTTTTACTTTCTTTTGCCTATATAAATATAAAGGAAGGAAAGTATTGATTTCATGTCGATTTTAAGAAATCGAGTTTTCACCGGATCTATACGTTTTCAGATCTCCTGAACCCAAAAAACATGTTTGGTCTGTGTGTGTGTGTGTGTGTGTGTGTGTGTGTGTGTGTGTGTGTGTGTGTGCGTGTGCGTGCGTGCGTGTGTGTGTGTGTCTGTGTGTCTATATACAAAATATCTCAAGAACGGAACATCGTACGAAGTTGAAACTTGAAACTTAAATTACATATCACTACCGGACCCGACACGAACATTTTCATCAAAATCGGTCAACCGGAAGTAGTAGTTTACTCGTGTAATTTTTCACTTTTTTCGATTTTCTCAAAAACTGGTTCTACGATGTCTTTTAAAATCGCCTGGTTTTACTAAATTTTTTATGCTCTACAGGAAACGGTAGGCGCTAGGTTTGCTGAAACTCTTGGTGAGGCTGTTTTCACGTAAAACAGTTGTTTTTTTTAAGATTGCGGCTTTATTATGCATTTCAGCGCAAAAATGCATAAATAAAATTTGTAGAAAATTTTAAGTCCTACAACTTTTAATTGAAACATTTTTTTGTATAACGCTTATTTTAGCGGTAATTAGCAATTTTTTGTTTTTTTTCACGAAAACGTGTGAAAAATTGATTTTTTTTAAATTTCGGCTTTAGTATGCATTTTACGACAAAAGAGTATATAAAAAAGTTTATAGGAAATTAAAAGATCTACAACTTTTATTTTGAGCATTTTTTCTACAGTGTCTAGTGTAGTGTGAAAGAGTGATTTTCCGTATTTTTAATGCAAAGTGAGATCGATTTTAATTTTTCGTCTTTCATATATGATTAAAATTAGGTTATGTTTATTGAGGTTAGTTTTTTGTTTAATTCTAATGTTTTATTACTAATGTTAGGATTATTGTTATTTATTTGTATTTGCAAGAGAAAGTTGTGTGAGTGTTTCACACCAAATTTTTTAAATAGGTATACTTTTATTGTTACTATTTTGTCTATTGTTACTTTTTCACTCTATTATCTACTCTTTACCACTTTATGAATGAAGCACTAGAAATTTCACGAACCATCCCTTCTTCCATATTGTCACAATACTTTCTTATATATTCATGTAAGCAACAATAAGTAAAAACATATTCTTCTGAAATTTAAATTTACTATTATTGTTTCATAACTACTTCTACTTAATACAGGGTGATTCACGAAGATATGCAGAAACTTTGGGAGCCCATTGGATATGTAAAAATAATGAAAAAAGTTTATATAAACATGGTTTCGGAAATGCTTCGTTACCGAGTTACGGCTAGTGAAAGATTTCCCCCGGATTTCAGCTCACCAGGTGAAATGAGGTCTTCTGAAATTCTGGTAAGGTAGATTAAGGGGCGAATTCAATCGTTTCCTATGGTTTTTGATCTGATAAATTGAATAAAACAGGTCCCAGAACTGCAAGTTAAATAGTTTTTGAGAAAAACAGTGTCAAATGCAAAACAATGGAGTGAAAAAAACACATTTTTTCATGTTTGTTTTCCGGTTAATTTTACTTTGTACTGTTATGAATAAAAATTCAGTTTATCAAACATCTATTAGCTTTCTGTGTACTTTATTTACACCGGTTTGTTCAGAATAAAATTTTCTACATGTTTTATCCAAAATTTAACTGTTTCTTGGTGAAATAACAAAGTTATTCTTGCCCAAAGATGAAAAAATATGTTTTCACTCCATTTTTTGCATTAATCACTGGTTTTCTTAAAAACTATTTAACTTACAGTTCTGGGACCTGTTTTATTCTATTTATCAGATCAAAAACCATGAGAAGTGATTAAATTCGCCCCTTAATCATCTTACCACAATTTCAGGAAGACCTCATTTCACCCGGTGAGCTGAAATCCGGGCGAAACATTTGCTAGTCTTAACTCGGTAACGAAGCATTTCCGGACCCATGTTTATATAAACTTTTTTCATTATTTTTACATGTACAATGAGCTCCCAAAATTTCTGCATATCTTCGTGAATCACCCTGTATAATTTATTAAAGTTAACATATTATTAAGGTTTAATACAGAGATGTTAAATAACCTTGATGTTATTCCTCCAGGGTAGGTGTTCCCCATAATGACCCCTTAGTGAGAAGATTATTGCAGCTTATTGCAACCTCTCAGCATGACATGCGTATGTTACATAACACGCTTATTAGGTTGGTACCAGTGTCTTCTCTAGACTGTCTGCCTGCATTTGATTACGGACGCAACTGTTATTTGTAATGACCGTTTGCCATTAGAATTTATACCTGATATAACATATTATTAACATTAATATCCAACCAATATATCAGTAGCAAATTGGGGAATGCATGCTGTATTCAAATCCAATAGCAAAAAGCAAAAATCTGGTGTGAAACACTCACACGACTTTCTCTAGCCAATAAAATTAATGTACAATATAATTATTAACATTAGTAGTAAAATATTAGAAATAAACAAAAAAAATCTGGTATGAAACAATTACACGACTTTCTCTTACTAATGCAAATAATGACCAATATAATCAAATATTAACATACTAATAAAAAAAATTAGAAATACACAAAAAATCTGGTGTGAAACACTCACACGACTTTCTCTTGCTAATGAAAATAATGACCAATGTAACCTGATCTGGTGTGAAACACTCACACGACTTTATCTACCCAATGAAAATAATGTACAATATAATCTAACATAAGTAATAAAAAAAAATCTGGTGTGAAAAACTCACACGACTTCCTCTAGCCAATGAAAATAATGCACAATAAATAATAATCAATAAACTTAATCAATAATAATCAATAATCAATAATAATAAATAATATTAATAAACAATAATCTAACATTAATAATAAACAAAAAATCTGGTGTAAAACACTCACACGACTTTTTTTTAGCCAATGAAAATAATGTACAATATAATCTAATATTAGCAATAAACGAAAAATCTGGGGTGAAACACTCAAACGACTTTCTCTAGCCAATGAAAATAATGAACAATATAACTTAACATTAGTAACGAAACCTTAAAACTAAACAAAAATGAATAACCTTTTAAAATATAACTTATTTTATTCATGAGTGAATGATGCAAAATGAAAATCAACCTTAGTTTGGCATAATAATACGGAAAATCACTCTTTTACGCTACACTAGCCTCTGTAGAAAAAATTATTTAAGGAAAATATGTAGATATTTTAATTTTAGCTATAAGTTTACAGCTAATTATAGCTTTTGTCGTAGAACGTATACTATGTCTGAAATCTTTAAAAAACCATTTTCGTACAAATTTGCATGAAAAGAAACCAAACAAAGAATCACTATTTACCGCTTAAACACGCGTTACACAAAGAAATGTTTAAAATAAAAGTTGTCGGTTTTTCAGTTTTCTACAACTTTGATACCTATAATAAAACTCTGTGAATAATCTAAAATTATAGAATTTATAATTCTATAATTGTAGAAAATTAAGAAACCTAAATTTTTTTAAATATTTCAAGCACCGACATGACCTTTTTACTTTCTCTTGCCTATATGAATATATAGGAAGGAAAGTATTGTTTTCATGTCGATTTTTCGAAATCGAGTTTTCACCGGATCTATACGTTTTCAGACCCCCTGAACCCAAAAAACATGTTTTTAGCGATTGGTCTGTGTGTGTGTCTGTGTGTGTGTGTGTGTCTGTGTGTGAACAGAATATCTCAAGAATGGAACATCGTACAAACTTGAAACTTGAAACTTAAGTTACGTACCACTACCGGACTCGACACGAACATTTTCATCAAAATCGGTCAACCGGAAGTGGTAGTTTATTCGTGTAATTTTTCACTTTTTTGCGATTTTCTCAAAAACTGGTCCTACGATTTTTTTAAAAATCGCCTGGTTTACTCAATTTTTTATTCTCTACAAGATAGGGTAGGCGTCATGTTTGCTGAAATTCTGGGTGAGGCTGTTTTCACGTAAAAACGTTGTTTTTTTAAGGTTACAGCTTTAATATGCATTTTAGCGCAAAACTTTATATAATAAAAGTTGTAGAGAATTAAAAAGTCTACAACTTTTATTTCAAACAATTTTTTTTTATAACGCTTAGTTTAGCGGTAATTTGCGATTTTCTGTTTTTTTTCTCACGAAAACGTGTGAAAAATTGATTTTTTTAAGATTTCGGCCTTAGTATGCATTTTACGACAAAAGTGTATATAATTTAATTTATAGAAAATTAAAAGATCTACAACTTTTATTTAAAGCATTTTTCTCTACAGAGCCTAGTTTAGAGAGAAAGAGTGATTTTCCGTATTTCTAAACCAAACTGAGGTTGATTTTCATTTTGCGTCTTTCACTCATGATTAAAATTAGGTTATGTTTATTGAGGTTAGTTTTTTGTTTATTTCTAATGTTTTATTACTAATATTAGGTTTATTATTAATTGTTTATATTGGCAAGAGAAAGTTGTGTGAGTGTTTCACACCAGATTTTTATTAGTAGGCTATCTCTTGTCTACATGAATATATAGGAAGGAAATAATTGTTCTAATGTCGATATTTCAAAATTGAGTTTTCACCAGATCTATACGTTTTTAGACCCCCTGAACTTAAAACACATGTTTTCAGGGATTTTTCCGTGTGTGTGCGTGCGCGCGCTTGTGAACAGAATATGTCAAGAACGGAACATCGTACGAACTTGAAACTTGAAACTTACGTTACATACCACTACCGGACCCGACACGAACATTTTCATCAAAATCGGTTAACCGGAAGTAGTAGTTTCTTCGTGTCATTTTTCACTTTTTCCCGATTATTTTCAAAAACAGCCCCTACGATTTTTTTAAAAATCGCCTGTTTTACTACATTTTTTATAGTCTACAAGATAGGGTAGGTGCCATGTCTGCTGAAATCCTTGGAGAGGCTATTTTCACGTTAAAATATTTTTTTAAGATTGCTGCTTTAATATGCATTTAAGTGCAAAGATGTTTATAATAAAAGTTATAGAAAATTAAAAATCCTACAACTTTTGTTTTATTAACAATTTTTTGTATAACACTTAGTTTAGCGGTAATAAGCGATTTTCCGGTTTTTTCTCACGAAAACGTGTAAAACGTCGATTTTGTTTTATATTTAAGTCTTAGCATTTAATTTAAAACAAACGTGTTTACAACCAAATTTATAGGAAATTAAAAGATCTAAAACTTTTATTTAGAGCATTTCTCTTTACAGAGCCTAGTTTAGCGTAAAAGAGTTATTTTCCGTATTATTAAGCCAAACTGAGGTTTTTTTCATATTACATCTTTCACTCATGATTAAAATAATATGATATTTATTGAGATTAGTTTTTTTTTTGTTTATTTCTAATGTTTTACTATAGTAATGTTATGTTATATTGAAATTTTTTGCATTGGAAAGAGAATGTTTTCTGAGTGTTTCACGCCAGATTTTTTAGAAAAACAAATCAAAGTAAAATTTTGGAGGGAACATTTCAATATATAGATTTAAACTTATGTAACAAATTTGGAAAACACAAACATTATTGAAACTGTTTATGTATTCACAGTTATGTTTACATAAGTGTTTATTTGAATCATTGGTTGACATATGTTCCGATTACAAACATTATTGACCTCAGGGACTGAGGTGCTGTGCATACAGAGATCTGAGAGATTACTTGTTTTCATATTCGTGGGAAATGTTTGAGTTGTATTTACTCATGCTGAGTAAATTTATGATTGTTACTTAAGTAATGTATACACATTTAAATTAGTCATTTCAGAAAGCCCGTAAGTCAAAATTTTGTCTTTTTACATTCTCTTGCCTATATGAATATGTAGGAAAGAAAGTATTGTTTTCATGTCGATTTTAAGAAATCAAATTTTCACCGGATCTACATGTTTTCAGACCCCCTGAACCCCAAAAAAAACATGTTATCAGCAATTGGAGTGTGCGTGCGCGCGTGTGTGTGTGTGTGTGTGTGTGAACAGAATATCTCAAGAATGGAACATCGTACGAACTTCAAACTTGAAACTTAAGTTAGAAATCACTATTGGACCCGACACAAACATTTTCATCAAAATCGGGGAAGTAGTAGTATGTTCGTATATTTTTTTCATTTTTTGCGATTTTATGATAAACTGGTCCTAAGATTTTTTTTAAAAATAGCCACGTTTACTAAATTTGTTATGCTTTAAAAAAAAGGTAGGCGTTATGTCTACTGAAATTCTTGGATAAGCTGTTTTCACGTAAAACATTGTGTTTTTAAAATCGCCGCTTTAACATGCATTTTAGCGCAAAAATGTATATATAAAGTTGTAAACAATTTAAAATCCTACAACTTTTATTTCAAACATTTTTTTTGTATAACGCTTAATTTGGTATGCATTTTACGACAAAAATGTATATAAAAAAATTTATAGGATATTAAAAGACCTACAACTTTAATTTAAAGCATTTTTCTCTACAGAGCCTAATTTAGCGAAAAGGAATGATTTTCCGTATTTTTAAGCCAAACTGAGGTTGATTTTCATTTTGCGTCTTCCACTCATCATTAGAATAAAGTTATGTTTTTAAGGTTATTTTTTTTGTTTAATTCTAATGTTTTATTACTAATATGTTAGGTTATATTGGTCATGATTTACATTGGCAAGAGAAAGTCGTGTGAGTGTTTTACACCAGATTTTTCTTTACTTTAGTATACTTCCGGATTGTATGAATGTAAACACATCATTCCCTACAAAAATCACTCTGACTAGTGTTCATTACACCTCTACCTCTTCTATTACTAAGTGATTCAGGTATTCAAGTTGCTGTCCATGTAATAAGAAACAGAACTATTCATTGTAGCCCTGGAATTATTACAATTAATAAAAATAGTTTAACACTCCATCTGTCTTTTCTATGCTCATAATGGGCAGGTGGAGATTTTAATTATTTGCACTCGATCTGTTGGTTCCAGGACTACAAAAATAGTTCTGTTTCTTATCATATAGTCAGCCAATTACGACTGAAAATTTTAAGCACAGAAGAGGTAGAGGTGTAAAAGACACTAATCAGAGTTATCACCTCTGAGAGTAATGAATTTCACTATATAGCCAGTCCCTGTGGTGAATGAAGTGAAGGTGACATTTGCAGGGTGGAAAGTGGGTGGCTCCGTATACTGATGAGCGTGTTTCAACTCGGTGAGGAAAGCAAGAGTAAACCACCTCACGCCTCATTTTTGCATAGTAAAACGTCTAGAGGTTCAAACCAGCCGCCTTTCGGCTGTTCACCTAAACAAACACAGTCTTTCATGTGCTATAGTGTATAATTATAAAAATCTCGTGTGAAACACTCACACAACTTTCTCTTGCCAATGCCAATAATGAACAATATAACCTAACGTTAGAAACAAGCAAGAAAACTAACTTCAATAAACATAAACTAATTTTAATCATGAATGAAAGACGCAAAATAAAATCAAATTCAGTTTGGCTTAAAAAAAAACGGAAAATCACTCTTTCACGCTCAACTAAGCTCTGTAGAGAAAAAAGTTTTTAATAAAAGTTGTAGATCTTTTAATTTCCCATAAATTTGATTGTATACACTTGTGTTGTTAAATGCATACTAAGGCCGAAATCTTAAAAAAAATCAATTTGTCACACTTTTCGTGAGAAAAATACAGAAAATTGCTAATTATCGCTAAACTACGCGTTATAAAAAAAATTTGAAATAAAAGTTATAGGATTTTAAATTGTCTACAACTTTTAATATAAAAATTTCAGCGCTAAAGTGCATATTAAAGCAACAATCGTAAAAAAGGCTTATTACGAAAAACCAGCCTCACTAAGAATTTCAGCAGAGATGGCGCCTACCCTATTGTAGAGCATAAAAAATTTAGTAAATTAATTTAGGCCATTTAACAAAATTAATAAGTTAATTATTAAAATATTAGGCCATTTAAAAAAAAATAGGAGCAGTTTTAGAGAAAATCGCAAAGAAAGTGAAAAATGACACGAATAAACTACTATTTCCGGTAGACCGATTTTGATGAAAATGTTCGTATCGGATTCGGTAGTGGTGTCTAACTTAAGTTTTAAGTTTCAAATTCGTACGATGTTCCGTTTTTGAGATATTCTGTACACACCCACACACACACACACACACACACAGACCAATAGCTAGAAACATGTTTTTTGGGTTCAGGGGGTCTGAAAACGTGTAGATTCGGTGATAACACGATATCGAAAAATCGACATGAAAACAATATGTCAAATAAATTCCTATATATTCATATAGGCAAGAGAAAGTAACAATTAAATTATAATTTCTGATTTTAAACCCTTGAATACATAATATTTTCGGACTTTTTGCTTCAAAGAAATAAAAATATATTTATAAAATAAAATAAAATATAATAAGGTAAAAAGCATTAGTATTTCCATTTGCGGTAAGTAGAGCAAAGTGTTAGCAACATAAAATTTCTCTTTTGCCAAACCCGAGTTTCGGTTGTAGTTGTGTGGAAGCGTGGAGGGTTTAAAAGAGAGAGAATTAGCGTAACGTCGCTACGCTGAGAGAGGATATCAGATTTAATTAATTTCAACACACCTCACTTGCTCAGTTTGTCTCACCTCTTTCTCTTCATTATTATTATTATTATTATTATTATTATTAGAATCCTTTTCTTTACTTTTATATCTCCGTCATTTTAGTATTGCTTTCCTTCTTTGTCTTATTACCAAGGAGTACCGCCTAAATTAAAGAGGAATTTATTTGACAGTTTACGCGAAACGTGTCTCGTCCGTCTGATTTTGTCATTAATAAACATTGTAAAATACTTTTTGTGAAATTTCATTTAAATTGCACTACGTACCATCTACACTCTTGTTTTATCAAAGTTATTTAGTTTGAATGTTTCCCCTTACGTTAGTTAATTTTGCAAGTGTATTTTAAATTCTGCGTACAATTTAACAAAATCTCTTTAATAAGTTAATCAACATCATAAATGATTTCTTCAAACTAACTCTGATTTAAATATCATCGTTCTTAAATCATTTCAACTGATTTAATCATTATTACATTTTCATTTACAAATTTCATACAATTTAAATTTAGTAAATACTTCCTAAATCAATTTATGTAATTACAATCAATTCGCTCTATTAATCCCCATTTAATAATAATTTATTCAAAATTGTTACATTTATTTCGTATAAATTAAGAACATTGAATTGTAGCCACATTTTACAAATTTGGAAATATAATACAATAATAATATGTTAATTAATAAAGGAAGAAATTTACATAACTTTATACTGCGGACAATTGGAACTGGCACAACTCTCTTGCTCTACGTGTACACACAGTTCCGCATAAAGTATATCCATAACCTATTCTTTAAACAAGGTCTACAAATTTTAATGTACGCAAATGCCTACAACCTTATTTCAATGTACAAACATACAAATAATTATTTCATTTAAAAATATATATTTAATTGTCCCAGTAAAAATTTAAATTATAAATTACAAGAAATTATGAAAAACCAGCCTCACCAAGAATTTTAGCAGAGATGGCGCCTACCCTATCTTGTAGAGTATAAAAATTTAAGTAAATTAGGCGATTTTTAAAAAAAATCGTAGGAGCCGTTTTTGAGAGAAAAAAAACAGAAAAAAACAACACAAAAGTGAAAAATTACACGAATAAACTACTACTTTCGGTTGAAAACAAAAAAAAACAAAAAAGTGAAAAATTACACGAATAAACTACTACTTTCGGTTGACCGACTTTGATGAAAATGTTCGCGTCGGGTCCTGTAGTTGTATATAACTTAAGTTTAAGTTTTAAGTTCGTACGATGTTCCGTTCTTGAGATATTCTGTACACACGCGCGCGCACACACACACACACGCACAAATCGCCAAAAACATGTTTTTTGGGTTCAGGGGGTCTGAAAACGTGCAGATCAGGTGAAAACTCGATTTCGAAAAAACAACACGAAAACAATACTTTCCTCCCTATATATTCAGATAGGCAAGAGAAAGTAAAAATATATAAATTTACAAAACAGTTGTAAAATATGATATTTTGACTTTATGTAAAACCACTTTAGGTTAATAATATAATAATAATTGAAGATGTTTAATAATACTGTGACAATATCTACGGAATGTGTGTTCGAGTATTTTCGAGGAGGAACGAGATTTTTAAAATGTTAACGTAAATAATACGAGTGATAAATAGCATTTCCAAGAAATACTGTAGAGTACCGATTTTCCGTGGATCGTTTAACCGGGGTTTGGATTAACCGTGCGATCACTAGACATTTTTTTTTTTTTTTGGTTTAACGTCCGACTCTTTTGCAAATTGCTGCTAATGCAGACGGTGAAGGATGAAATGAAATTTTGTAACGTATGAAAAAATGCCATTCCCGAGTGGGATTCGAACCCAAGACCGCGTGATGAGAGGCGAGTACGTTACCAGCTCCTAAAATCAGTTGCAAAGAAGCTTTAACCGGTGCCGAAACATTACTAACTTTCATGGAAAATCAGGATGACACAGATTACGTGAACATTTTACATATTCGTGGTTATATAAGAAAAATAAAAGAAAAAAAATATTGCGGCATAAAATGAAACAAAGTAAAATAACATATTTTTTTGTGATTTTTTTGTTACGTAGTTTAAGGTAAGATTTATATAAATTTATGTAGTAAATATGTTTATTTCAATACAATTTATTTATTTATTTCCGAAATCCGATAGTATTAACATGTATTAATCAGTAGAATAAAACATACGCGTAACTGGTGGTTTTGTTTATGACGTAAGTGGTCTCGACCGAATTGGATGTATTATCCGTGTTTTCCGGTTATCCGGTATAGTTATCCCCCCAATTACCACGGATAATCGGTATTATACTGTAGTTAGAAATATTATGTGTATACACTATAAATGTATATGTAGGCTTGTCTGTTGTTGTACGGCTATTGTGAAAGAGCCGGGTACCTATTTAGATAATTGGCCTTTTTGTAACAACTTTATTCAATCCAAATTTGTTGACAGTATATTAGGATTTATCCAAAAACCATCAGAAGGATTTTATGTTTTTATTTTTATATCGAAAATCTCTGTCCTTCTCGAGATCTCCATAGCTCACCTATATATACGCAAGCTGGGTTGTTCAGAGTCAGTTCGATTTGTCTGTGATTCAGTGAGCGAACTGCGTAGTGCGTAACAGTGCGATAGAGAAGGTCTCAACGTTACTGTGATTTATTTTCTAACGTTTAGTAACATTTGTATGTAGTATTTAGATTAATTAAGTACGACTTATGTTTATTTATTGTAATTGTTAATTTAAATGTAATAATTGTAGCCTAATTTACTTGTAGATTTAAGTAATTTAAGTAATTTTGTAATTTTTAGTTTTTGTTGCTGTTTAGGTCAACAGCCGAAAGGCTGGTTTGAACCTCTAGAGGTTTAACTAAGTAAAAACGAGGAGTAAGGTGGTTTAACATTGCCTTCCTCACTGAGTTGAAAGAGTATGCTTATCAGCATGCCAGGCCCTCCAAAAAGCACTCACTTTCCACCCTGCAAATGACACCTTCACTTCATTCACCACAGGGTCTGGCTGTATAGTGAAATTCATTGCTCTCAGAGGAGATAAATCTGACTAGTGACTTTTACACCTCTACCTCTTCTGTTCTTAAATAGTTCAGTTCTTAAAAATAGTTTAGTTTTTAATAAGTACTTTTAATTTTCAACTTTATTGTGTAAACTATTTATTTTACCCAGATCCCGAAACGGACCTTAGAGAAAGGTGTCATAATATTTTCAACACAATAATATTTTCTGATATGTTAACGATTGAATCGAGTACAACAAAAAGAAAATGCATTTAAGAAATTGAATAAAATGAGACGAACAAAACGTTCAGATTAAAAAATAAATGTAGAACGTTTCATGAAGACGAATAAGCTAAGTAAGAACTTAATTTCCCGATTTTCATTCTTATTGCATTTTCTTTTCCGTACCAGAATTATTAAAATATAAAATATATAACCTTATGGTAATAAAATTAAGTTCATATCCTTACTGAAATGAGCTAATCTCGGGTTTATTTTCCTGAAATTCATATTCTTAAAAGAGCCCTCATTTCCACTGTTAATTTAAAATAAGGAGTTTTATTACTATTCTACCAGTACCGTATTGTAAACTAATTTCTTGTGTCAACCGAATAAATAATATTTAAAACATTAACCCTTTCTAACCCAGTGTGACATAGAAGTCATATTGGAGTGAAATAACGGACCTTAAAATTTTAGATATTAGAGACAACTTTGGATTAAAGAACGCTGGGTGTGAAGAGTGTAATAATTTTTTGTCCCCTAGCCAGGATTTGAACCTGAGACTTACACTTTGCAGTGTAGTATACTTACCATTGCGCCAAAGAGGCAACCATTAGTTTCTTTTTACAGTTAATTTTCGCTTTAGATATTTGTATTCATTTACTAAAATATAGTAATATTTCTTTGAATATGTTGTATGTATGTACGAGTACAAGACGTTGAAAAAAGGATTAAATTACTCCTCACAAGCTGAATGCTAATTTGTAAGATAATATATAATTTCTCTCAGTTTCTCCACGAGGGTATGCCAAATTTGTTGTGAATAAATGATTAAATCAATTTCTTATTTACCTTGTCCCTTATCTCACTCAATAAAACATTATTCACATTTATACATTATGGTTTTATTTAATTTATATATTTTCATAATTCATAATTACATAATTGAACAAATGTTTATTGTTATTGTTTTACACGTCTGCCATTGAAAGACTACCGGATAGTCACTGTTATTACGAAGTAGGATAATTTGTGTCTCTTTTAATAATATGCAGGTTGTATTTATTACTATTTATCTATTTTTACTATTAATTATATATTTACGACTGTTTGTTAAGCACGAATGAGGGACCCACCCGTTTGGTTTGGCCTCCTGTCCCCCATTAAAAATATTTTACAATTCTCTTTTCTTCTTCTTAGTTGCCTAGTAACCATACTTTTGTTATTGAAATCAAATAATTTTATTAAAATATTTATTTTAATCAGCTGGAGATATCTATTTTTATTTCAATAGACTCAAAAATAAACAACTCCAGATGTACATCAAATTTGTCATATTACGACGTATATTTTTTAAACTGTTACGAAATAGTGATTTTATCCATTTTACCAATATTTTTTAATTGTAAAATTTTTGAAGTCTTAAATAATATTAAATTCATACTTAGTTTCTTTTGCTACAAATCTAAGTAAGAGAATATATTTTGTTTAGGAAGCCTGAACATGATTTGACTTATTCTTATTGTTGGGAACTTTCATACCATCAAGTCCTAATGTGGTGTAGGCTATGTGTCAACACTTTTTTGTCAGGCCATCAAAAGGGTTAAAAGTCTAAAAGTGATTTTATTACAATTAAATATCAGTAAAATGTATGAAACATTGTACACATATTCGTTTGTGTACAGTTTAAAAAAATTTGGGATTGAGAGGGTTAACTGAATACATCAGAATATATACGTATAAACACACCAAATAAAAATTGCAATATTATTGGTTCTGTAAAGAAAAAAAAATCTGGTGTGAAACACTCACACAACTTTATCTTGCCAATGCAAATAATTAACAATATAACCTAACATTAGAAATAAACAAAAAACTAACCTCAATAAACGCAAAATGAAAATGTACCTCAGTTTTGCTTAAAAACTCGGAAATATACTCTTTCACGCTAAACTAGGCTCTGTAGAGAAAAATGCTTTAAGTAAAAGTTGTAGATCTTTTTATTTCCTGTAAATGTGATTACATACACTTTTGTCGTAAAATGCATACCAAGGCCGAAATCTTAAAAAAATCGATTGTTCACACGTTTTCGTGGGAAAAAAAATCGCTAATTACCGCTAAACTAAGCGTTATACAAAAAAATGTTTGAAATAAAAGTTGTAGGATTTAAAATTCTCTAAACTTTTATTATATAAATTTTTGCGCTAAAATTTATATTAAAGCCGTAATCTTAAGAAAACAATGTTTTTACGTGAAAACAGCCTCACCAAGAATATCAGCAAACATGGCGTCTACCCTATCTTGTAAAGAATGAAAAATTGAGTAAACCAGGGAATTTAAAAAAAAAATCGTAGGGCCAGTTTTTGAGAAAATCGCAAAAAAGTGAAAAATTACACGAATAAACTATCACTTACGGTTGACCGATTTTTATGAAAATGTTCGTGTCGGGTCCGGTAGTGGTAT